>VZSC01007073.1:0-15779 GCA_013398225.1 Steatornis caripensis | reverse complement strand
TTACTCTGTTAATACTTGCATTTCTAATAAACGTTCATAAGGTATTTACTTTTAAGAATGTTTTAACACTCAACTCCTTCCTAGTGATCGTGCTCAGATTTTTCTCCAGACTATTTTGCATCAATTTCAGTGGTACATGGCTGTCACGATGCGGTGGGCTGATCCTGGCTGGCAGGTAAAGCATCACCCGGTTGCTTGCTCGCTCCCCTCCCAGCAGCACGGGGAGAGAACGGAAGGGTAAATGGGTTGAGATAAGGACAGTTTAAGAAGTGAAGGGGGAAAAAACCCAGAAACACAAGTGATGTGNGCAGGTAAAGCATCACCCGGTTGCTTGCTCGCTCCCCTCCCAGCAGCACGGGGAGAGAACGGAAGGGTAAATGGGTTGAGATAAGGACAGTTTAAGAAGTGAAGGGGGAAAAAACCCAGAAACACAAGTGATGTGACAGCAGTCACTCAGCACCTGCAGACTGATGCCCAGCCAGACTCTGAGTAAAAGTTACTTTCAAAAAACTTCCCTCACTCCAATCATCCTGCTAAGCATGACTGGGTATCTCATGGCATTACTAACTCCATGCCAGCCAGAGCCGGCACATACGGCAAGGGGCGCCTGTTTCACAGAGGTGATGTATAAGGAGTGAGCTCAGGGCTCTGAGCAGGACTCTCGCCTCTGGCTGAGCACAGCCTAATACAAGAGCAAAAATGGCCCGAGTTCTGAAAACACTGATAAAGCCTTACTACTCAGAGCATAAGGAATGAAAAAAGACAGGACGAGTTAGCAGGGTGCGACTGGGTAATTAAAAATAAACCTTCACAACACTGCATTTGCATGCAGAAGACTTTGTTACAGTGTCCCTTTGAAAGGCATTAACTGTAAAATCCCACTATATAGCTTGGGCGGGGGTTAGTAGACTTCTGTATTGCAAAACTGTACCCACACACTGTTCCCTGTGTGACCTCCTGTAAGCGAAGACTGTCCCAGTCAACTGGAAAGACTGGTCACAACTAGTGGTCAAAACCTCCATTTCTTATTGATAAAGCTGGGGGCATCCTCCAGGCAGCTCACTTCAAATACAGACCACAGAATTTTTATTTTCTATTAAATCTCACATGCTCTTCGCAATGCAGCAAGCGTACAGGAAGCATTACAGCACATGGGATGGTATCGCCCAGCGGCCCTCAGTCACTTGCTCCCAGCTGCACAGGCACAACCTGCTAAGAGTTAAAGGTTATAGTTACCAAAATTTGGATCTGCTGCAATATTGTACTCACTTTTTGGGACATCTTGTTCTATGAATTGAGCTTGGTATTGCAACAGATGGCTAGGAGTCAGCCAATGATTTCCTTTTTGCTCCGATACAGCAAGCACCACGTGAGGGACATGAACTGTCATCTTTTGTCCCAGAGTCAATTTTCTGGCTTCTTGGATCATGAGGACAGTTGCGGCAACTGCCCGTATAGAGCCAGGCCATCCCGAACATTCTTTATGCAGCTTTTTAGAAAAGTAAGCAGCTGGCCTCCTCCAACCCTCCAAAAATTGTGTTAGGACTCCCATGGCCACATGTCTTCTCTCACGGACAAACAGTTCAAAAGGCTTAGTAAGATTGGGGAGTCCTAAAGCTGGGGCTGCTATCAACATCCGTTTGATGTCATCAAAACCTATTTGGCATTCTGGTGTCCATTTTAAGACTCCATCAGGGCCCTTGGTCGCCTCATATAATGGTTTAGTCAACAAACCGTAATTCAGGATCCAAAGGCTACACCACCCTGCCATTCCTAGGAATCCTCTTAATTTCCAGTAGTATGTCCCACAAAGCTCAGTATTCCTTCTGGTAATGAGATCTTCCCATTCAAAACCAAAAATCTTCTGTCTGTCTTCATCCAAGTGTATGCAAAAGAAAGCATCTTTTAAGTCTAGGACAGAGAAATATGCGTTTGTTTCATTGATAGTGGTCAGCAATGTGTATGGATTAGGGACTACCGGGTGGATATCCACCACCAGTTGATTTATTACTCTCAAATACTGGACCAATCTGTATTCTTGATTATGCAGGGTTTTTTTCACTGGAAGAATGGGAGTATTACATTGACTGATATTCTGTCAAAAGTCCATATTTAAGAAAATTATTTATCATTGGTTTCAAACCTGTCCTTGCTTCTGTACTGACAGGATACTGTTTCCTTCTTGCCAGTTTAGCTCCTGTTTTCAGGTCAATTTCAGAGGTCCCACGTTTTTCACTCTCCCTGGTTTTTCCGTTGCCCAAACAAAAGGGTTGACTGTATTCTTAATTTCTTCTGGAATGATTTCAGATTCCTCTGTCTCCATCTGTAACAAATAGATCTCAGTTTGCCACGCACTAGCTTCAGGTAAATGAACTTGGATTTTTTTCCTTTTTTTTTTTTTTTTTAAATAATTTGTGCTCCTGACTTATTCAATAAATCCCATCCTGTAAGAGGTATGGAACACTCCAGTATGTACAAAAATTCATGCATCACTGGTTTATTTCCAATTTTGCATTTTAGAGGTTTTAAAAATGGTTTAATGTCTGTCTTTCCCGTGACCCCAACAACAGGCATAGTAAATTTCCTCCAAGGTCCTCTACAAGTATTTAAAACAGAATATTTTTCTCTGNTGGAATAGCTTCTACCTCTATTAGGTACCTGAACATTAGCAAAAGCAGCTGCCAGAATTGCAGCTTTCTGCCTTCTGTCTTTTAATTTATCTTTTCTTCTGGAGTAAATAAATTATCTAAAAGGACCTGAATGTCTTGCCAATCTGGGTTATGATTTTCAATAATCATTCTAAAGGAGCGGTACATTTTCTCTGGATTTTCTCTGTATGATCCAGCTGATTCCTTCCAATTCATCGAATCAGATGCAGTAAATGCTACTTTAACAAACACTGGCTCCCTGCAAGGGCCAACAGCCTGTCGGAGCAGAGCTAATAATACAGCATTCTGATGTGCTCTAGTCCTTCCCTATCTCTGACAAAACACCATCAACTGTAAAACAGTATTACATTTTCATGCCCCTTGTTCTGGCCATTTTTCCCCATCCTCTAATTTATATAATGGCCACTAGTGAGTACAGTACTCAATCAGCCGATCTTTTGTTAAAGGGTCCCCTCCAAATTCGCCCCAATATTTCATAATACATCCAAGAGGAGAACATTGATTCCCTATAGATGGTTGATTTCCCATATTTTTACCTAAAAAGAACGTTCTAATCCAAGACTTCATATACTCCAGTTGTCACTGTCAAACATATATGAAATTTATCAACTTTGCCAACCAATTATTACAATATTCAATCATCTTTCATTTAAGCAATTTACCTGCTGCTTCTGACCAATGCTTTAATAAACACCCTAGCAGAGAGGTTTTAGGAACCTGATCATAATTAATCAAATCACCAACACTCTTACTCTTAAGCATTCCCTTAATACTCGCACCAAGCTTCTTAGCCATGCTATAAATAACATACAAATAATACACAAACACCGACAAAGACTTAGGTGAGTTTTCCGATTTACCAGTTTCCAAATGTCCAACCCAGCAATAGCTTTCGCTTATGTCTTACGGGCAGACGCCTAGGCTTTCCAAATGGGTACCCTACTAGTCCAACCCTGCGCAGCTTTCGCCGTGTCTGACAGGCAGACCAGGGACTCTAACCCCTTCCAAACCAAAATACCAAGAGAAGTGTCTTTTCTTACCAATTCCAGGGGACACCACTAAGAGCATTGCGGATTAGAGACCGATGGGTGCACCCAAGAATCCCACGTTGCAAGCCAGAACTGATCCTGTCCCCAACTCCTGTGGTCTCTCTCAGTGAGGTCCCATCTGGGTTGCCAAAAACTGTCACCAAACAGGACAAAAGAAACTTATCCAACACCAATTTGATGTGAATAAGCGGACAATTCTTTATTCAGCATGCTGGGAACACGGGGATCACTCCTCCAAGGTGTTCACCTAGCAACAACATTTATTTAGTTTATGTATCTCTCAAGCCCATTCTTAGATTTTACCTTTACCTTGATTGGTTACAAGGTTAGTCATTTAAAGGTACAGCATTCCTAAAATTTACTGTGCATGCTCTGTGAGCAAGGATCTTCATAATGAGTAAGGGTACTACTTCTAGTGGGTGAAACTTTTACTATTAAAACGAGATTATAATGAGCTAAACTTCTGTTAGGAGCATAGTGATTTGAGCTTATTTGCCTGCTTGGCTTTCCAGGCCGGCTATGAGCCAAGCTGTCCAACAACTCGCCCTCTAAACAAAGCTTTAGGCTTGCTCCTCAGTAAATGATTAAGCTACCTTAATTGAAAGTTAGGCTAACAATCTATTCAACTTCTGAAGTCCCACATCAGAATGTACCGTTACAATTAACACTCCTAATATTCCTAAACATTATATTCCACAAGTTTCTACAATGTACTACTTTTACCTTCTAATTACAACAATTTTTCCTATATGATTAAATCTTGATTTTTGCAACGCTATGGACAGGACCCAGAGGGGCTCAGACATGAGGGTGCTTCCCCCGTGGGAGGCGAGGGTGAAGCGACTCGTCCCCATTTTCTGATCCCAACAGCAGCCTCACCCCACCTGAAAGCCCCCCTGCGCATAAGGTTACCAGGGGGTTAAGGGAGATGAGCTCCCACACAGCCCTCACCTTGCAGGGCCGCTTCTCCAAGCCCTCCTGTTCTGAGCCCTCAGCCACCTCAGCTCCCCTATTTCTGCAGACACAGCGCCCAGCAGCAGCCCCTCTCCCAGCCCAGCTCTCGGGTGGGCCCGGGGCCTCCCCAAGACCCACACAGGAGGACACCGCCTGCCCGCAAGGCACACACCCAGGCGCTGCAGCAGGGCCAGCCTCAGGCCTGTCCTCACCTTGTCTCCAGCCACCACCCATGCTGGTCGCCTGCTGGGGCCCTCACAGACAAGTCTCTCAGCGGCAGGACAACGAGCACCGGGTCTCATGCCTGTGGAACAGCACCATGACACCACATTACCAGCCTGCCCCAGGAGCAAGAAAGGCAGCTGCCACCCCCACCATGCTGCTTCTGGTACCTGAACTCGGCCTGGGTGAAGAACTCCTTGCACTGGTCAGGCCAAGTCGTGCTGCAGACAGGCCTCCCGCCAGGAAGCGCTCCTCCACCCGTGGCCTCCAGCCTCCTTACAGTGCAGTGCTCAGCTGCTTCGTGCACTGCACCGCTTTCACCACGACGACGTGAGCGTCCAGATGAGGGGCAGGATATGTGGCTGTTCACGCTTTGGCCACAGACACACCTGATCCACACGTGGCAGCCAGTAGAGCTGGGCTGGTGTGCACACCTCAAGAGTGCCAGCTGGCAGTACCGCTTCAGTAGCCAGGGAGGCAGCCCCTCTACCCTTCTTCCCAGCAGTGAGCACCAAGATGTTGTGACAGACCTGTGTCACCTACAGCTACCGCCTGACTGTGCGCTATAGGCACCATGGGCTCCACGTTGCTTCAGTCAGCATGGAGCAGATGCCTCAGATAAGCCTCAGCCTCTCTATCGAGGTAGAGCCTGACTTGCTGCGTGCCCTCAGCGTCAGCTCCAAGCTCCTTAGAGCACTAAGCAACCCCTCAACCTCTCCTGGAGGCTTCACTCCCTTACACCAAGGGCACTGGCCTACAGACTGGTGGACACACAGGCTATAGAAGGTTGGGTCCGTTCTTACAGTCCCTTTACTCTGCAGAGCAACTTCTGTGCTGTTCCCACACCTCAGAGCCCAGGTGAGAATGGTGGTGGCCAGCCTCTATTTTCATGTTGATGGGAAGAGGTTGAGTAATTGACTGGAGAACTACATCTACTCAGTTGTACTCTGAGCCTAACTGCAGGCAGAGAAACTCCCACCCGTGCCAACCTTCACCCAGGAAACACCAACAGGAGCACTTACATTTTCAGGTATGACCATGGAACATTTCACACAACCAAAGAAAACAACAGCCCTATTTCCACAGACGGCTCTAACACACACACTGTGTTCTACCAACACAAGGAGCTATCCTACTTACTCTCTGTAGAGTTTGTGCCCTTCCAGTAGTACAAGTTCAACATGTACCTCTGTATGAATCAGAAAAGGGCTTTGTTTAGGTCTCTGGCAGAAAGTGACATTGAAAACCATGTTTTCAGCAGCAGCCATCCTTCTTTTCTTGACACCTTTATTTATTTAGTGTGGTTTATCCCTGCACAACATCCATGCTGCAGTGCGAGTGGACCTTCCAGCTGCAGCTTTTCAGAACACAGAAAGACCACCTCCTCCAGAAGAGCATGTACACGTACAATGATCACGTAAGATCCGTCACTCTGCTTTACCCTTTGATCCAGAGAAATACACGGGGTTTGTAGCAAGAGTGAACTGTACCAGAAGTGCACTTACACCGGCTCTTCTAGGAGTTAGAGTTAACGATTATGCTGCAAAAAACACAGAAGTGCCAGTGTCTTGCCAGAAAGAAGCCTGTTACATAGACACTGCACAGGTTCAGAAACCTGTTCTTTACACCTCTGTCCTGTGCCAGAAAAGGGGGACATCTTTTTACCTCTTTGTCAGATTGCTAGTAGACTGTTGGGATATCTATCAAGCCCTTATGGCGAATCTATCCCGTTCAGGACACAACTATTCCGGACTGGGAAAAAACAATGAACTCTTCCCTGATGTACAGTGTAGAAATGATACACTTAACTGTTCCCAGTTTTACTTTAGACTGTGGGTTGTATCTGGTTTATTTTAGTGTTGCAATAACCCCAATTAGGACCACAATAGTCCTCAGGGGCTCAGATAAAGTTTACATTCAGATCAAGAGCACCAATCTAGTGGCAAATATTGCAGGAGGCACATTCTGCATCGTGGAGTTTTTCTGATAATGGGACTCTTGACAGCTCTGCATCCTACGATCCTGATTCACAGGAAGGACTAAAGAGAATCACATTTACCTGGTACTGCACTAAAGAGGTGTCAGACTATAAAAAACATGAAAGTCAGCCCAGGAAAGAGATGCCATCCAGCCCAGAGAAATTTGAAATGGTTAACATCCTCAGGGCCAGTTCAAGCAATGCCACCAGAATCCCTCCCAGGAAACACTGTATACTACTTTCGTCTAGTGATTCAAAAGACTAGAAGGAAGAGTTACACCAACCAAACTGCAGACGTGCAGCCTGGCTCCCCACTACTTCTGGATGTCGTGTGCCTTGAAAACTGTGGTAGCGCTCTAATTCCAACAGAGAGGTTTACCTTGTCTGGAAAATGCCTAAACTGTAGAACAGCCAGCCAGCCTACTACTGGTCCCTTTTCTCAGAAAGTAGCTTTGACTGGTCATCCAGAACCTCAACGGGGAGGTCTGGGGCTTACCTATCTACACATGGTCTGGCTTTTACAAAGACTGCACACCAATCCTACATACTTTTGTTAAAAGTAACTACTTGGGATGGTAAGTCCTTGATCTACAGACACACATTTAAGGTAAATTCTCCTTCTAGGGTGTCACAGTTTAAAGCTATGTTGGCTATTAAACAGACAACAGATGCTCTTTGTTAAGCCCCTCCCTCCTCAAAAGGTGGGAAAGAGAAAAGGAAAAGAAACTTAATGGGTTGGAAAAGTTAAAACAGCTTTAACCTAACTACAATAATAACAGCAATAGAGAGAACAATAATGAAATACATACAAATCCAATATCAAGATCCTGCCTTGCTGATGTCACCCAGACACTGCAGGGCACGCCCCAGGAAAGTCCCAGACCATACTTCATTGCAGACAGGAACTGGATACAGGAATGCACAGATCAAGATTGAAGGCAGAAGAATAGGGCAGAGTCCACCTCTGACACATGAGCAAGGAGCTAGGCAAAGCTGGAGAGCAGCATCCTGCAACATCACCAGAACCTCACTAACAGCCCCACGCTGGCCTTAAATAGGCTCCTGGGCCACAGGTGTGAGTAGAAGCACCAGGTGAAGCTGCTTAGGGTCGTTAAAAGCCCATTAGTGCCCTCAGACCCCTGCCCATAAAAGGAGAGGGAGCAACCCTTATGCTCTCCCAGCTTTATACTAAGCATGATGTGTGTAGGATGGAATACTATATTTGGTCAAACTGGGACATAGGGCTGGGAAGTGTCGCATCAATGCATGTTGGGGTACAGCCTTTCTGACAAAATTTGTTGTTCAATGCAGTGGATTTTCTGACAGCAATTTACCTCTGACATATAAAGCGATAGCAGCTTCCAATGTACCCAAAACTACCAAAATAACTTCTGTGGAGGAAAATACATTTGGTGCAGTTCTGTACTTTAGTTATCAACCTAAAACTCCTCCATCTTTTCTGCCAGCTGGAGTGTCCTCTCAGAAGTACACCCTGACACTTTACGTTCTAGTCCGTGTACAGAGCCCAGGTAATAGTTGACCATGACCTGTTGTGTTTCACAAACTGCTGGCCTCAGTGAGCGGTTTAAGCACACCGATGACATCTTATCTCCAGACTGGAGATTATTTTAGCACAGGTTACTTAGCTTATCTCACAGCCTCAGTCTTAAACCATATCAAAGCCACACCAACTCTCCAGCTCCCTATGCCTCTGTTTCAGGAAAGCCTGACTGAAACAGCCCAGAATATTTCAGCTTGAGAGCACAATGGAAACCAACCAAGTAGTTGCTTCTCTTTCTCAAGTCACAGAGGAAGCTGATGAAGTGAACCTGAGATCACAAGACCTTGCCATTAAGAAACTACCAGGAATGCTGAAGATACGGAGGAATGAGAGCCATTGGTCTGAGGAAGCAGAAATTCAGGCCAGCGGAATACTAAGATGCTTGTTCAACATCCCGAGAGCTGCTCTTCTGCATCACAGGAATGTCAATGCTAGCGAAGTTAAACAAGTCTTCTCCATTGTGGAAAAATTAAGAGAGAGAGCTTTCCTGGGCAAAGTCCCTGGACAAACAAACTAATGGAAACAAAATACTGGAATATCACTCTGAAGAAAAGACAAAACCTGGAAAATTGCAAACGCTTCTTCTACCAGAAACACCCGCAGGAATTGCTTTGATCCGACACTGAGAAAGGGAAATAATTCAGGATTGCCCCGTGATGCTGTGATTTCCACTGCCCTTTTCGAGTTTGATGATAACTTCTTCCCTTGGTTAGGTTACACATCAGAAATCTCAACAACGGTCTTCGGGTTCAAAACGGCAGAGACCAAGGCTGATGGCGATCTACTAGCGATCGTGCCTGAAGGATCAGAAATTCCTATTGCTAGGAAAGATAAGGCGTCTTCAACTTTTCAGTTAGCAATGGGACGCTCGCTCCCGGCTGCACAGGCACGACCTGCCGTTTCCAACGCCAGCACGCCTTCCCCCCCTGCACTCCAGCGACTTTCGGTGCCGGCCCGACCCCGATGCGGGGCCGCTGGCGCCGCTGCCTGGAGAGCCCCGAGCCCCGCTCCTGCCCGCCCAGCAGCCGCGGCGCTGAGGGAGGCGGCGGGCGCGACACCGCGCAGGCGCGGAGCGCCACCTGGCGTCGCGCCGGGTCCCATTGCCCCGCGGCCCCGGGCCCTGATGCCGCGGCGTCTGCGCGGGCAACCAGGAAGCGGCCTGGCCGCGCGGTTCGGGCGGGCAGGCGTCAGGTGGCTCCGGCTGAACCGGGCTGCCGGCTTCCCGGTGCCCCCCCCATCCCCGCCGACGTGAAGAGCGGCGCTGAGCGCCGGGCCCTTCGGGCCACCGGGCCCCGGTGTAGGCGCGGCGCGGGATCCCGAGCTCCGCGGGAGCAGCTCCCGCGAACAGCTAACGTTGTTGCCAAGAAGGGGCTATGGGCGTGAGTGACCCTTTAATCCCTCTTCGGCAGACAGCGTGCCTGCGATCCGAAGGGGGTTTTTCTTTTCCCCTCGCCACCCGGTGCCCCTCTCTGGAAGCCGGGTGGCCGCAGCCTTCCTTCGGGCGGGACCCAGGCCGGCTCAGCCGTCACGGGAGACCGCGAGTAGCCGAGGCCTTGTGGTGGAGGTGGGAGAGCGGTGTTCAAACCCCTGCTTTGCTTGGAGCGGGAAAGGGTCGTGATCTGCGGAGCCCGCGTTTTCTGCCTCCAGAGTGCCAGACCCNCCCAGGCCGGCTCAGCCGTCACGGGAGACCGCGAGTAGCCGAGGCCTTGCGGTGGAGGTGGGAGAGCGGTGTTCAAACCCCTGCTTTGCTTGGAGCGGGAAAGGGTCGGGATCTGCGGAGCCCGCGTTTTCTGCCTCCAGAGTGCCAGACCCAGGAGAGCCTAAGTTCAGCTCAGCGGAGGGACCCTCCCTGGGAAACGTGAGAAGAGTCCTGGTCCAGAGAGAGCATGAGCCTCCTGAGAGCAGCCCGCTAGCCAGGGTGGCCGCTTGGCAGGAGGCACTTGTGGCTCTGGATCTAGTGCCAGCACTTGATTCTGATTTTTTTGTTTGTTTTTTTCCTTACGCAAGGGTTTTAATATGAAGTGTGCTCTTTGTTTAATGGGATGTAGTGGCTGCGGATTGCTTTTTCTGAGGAACTTTGTGAGTTGAGGTTGGAGCTACAGGATGCAGCCTCGAAAGGGGTTGGGGAGAGGATTCCGGGGAAGTTCAGAGCTGTGTGAGGGCACTGCTTTTGGACATAAACAGAGAAGGGGCTTTAAGGAGTCTAGGGAGCTTAGGGGAAACCCTTGTTTCTTGTCATACGTAGGCTTTTCTGATGTGAGGTTGTGCTTGAAGATGGTGGTGTTAGAATCACAGCTTTGGACTTAGAGTACCTTAGAGCCATAGAAACAATCAGATACTCCCCTTGAAAAATGAGAGGGAGGTAGGAAGTTTGCAAGCTGTGTGAGATGGGGTACCGCGGTTGCTCTCTGAATCGGCTCAGAGAACCCAAATAAATATCTCTATATCTCAGCAATGCTAGAAACAGTCTCTCTGTTTAAGGAGAGAAGTTTAATAATGTGGCTTTCTTTCACACTTAATACAGACTTGCTTGCTGAGCTGTTACTTTTTTCTAAGGCACTTTGGCTGGTAGGAGACTTCATAAACACAGCAAAGTGCTGTCAGAATAAAGTTGGTTGTGCCTTGAGCGTGGTGGACAAAATAATCTCTTGAGCTGCCATTCATCTCTAGACGTCTATAAGTCAAAGAACTGGATTTGTGTACTAGTAGTTAGTTATACCAGTACTTGCGGGTTTGTGCATTGGTTATGTTTTCTTTCAGTTAGGATTTTCCCCCTGCTTTAATATTACCGATGTACCACTTTGGAGGGACCGCTAGAAGTATACCAGTGCAAAGATACCATATGCTGATTAATTTCCCTTAACTGTTACAGCTTAAATGTTGTATTGATATGAACCCCTTTTTGTCAGCGTAACCAATTCTACATGAAAACGTTACACTACTTTAACTATATCCTTACAATTAAAATGCTATGTTTTATGTAGACAAAATTTAAGATCTTCATGCTCTAGGAGCCTGTTTCAAAAATGTTGTTTTCCTCATGCTTTAGTTTACCATGTAAAGGGAGAAGTTTGCCAGGCGAAGTAGTATAGTAAGAGCGTTACTTTATATTTTGCCTCACTTTTACGTCTTGCCTCAAATAGAGGCAAGATGTACATCTACAGATATGACAAGGCTGGATCAAGAACAGTGGAGGATCCCCTGAAAGTTTTGCTCTGCACGGATGCAGGTTGCTTGGCGGTGTTCTGACCAAAGAAGAATTTTATTTGGTGATAATGGTAGGGAAAGATTTGGATCCTGCTGTTAACCTGACTTGGAATGAGGATTTGCTCCCCAGGCTTGTTGAGATGCTAAACTTTCTAGCCTGTACGTTACCTTTGCACTGGCCTTTTTGCTAAAACAATGCTTTTACTGGCACAAAATACACCAAAAAAGCTGTAGAGAGCCCCAAAACTCCTGGTGGGTAAGGACAAACCTGAGATTTGGATTAAGAAAGAAATGAGTTATCTATGTGACTGCAATTGTTTGGGGTTTTTTTTGATTTTTTTTTTTTTTTTTGCTCTATGCCAGGATAAAGCAAGACAGGGTCAGTGAGTTATGTTTTGTTATGTTCCTTTTCTCAATGCCTGGTAAAAGCATTTTTCACCTGCTCTTTCTGTTTTCTTTTTTTACTGGCCAGCTAACACATGAACCGTGCTGCCTTCTATAAAGTCTCATTCTAACTGTACCATAGTAATTTTCTACTACGCCTTCTCCACAACCTATTAATTTATTTTGTCATAACTTTCCTAACACTGATTAAAGTTATCCCTAATAACCACACTTAGAGGTATGCATATGTGCAAAAAAGGAAACATGCATTTAAATCTGTAACAAACGTTAGAGTGTTCTTAAGCCTTATCTATCTATCTATAGCCAGTACTTTTAAAAACTTAACGTAAATATACAGCATATAAAATTTATATCAAAACCCCATCAACTCTGCTGCTTAATTACCTCCACTCTGCAGTCCACACTTTCCTCTTGGAGCACAGTGAAGTCTTAGTCAGTCCTGTCCATGCTTGCTGAACAGACAGAGATCTGAAGCCAAAGGAAAGTGACTTAAATATCTGCTACGCATGGAGGATGCTGCTAATTCTCACTGAATTTTGAGCTTCTTTGACAAAAAGACCGAGCTGCAAAGATTTTGCATGCCTGCCCTCCCAGCATATGACCCAGTAGGAGCAGTCCACTCTGATTATAGTGAATTCTGGGATCCACACGTCTCCATCCGTGATGAAATTTGTCACATGCGAAAAACCTGCCTTCCTCCTGTTTTACCTGTGATGAACAGAGCAATAAGTTTGTCCAAAAGAACTTGCGGAGGGGAAGAGCATAAACACGTATGCTCTGGAGAACAGGCTGTGCAGACTGCAGAGCATGCACAAAAGAAATGGCCCAGCTGTCTATGATAAAATAAGTCTCCAACTGTGTAAGAACAAGTATAGTTTCTCTGTGTCCTACAGAAAATTATGGAAGCGGTTTTTGTATATGTGCATTGATACCTATTTGATGAGAGCGTCAGATGGTGAAAGAAGTAAGCGCAGCCCTAGTAGCTGCATGTTTTTTAGGCAAAGTAATCCAAGTACACATTGGGAAGCAGAGTCTTTCTGAGAAGAGCAAGCAGACTAACCTGAAAACATGTTAGAAATTCACGGTGTTTGTGCCTGGCTGAATTCACCTTATTTCGTATTGCTACATGGCTAGAAAACAGAAATTTACCATAGGTGTAAGTCAGGAAGCCTTGAGGCTGCTAGCCCCTGACTGAAGGACCAATTTCCACTGTAAACTGTAATCAAAGGGACAAAACCAAAATGACCTCAGTGTGAAACAAGGCACCTGTTTGTAAATTTTTGCAACAGAACTCCTAGCAAGTGCCCTGGAAAAGACAGCTTTCTAAGGGTTGAGCTCCAGCGGACTTCTTTGCTTCATCAGACACGCTGGAAATACCTCTTTCTGGTGTTTTCTCGTGCTCGCTGTTCACAGTAGCTGGGTAACAGAACTTGAGGAACATGTCTTTCAGAGGAAATGGGCATGCCTGTAAGAAGGTGTGGAGGGCTATGTGCATGAGAAAGTGTATGTATAGAAGGTATAGGTCTTTAATCTCAGGCTTTCTTGAAGATGACACTCTTTACCCCATACCCCCCCCGCCCAGTAGTTTTGTGTTTTGTTTTCTTTCTGACGGTTTTGCTTTACTTCATTATGCAGTCCTCAGCTTGAGCTCAGTCCTAAGAAACCGAAAGCCTCAGTCACATTTTACTGGAAAGAATTCTCCAAGTATGCTAATGCTGAACATCTCGCTGGTCACAGGGGAAAGTGGGCACTGGCTGTGACAGCAAGGACACTGTAACTTGCAACCCCACGTAGTGGGGACTGAGTATTTCCTTACAGTACCAACTTTGCTGTCTGTAGGGAGATAAATCACTGAAGCTATATTTATTTCGGGATTATGTCAAGTTGCAGTGTCTTATTTCCCAAAACGCTGTGTTAGCCTCTCCTCGTGTATTTCCACAAAATCTTGGCGTTCCTATTTTTATACTCCGTTGGAAAGCGTTTCCCTAAGTTTAGGTTGTGCTTAACCAAGCTGATACTTTCAGTGGTACATGTGTGGCCCTCTATAACTTTTCTTAAACTTAAAAGGAATCGTCATCACTTACATGTCAATAGAGCCTTAGAGTCTTATTCTTCCTCACTGTGGATATTAATCTAACGAAGCTGTAATAGGGAGCTACAGTTTGGAAGGAAGACAAAATCAGTTCAGGGCAGGGGGTTGTCGTGGGTTGAGCCCAGCCAGCAGCAAAGAACCACGCACCTGCTCCCCCACCCCCTGCCGGGACGGGGAGGAGAATCAGAAGAGAAAGGGCAGCCCTCATGGGTTGAGCTAAGGACAGTTTAATGCAACAAAATAGAGATAGAGAGAGGAGAGAATGGTAATGATAACAGCTATGGTACTGGCAAGAGAGAACACAAACGAGTGATGCACAGTACAATCGCTCACCGTCTGGAACGGGAACTGGAGCCACCCAGCACCCTTCCAGGCCATGCTTCCTGTGACTTGCCCAGCTAGTCCCCCCCAGTTATATACTGGGCTTGAGGTACCTGCTTGGCTAGTTTGGGTTGGCTAGCCCCCTCCCATCTTTCTTGTGAAAATTAACTCTATCCTAGCCGAGCCCAGGACATTATCCAGCCCTTATTCTATGCCATCTATGTCATGCCCAGAACCTCACATTCCAAGTAACTACCACCATCCTTACTGTGTGTACATATATATATATATAAAAGCCAGGATTCCGTCTATTATAACAGTCTTTTCAGGGCAGGAGAGATCGTGGGTGTGGTGATGGACTGTTGTATGCTGCATCCAAAGCTTATGGCTGGTGTATCTGGTGTGGTCTGTGCTCATGGTCTGCGAGGTGAAGGTGTTGATCTTGCGGAAGCTGCTGGGCACCAGTCGTTGAAGCCCGTTCAAGTCCCATTGCTACTACACTCCATTCGGTTCCATTGAAATCCTTGTCCACGGTGGTGAAAAACAAAGAGTGAGAGGAGAAGAGAGAGAGAGGAAAAAACAACTAACGATACGTGTACGCACGGGAGCTAACAATCATTAATGAACTTTTAACAATAACATATCTAAAGGTAAACAATTTTTTTTCATAACCAAACGCGGCTCAGGCCAAGTTTGAGGACCTGCTTATGGCCTGGTGGATCAGAGGAGGAAGGTGATTGTCCACAACGATAATCACAAGGTAAACAAGTGCATATTAAAATAGTGATCATAGCAATAAGTGCAAGAACAATTGCCCCAGTATGAATTAATGCAAGTGTATATCAATGTCTTTCAATCTTTCCTCTTATGACTCCTCACCCAGAGGCTGGTGCATGATAGGGCATGTGATATACCCACTCAATACCATGTTCTCTGGCCTGGGTGTCTTATGAGGTTGTTTCAGAAATGAGTCCCATTGTCTGACTTGATTCTTTCTGGGGTGCCGTGTTGCCATAAGACCTGTTTTTCAAGGCCCATGATAGTGTTCCAGGCAGTGGCATGAGGCACAGGGTATGTTTCCAGCCAGTGGTTGCTTCCACCATCGTAAGCACATGGCGCTTGCCTTGGCGGATTTCTGGAAGTGTAATATAGTCAATCTGCCAGGCCTCCCCATATTTATATTTCAGCCATCGTCCTCCATACCACAGAGGTTTTAACCACTTGGCTTGCTTGATGGCAGTGCATGTTTTGCATTCATGGATAAACTGTGCAATAGTATCCATGGTCTAGTCCACCCCTCGATCACGAGCCCAACTATAAG
>VZSC01007071.1:0-28550 GCA_013398225.1 Steatornis caripensis | reverse complement strand
TGAGCTTGGGAGGGCGTTGGGTCTAAACACCCTGGCTGGTTTATTTGTTCAAATAACGATTCTATATTAAGAAGAAAGCCAAAGCCACGAACGCCGTACGGTGCTGTGAGCTCCTGCCTACAGGGAGCCGTGCCTGGGCTGCGTGCAGGTCTCTCNTGTGGGCTTCGGAGCCAGCGCTGCGGGGGCTGCGCAGACACGCAGCTTTACGGGACCCTCCCCGCAACAGCCGTTCGTGCTGCAGCTTGAGCTTGGGAGGGCGTTGGGTCTAAACACCCTGGCTGGTTTATTTGTTCAAATAACGATTCTATATTAAGAAGAAAGCCAAAGCCACGAACGCCGTACGGTGCTGTGAGCTCCTGCCTACAGGGAGCCGTGCCTAGGCCGCGTGCAGGTCTCTCTTCTAAACTGGAAGCGTTTAATAACGCTTTCCCTGGCAACCCAAATGCGGTGAGTGCTCGACTTATTCCTCTGTAATGGTGAGGCTTTGGGAAATATCGAGTGAGAAGTTCCCAAATCAAGGGTCACGATCCCCAGCGGGTCTCTGGGTGCGTAAATGGAAGTGGTGTTGCTGAAGGGGAGGGTTGGGACTTGCTGGGGCTCTGAGCGGAGAGTGAGAAATACAGCAGGGAGCGGTGACAGGATTAGGGTGTTTGTGAGGTGTTTCAACTTAGAAAAGTGTTTGAACACTTCAGCGTTTGAACTCTGACGTGAGTACCACCTGTTGCGACACACCAGTGTTCCCAGTGCGCTGGTTACCTGCGCGTCGCGGCTGTGAGATGTGCGATGGTCTTTAACTGGTACGATTTTAGGCTTGAGCAGTTCCCAAGAAGGTGGTGTTTCGGGTGTCCATCGCGGTCCTGGGGCGGGTTTCAGCTGACGAGGCCGGGGGTCTATAGTGCCCTCGCCCCTCTGCCAGCGCCGGCGTGCATCGAGTGACGGCGGGTGCCGTCCCTGCCCGGCTGCCTGCCCGTGGCTGTCAGGTCCCCAGGGGAGCTGCTTGGGCTCTCTCTGCTGATAAATAACGAGCAGAACACGGCTTCGTTATTCCGGGCTTGGCTCGGTTGTGAGGGGCGGGGGAGCTGCTGGAGTTGGTGCCGTGCGAGCAGGAGGAGCTGCGCCCGAGCCAAGGGCTGACACAGCTTCCAGTGTTCAAAGCCGGGCTCCCACGGGGACCGAGCCTGCGTTCACGCTCGCCTCTGCACACTCCAGTCGTTCTCTGGGCTCGCCATCAAATCTGGAGTAGAACCAGGATTTAAAAGGCAATTTGCTCCTCATTCCAATGGAATTAAAGATCCATTGTGAGCGTTGTGCGGTAACGCCACAGCTGTGCGCCAGCTTCGCTTGGAACATGACAGAGAATGAAATGAAATATGAGTTTTATTGATCTTGTCTGCACCACATTGTTATTCACAGAGAGTGAAATTCACCCTTAGGCACAGGACAAACATTAGAGTTGGGCAGAACATTTCAGCTGAACGTTTTATTTGTTGAAAAAAACGCAGGCTTGAATCAGCTGAAAGTACTTGTGAATTCACGGTGCATTTATCAAAGTGTTTCAGCGTGTGAAAAACCCAAGAACATTTTTCAGAACGTCAAAACATTTGCTATTGATGTTTATTAAACGCAACATCTACACTTTTAAGATCTGGAATAACATTTAAAAAAATATTAGCAAGATTTACCTTCAAAATAGTACTAACCCCTGGAATAATGAACCCGCATTTTGCTTAGATTGAAAATCAACAAAACGCAAAACTCAGAAACAAATTTTAGGGTTTTGAAAGAAAACTTAATATTTTTCAGGTTGATTTAAAGTGTTTTCCCCACTCTCGTGGTTTAGCCCATGAAACATGAGTTACCCCAGGTCTGCTGAGCTGGAGCACGGTGTCCGTGCCCCTTGATTTCGGGCACAAGCCTGGCTGCTGCTCTGGCTCCCGGTTTCGGCAAGCGCTGACCTCCGTGTACCCTTTCTGCCTCTGGGCTTGGTTTTCACCTGGTTTTCACTTGGTTTTCTGAGCTTTTCCTCAGTGTTACAGAACACGAAGTGAATCTCGGCCTGGGGCTGCTGATGCACAAGCTGGGCGTTGAGGCGGCACAGAAACGTGCAAACAGAATAAACGAAACGGGGGTTAGAGGGTTACCGTGACTCGGCAGTGGCCGTGCGTCCGTGCGTGTGAGAGCAGAGTCAGGTTTAAAAAAATTACTGTAATAATTTAATGTATGTTATTCAATAATAGAGACCTCGATGCAGCTGGTGGTGCTCCTGCCTGCAACAGTACCGTCTCGTACCTTTTGTTTTTTATAGCTGACAACGTTCACCTCTGTTCATTAATCTCGCATTGAGGCGTTGTTCTGCAGCGGGCAGGCACAAGTGCCAGCGCCGCCGTCTCGCCAGCAGATCATCGCAAAGAGCCAAGAGGAAGGAAAACCTCTTTGGGCACGGGTCCCTGGCATCGGCTCCCCGGGAGAGCCCCGGGCAGGGGCGCTGCGGGGGGAGCGGTGGGGATGGGGATGTCTGCGGGGCTGCACGTGTGGGCACCGCGGGAGCATCCTGCGCTGGGGTCCTGCGCGGCGGGTGAGGGTGCAGGTGCTGTGAAGAGGAGAGGGCAGGCGCAAGACCAACATGGAGCAGAGAGTTTGGGAGAGGGGAGCAGGCAAGGAGGATGGCTGGGCACCCCGCTGCCGCGGCACGCAGCGCATTGTCGCAAATTGCCCGCGGGGTGACCTGTGCTCGCAGCAGCGGGGTTTCTCTTTCGCCATCAGCCCCTGAGACGACCAGCGTGTCCCACGAGCATCCACGCGGTGCAGCCGCCCAGGTACGAGCGTGGGTACCGGGGCTGGCCGCAGGCATGGTCTGAGCCGAGCTGCCAGCCCTCTGCTCCTCAGCAGCTCCGCGCCCAGGTGACCCCGCAACTTCCGATCTCTGGCTTTGGCACGCCCCGGAACAAGGTGTTTGCACTGGCAGGGTGCAATGGCAACGCAGCCCTCAGACGGCGCGGGGAGAAAAAAAGAGATTGTGATCCTAAAGGAAAGGGAGCGGAGAGGCACGGACACAAACCGAGACAGCGAGGGGTTTATTCTGTGAAATCTGTTGCGTTTCTCTGGGGTCTGCTGANGCTTTGGCACGCCCCGGAACAAGGTGTTTGCACTGGCAGGGTGCAATGGCAACGCAGCCCTCAGACGGCGCGGGGAGAAAAAAAGAGATTGTGATCCTAAAGGAAAGGGAGCGGAGAGGCACGGACACAAACCGAGACAGCGAGGGGTTTATTCTGTGAAATCTGTTGCGTTTCTCTGGGTCTGCCGAATAGGAGTCCTATCAGCTGGTAGAGACTCTTTTTCCAGCACCGCCTCTGTCATCGACTTTGTTCATTTTTTCCCGTCATCCATACACGGCCTCCATGTCAAAACATCATTTTACCATTATTGTCTATTTCCAGGATGTCTTTTATTATCCTGGACTCATTTTGCAGCCCAGAAGCTGGCACGGAGCTGGCCGTATTCTCTCAGATTTATGAAAGGCTGCAGCAAGAGGGAACAGCCTTTCTCCTCCTGCTCAGCCGGTGCCACCCGTGCAAACCCACGCGCTTCACCAAGCAGACTGGGTGAATCCCTGTCGGCCTGGCGTCCTCGCAGCCGGACTTGCTCCCTGCGCACGCAGCGCTGTGGTAGATGCTTTAAAATAAGAGCAAAAACCCAACCCCCGGAGTCGCACGTAAAGAAGATGCGATGAGATTAAGTTTACTTGTAGAAGTAATTGTGAAAGCGCATATTTTTCAGCAAAAGAAGGTGAAGTTTCTGGGTGAAGCGCACCGCCCAGCTTCGAGCCGTGTCTGTCCCCACACCGAGCCGTGTATTCCTCGTTCCTCTCGGTGAGGAGCCCGTAGCTTTTGTCGCGGCGATGGCACGCGAGGGCTCTGCCCGTCCGACTGGCACCCGCCGCGGTGGGGGGCTGTGTGGGCCGCCTGCAGAGCCCGGCCGGTGTGCGAACCCAGCCGTCGCAGATTTAATACATCTTTTGTCGTTTAGGCCACTAAAGCTTTAATAACCGCTACAGCCAAACAGCAAAGGAGGGGAACGCTTGAAGGGTATCCTGACTTACACATCTTTTCAAAATATGAGCGAAAAGCCTGGTTAATGTGCCTCTGCTTTGCTGTGCGTACGATTATTTAGGTTTTAATCGATCAAAGCGATGCGGTTCTTAGGTTCTGGCCAGCCGAGTCTCTGCTCTGGAGTTTACACGTCGTAACAAAAACCCTTTAAGCCTTTGGGGAAACGAGTTTAGCTCCTTCAGTTGCTGAAGGGTGACCCTTGTCAAAGGCCTGGTGTGTGCTGTGTATCACTGGGTTACCTGTCTGGTCGGCAGCGTCTTGCAGGCACTTCAGGGCTCTTGTTATATCTTGTTTTTCATTTAGATGCAATTTCTTTCGTAATGAGGCAGAACTTATTTCCCAGCCCCTACAGGTGGCCGTCAGCTCTCCGAGTGGTGCGCAGGTCCCCAGCTGATCTCTCAGTTAGGGCTTTGCTGATATTGGATGGAGGAGGGTTCACCTGGTTTGGACACGGCCTTCTCTGGTCTGGGCCAAGGCTTTCACGTGAAATACCACGCACTGAAAAAAATAACGAAGTGGAGTCCGTCTCTCTGGTGTTGTGTTTTCCCCTTGATTGCACCGGCCGAGCACACGGGCTGGTTCGTGGCTGAAGCCGTGAATGCAGGAACACAAGAGCAAAGATGCAGGTGTAAATCCAGAGCAAATTCTGTCACGAAGTTAGCACGCCAGGGATCAGATCTTCTTGTGCAGCTTATCAGAGAGGTGGGATTTCGGGCTGCAGATCAAGAGTTCCCAAATAAGCACGACGGGCTGTTAAATACTGCCGAATACCCGATGTTTGCTCTGGGAGCCCGTGGGAGCTGCGTGCCTTACCGCTGTTTCGCCTGCTGCAGTGACGATGCCGTGAAACGCTGTCGGTGTCCGACCTCGGGCGTCGCAGTTGTGGAGCTTTGGCTGAGGGTCACGTTGTGGCCGTGGTCGGTGATGACACGCCTGAGCTTCGCAGCGCTCGCGGCCGTGGGAGGCGATGTGTCCCTGTGTTCAGGTCCTCACCAACAGCCCAATCCACCGCCGGCTGCTTCCGGCTTCATAGATCTCTTTTACGAGACGAGGCTCGGCTGACCCGGCCGCAGCAGGTTGCAGAGGTTCCTCATGTTTGTGTTTGTACTTTTGGTTACGGAACACGTCTCGTGGCAAGAGGCTGCTCTGGGNATGTGTCCCTGTGTTCAGGTCCTCACCAACAGCCCAATCCACCGCCGGCTGCTTCCGGCTTCATAGATCTCTTTTACGAGACGAGGCTCGGCTGACCCGGCCGCAGCAGGTTGCAGAGGTTCCTCATGTTTGTGTTTGTACTTTTGGTTACGGAACACGTCTCGCGGCAAGAGGCTGCTCTGGGGAAAGGCAGGAGGCGGCGCTGATCTCCCGAGGGGGGAACTGGAGACCTCGTACCTGCGGACGGCCAGAGAAGCATCCCCCAAAGCTGTACGTGACAGCGACCTGTGGGGCGTTGGTTCGGCAGGTCGTGAGAGCGCACCGAGAAAGGTGGGAGCAGGACCCGTCGCCTTAGTTTTCACGAGAAATTCCCTATTTCTTTGTGGGGAAAATACCCCCACTCGCCGAAGCTGCGTTGTTATCCATAGTGCTGGCCACAGCTCCGCTCCCCCTCCCGGCCCGCGGGACGGGAAGGAGCTCTGCGTTACGACAACTCCGGCTGCTGGGATGCGCTCCCGAGAGCTGGTGGCCAACGGCTCCCGGTGCCGAGTTCTGCCCTGGAGCAATGAAGTGCAGATTGCAGCTGGAGCTCCCGGTCTGGTGGGATTAGCTTCACCTTTAAGTAGAAGGAGAGAAAAGCAGCGTTTGCCGTTCGGATGAGCCACCAGTTCACGCAGAAGCATGATCTGCTTTAAGCAGGTCATTAACTCGGGCGTATTGACCACAGCCCAAACGCCTGATGGAAGAAGTCTGGAAACTGCTCAAAAAATTATTTCCTGCTAAATCAAAAGCTAGCTCTCGCCGAGATGAAAGAGAGGTTCATTTACAAAGATGGTCAGAAAGTTTAATAGCAATTTAATTTTTTTTGAAATATGTATGTGTTACTGTAGTCTGACACTGTGGAGGCAATTGCAGCAGTCCTAGAATAGACCTGCTGTCTAATTTTACTCCTGTCGTGTGTATGGCCGAGTTGTAACTGCAACAATTCATTTGACGGCAGGCTCCAAGTGTTCGATTTATGGTAAAAATCGATGTGAGGTTGTAGGTTCAGTGTGAATTTATGTCACTTTGACACCGCACGCGTGAGCCCGAATTCCTGCTTGCACAGCAGCGTTGTTACCCGAGCAGGGGCCCGGCAGCGCCCCGGCCATGGGGGGACGGGACGAGGTGGAGCTGCCCCAATCGTTGACCATAGTCATCGTAAACATTTTCTCCCTTGTATCGGTATTTCCCCGGTTGCCGCCAGCAGCCCGCTTTCCTCCCGCAGCCCTCTGGCACAAAGCTGACCTTTCCCGACTCCTTTAGCCCCTCTCCGGATCTGGAAGCGACAATAACGGCTGCTCTGTACTTGGGGCACCTCTTCTAATGTGACGGAGAAGTTTGTCTGCCGATGCGAACGCATGCCCGCAGAAATTAAATCTGTGCAATTAATCATGTGGAAAGTACGGGAACGGGCTGGGCGCGTTCCCCGCTGCCTCCCGACAAACGAGACCTTGCTTCCCTTGGGTATCTGCAGCCAGCATCAACGCCTTGATTTGCCACGCCATTCCTCCGCGTTAAAAATCTTCAGGTTCAATTTCACCGCTTTAAATAAAGGCAGCGCTCCTTCCTGTTCCGGGGTTGTGCTACTAGCGCTTTGCAAAGCGGTTGTTTCGGAGGACAGTTGGCAGCTGTGCCAGATGTGTGTAACCGCCACTGCTCCCAGCGACCTCGCGCAAACCCCCGAGTTCTCGGACGTATGCTGTTTAATATCAAAATGTTTGAATTAGCTTGTTACAGGATAACGCCGATGGAATGGCATATCCATTAATAATATTATGAGCTTTCCTGGGGAGCTGTAACCTCTTTGGTATACATGAATTCAGTAATAACTGTAATTATTATGAAGTTAATATAAAACATGATGTCTCACTCTGCCAATTCAAGGGCAATAAGTGTGAAAAACAGCTTTTCTCCTGATTGCACGTTACTGGCTCCTCCCTCGGTTGCGAAGCAGCTCTCGGGTTTGGAGGGACGACGCAGCAGGACGAGCAGCTCGCGCAGCGACGATTTGCCTTTCCGGGCGCTGGGCAGCGTGAGACCCACGCCGCTGCGCCCAGGCCTTCCTGGCTGTGCGCCGGGGGCTCCGCACAGCCCCCGAGAGCCGCGCTCCTGGCCGTTTCTGCGGTTCTGGTTACAGCCCGGGCGCAGTCGCAGGCACGGAGCAGCGTCCCACCGGTTCGGGAGGCTGGCAATAAAAGCAGTCCCATCGCTCGAGCGAGTGTGCGTGCATTGGGCGTTTATGGCTCTCTTGGCAGCCGCCACAACTGCGTCCATCTTCCGTTTGTGTCTCCAGCTTTGTTCTTGAAGTACCTAAGTTCCCGAGGGAGGATCCAGCCCGGCTCTCGCGCTGCAGCCTGGGCGCTCAGCCGTGCCTGCGAGCACTCCCTGCAGCTTCGCCCTCCCTCCGTTTATTGCCCCTTCAAAATATCTCCACGGAGTCCATTTACTTCTTAACGCCGCAGATGAAAAACAATGCCGTGAAGGTTTTCTTGTGACTCTCTGCCAGTGCCGTCACCGCAGTGATGCGGGATCGGAGCCCGGCAGAACCCGGGCATCCTTTCTGGGGGGTCTGTCTGCCTTCCGGCTGAGGCGCGCAGGCCCCAGGTGTGTCACCGCAACGTGCCGCCGGGATCTTTCCCAGCGGAATGAGCTGAAGTAAACTTGATCATGAAAAGAGCCTTGATGTTCACCTGCCCCCGCGCATACGGGAGGAAAAAATAGACTTTCTTATTCAAAGGAATTGCTGGTTCCATTCAATCAGCCCAAATGCTGACGGGTGCACAGCTTCACGGCGGGCTGCGGCGAGCACCACTGCACCTCTGGGCTTCGCGCTCCCTCCCTGCAGGTCACGCAGTCGACGCTCTGCTCCTCTTTTAGCTCTAAATGCTGAGCACAAACATTGGATTCATCAAATCTTTTTAATGCCGAGCTAAAAATAGCAGTTTAAAATCCTCAATCATATATAATTAGTCCTGCGTTTATTTNCCACTGCACCTCTGGGCTTCGCGCTCCCTCCCTGCAGGTCACGCAGTCGACGCTCTGCTCCTCTTTTAGCTCTAAATGCTGAGCACAAACATTGGA
Organism: Steatornis caripensis; assembly: GCA_013398225.1. Taxonomy (NCBI): domain Eukaryota; kingdom Metazoa; phylum Chordata; class Aves; order Caprimulgiformes; family Steatornithidae; genus Steatornis; species Steatornis caripensis. Next base: position 20,166 of record VZSC01007071.1, on the reverse strand, counting down.
TTCATCAAATCTTTTTAATGCCGAGCTAAAAATAGCAGTTTAAAATCCTCAATCATATATAATTAGTCCCGCGTTTATTTTTCAACAGATGTTCTTTCCCTGTTGCTTTTGAACAGCAGAGTGTTGAACGTGGCTCTGTCTGCACGAGCGGCCGGGGACGGAGGGGACCTGCGGGCTTTCAGCTTTCCCACGGGAATGCTTTGTGAAGGCACCGCGGTGATTCCCCGCGGCACCTTCGCTCCCGCCTCCACGGGCACGTCTGCTTTGCCGTGGACGAGGGCTGAATTCCCTGGAGAGTTTTCGCTTGGAAGTTTGAGAGGCATGGGAGGTTGGTATGAGGAAATCCATTTCTCCTGCCCGGAGGCACTGAGGGAATTAACGCTGCCACAAGATGACGGATCATCAACATTTTCCCTAGGAGATCGGATTAATTGGGATTATAGAAAAGTTGCAGTGTATTTATCAAAAGAAAAAAAAAAATTCCTCCTCCCACCATCAGAACTGATTGTAAATTAGGTGAATCTCTTTTCCTTTAAAAGAATAATAACCATATATCAGACTTCCAGAACCTGCATCCCTGAGGGCTCCGAAAATGTGTGGTATTAATCTCAGCCACAGGAACAGCAGAGATCTTCTCTGTTAATTATCGCGCGTCTCGCTTGCCCTTCGTGTCTGGACGCGTGAGGCACAGAACCCCTTAGATAAGAAGCTGAGAGGGGAAGCGGGGAGTTCGTGGGGATTCAGGTTTGGATCGTCTGGAGGAAAGCACCCAGAGGCAGGGCCGCGAGCCTGCGGAGCAGCAGGGGCGGCTTGAGAAGTCCTGAACCGCTGTGCTTCGGGGGTCACTGTTTGCTGCAGCTCGGCAGCGGGGAAGCAGGAGCCGCGCAAAACTGTCGTCCTTTGCTTTTCTCCGTTTCTGTTGTGGGTTTTCCTGAATGAGTTGGGGGCAGCCAGCACGCGCTGCCACAGCAGAATGGCAGAACAAAAGCGCTTCTGAGCCTGGACTTGTAATTTGCCTGCGAAAATAAAGACGCGGTTAAACAGGGTTGTGACGTTTCCTTTGCTTTCAAAGAGGCCGCCAAGGCTTTCAGGCTTCTGTTTTGTCTTCCCCTTTCCTAGGCGTTGAATTAGCAGCGGTTTTCATAATGTGAATGTACATTAAGATGGCGACCGCAATGAATGAAAGATCTGCGTGCGTTCAGAAACGTGCGGAGGCCTCGGCCCCCCGTCGCACCGGTGGTCGGTGCTCACGGCTGCTGCAGACGAGGAGCCGGACCCCGGGCTTTCCTCTTCTCCCGCCTCGGGCTGCCGGCTCCCCCGGCACCGCTCCAGCGCTGCCGGCCTCTCTGCCGGTCTTAGCGCTCGGTGATTACCCCCGCACGTATCCGTCGCGTGTCTTGCTCCGTGCGTACGTCTGCTTTGGCGCCCTGCTGGCCTAAGCCTGGGTCCCAGGGACGTTTGCGGTTCGGTGCAGCCCCGGTTTTCCGTCGGTCTCGGAAACTAAGTCTCTTTCCGAAATCCCTGCCGTTTGCCCCTAATCCCAGCACAATTATGCTACGGTGACGTGTGTTTATTACATTTTATCTTTTCTGTGCAGCTCTTTTGTAATGAAGAGTTGGATTTCAGTAAAAGCAGACAGACGTCTTACGCAGAAGCTCTGCCACCGAGGTCTGAAATGTTTAAAGCTGATCGCTTAGTAATGGTTCTGGCAAAAATGATAGAGGGATGAACGTACGGAACGCCAGCGTGAGCCTGACTTGATTCCGCTGCCCATGAGTTTTAACCACATTTATCCTCGAGGTACTCACAGAACCATTTTGCGTTTGTGCACTTAAAGGATTAAATAAAATAAGCGGAGGTGATTATTACTGCCCAGCAAAGCTAATGTGCCAAGGCAGGGCGTTTCTTTGCAACTGGAATTGTATTTGCGCTGTTTCCGTGCTCCGCAAGCTTTCCAAAAGGGGGTGATGAATCACGCGATCGCCAGCCCTCTGCTACTAATGAGAAACCTCTTAGCAATACGCTCTTTATGGCCCCCTCTCAAGCAGTAACTAGTACACGGATGCTCTTCTTGGGTGTCAAAACAAGAGGTGAACCGCACGACGCATGCAAACGCCGGCGCACGGTCTGCAGGCCGCTCCGGGGTTCTTCAGATGTTTGATGTGTGTAACGCGTAGGGAACCCGTCTGCGTACACGCGGCTCACTTCAGCGAGGGGCGGACCTATTGCCGTTTTGCGTGAATAGTTACGAAGCAATGACTTCTGATCGTGAAACAATCCACTTCAGAGGCTAAGTCTCCGTCCCAAAGGCTTGAGGTGTGGAAGGTGATGGTTCACTCTGTGTCTTCTGGCTCCTCAAGCCACGTCGCTCAGCTTATTGCTCCATAGGGAAGAATTAATTGAATTAATTTCATTGCTGAGCTTTGAACCTAGCAGGTAAACCCCTGCGGTTTTGCAGAGGCCGTGCTGAAGAGCTGCTCGGCGTGGAGGGGCGCGTCGCGTCGGCCGGGCGGTCTGTGCCACTGCGCTCTTCGAAGCAGTTGGCATCGCTGCCGTTAGCTGGGTGCCGAGGCAGCTCCAGCAGCCCCTCCACGCTGGCTCCGGAGGTGGCTGCGGGGGCTCGGCGGGACGCGGGCAGGGCACGCTGCCGGTGGGAGCCTCTGCCAGCGCCACTCGAGGCAGAAAAATGAAACCTGCTCATGGGAGCCCGGGCTGCTTCAGTGCTTCGTGGGGGCTGGATGCCTGCTTTGTTATTGTGCCTGTGCGATTCAGAGCTTTCCTAAATGGGATAGAGAGAGGAGAGACACGCTTGTCAACCCCCTTCTAGTCCTGCTCTTCCATCCGCTGTCTCGGATGCTGAAGATGTGCCGTGCGAGCCCTCTCTTGGGTGTAGCTAACGCATCTGGACCCCTTGGCTGCATTAATGGCATTATTTTCCTCTGGCTGTGAAGTACTCAGGGCTTATATTGAGACAGGATTCCAGCACTCAGTCGTCAGTCTGAGGTGGGTGCCTGTTGTCAAAAGGCTGGTTTGCAGCCGCGTGGGAGGGGAAGGAGAAAGATAAACAGAAGAACTTTTTTAAAGGCGAGGAAGCACATCACCCCCTCCCGGCACCTTCAGACCCTCTTCCCTGCAAAAAGCCTTTCCTGGGAGCGCCAAAGCGCTGGGACTCCCCGGGACTTACCAGGAGGACAGCAGTTGTGCTGAGATGAGCGCCCCGTGAGTCTGTCTAGAGCCCGTTCCAAGGGCACGCGCCAGGCAGCGTGCGCTATCCGTGCGGCTCCGAGCTCCCCCGAGCAGGGTCCTGCCCTCCCCTCCCCGCGCCTCTCAGCCTCCCCTGATCCGCACACGTGGCAGCGGAAATGTTCTCCTCTCAGCATCTCAGCACGTGCCTTCCTCGCCTCTCGGCGTCTCGGGGCGAAAGTGCGCATCTCGGACTGCTCTGGCTTATTAGAGAAATAAAAAAGCACATTAGAGTAATGAGGGATTTACAGAGCTGCTTTTTGCTTTGTATTTTTTAGTCTATGTTTTAATACTCATCTGTTTTTCTTAGCTGCCTTTCTGAGCTCTGTGAAATTACGCTACATTTAGCCAGGGGCACCGTCGCTACGGCAGCAGTAAACGTAGGTGAGCACATGTTTTTGTCTGTTCTCTGGGGCATCCAGGTATCAGCCGTTGCTGGAGGCGGGATGGCGAGCAAGTGGGAGAAAAGCGAGGCCTCAGCCCCTTCCCGTCCCAGCCCACGTGTGCCACTGAAGAGCACAGCAAATGTCGTATTTTCAAAACGGGGAAGTTGTTATTTCGGTCGCGCTTATTAAGTGGTTTGTTTGGAGCTGTGCTTTGTAAACAGTGCGGAACAGTAGCGGAGAGGGAGAAGCCGCGTGTGCTCTAGAGCGCGCGATACGCAGTCGTCACCGTAACTGCTCACTTTTGCCTGTGTTTGGTTATTCTGTTAGAGCTAAAGGCAAAAAAAAAAGGAATTGTAGATTCACGTCAGGTTTGGCAGCACGGTGTCTGTTAAAGAGATGTCGTGTGCGCTCGTCAGCACAGCCGTGCCAGCGTGGCACACGGCGCTGGCACCGCACAGCCCGGCTTGCTGGGTGCTGAGTTACGCGCCGAGGGGAGGTCAGCGGAGAAGACGCCTCTCCCCTATCTGTTCTGAATTGCCGATAAAATCCTGTCGCTGTTATGTTAAACAGCAGAAAAGTAATTTTAATTTAAAATCCTGATCCTGCCGATCTTAATTTACGCCTACGTTCGCCGGCTGTAGGTGACCGGCTCCAGCGGGGCGGTTGCGCTGGGTGATCTGCAGAGGGCCCTTCCAGCCCCTGCCGCGTGGTGTGTCCTGTGGTGCCATCGACGTGACTAGAAACGCCTGCGTGGTGGAGGAATGTTTGCGGAAGCAATCATATTTAATATTCAGACTTCTAACAACGAGAAAGCACTTAAGGGTTTGTGTATTTCTGACGTTCATGCTCTTCCCGTTCCCCAGTGATTCTTTGTCTTCTCCAAACGAGCTTTCTTCAGCAAGCGGTAGCAAGGCGCTCGAGTCTCAAATGCGATTGCAAATCTCAGATCAGCGTTTGTCTTGAGGTAGCAGGGATTCAAGTAAGAAGAATCTTTCTGCTTGGTCACCTCCAGGACGACGCAGCGGGGTTTTTTTGTTTATTTGGTGGGCTGCTCGCAAGAAGCCGTCTGGACCGTGCTGCCCTGCTGTTCCCCGCGGTGCGGGACGGAGGGCAGCAGCTGCCGGCGCGCCGACTCGAGGGGCTGCCAGGGTGGCCCGGGAAAGCTCTTCCCTCTCCCCGAAGGTGACCGCGGTGTCTCGTGGGCTGAGGGCAGGGGATCTCTGCAAGGCTGGGGCTGGGTTCAGCCTTGCCGCTGGTAAGGCTTGCTGAGGGTGCCCCCGACTGGGACCGGAGTGGGGTTTGCGTGCGTCGTAGAGGAGCACTTGAGCATACAGCAGCACGCGCACCGGCTGGAGGAGAGAATATTAGCACGATTCTTGCCCTGGGCCCAGCCAGAGCTTTCTGTTGATTCCAAAAGTCTCCATGAGATTCGCATTAATATGATTGACGAGGTCCTTGAACATAATTACACATATCAAAAACACTCTGACTTCTGCCCAACAGCAATTTAGGAGAGAAACTTGATCTATTAATTTAACTCTGATTTCTTGTCTGTTATTATAATGAGTCAGAAAGACTGAAAACTTGCTAATTAAAACTCACAACACTTCTGAGCAATGCAGAGCCGCAACAAACCCACATATTGCAAAGCAAATACTGATAGAGCCTTCCGAAAAGAGAAATGGGCAGAAAATGCCATTGCCCCTTGAAAGCAAGACTCTCCTTTGGCTTTTCCTGGGAGAAAAATATGGGGAAATTAAAACATATGTATTATTCTTGCTATATTGAAATGTTGTCCTTGCATCTGGGGCAAAACTGTAGCAATGGGATGTTGGCTGCAGTTTGCCTTTGTTTTCCTTGGCAAAAAAACCCAAGGTGAGAAGCTGGAGGAGGGTGTAAACGCAAAGACCTCAACTGGCAGCCGTCGGCCGTGGCAGGAGCGAGGGCGCACGTGAGCGAGCAGCACAGAACTAGGTCTGCCGTGGGTTTCTTCACTGTCTCCCACTTGGCCTCGAAATGTTGCTTCTGCCGCTGCAGGAGCAAGGTAATAACGCGTACTTGTGCTGTGGCTTTCTGACAAAACATTTCATTTATTCCCCAGCAATGCCTTGAGAACCGGCGAGCACGGGAATCTGCGCGCGTCCCACCCCGGCACAGGTGGCCGTTTGCATTCTTTGTAATAGAACTGGTGGTGCTTGAAATACCAGAAGTTTGGTCGGAGCGAAGCTGTGCCCGAGCAGAATGGCTCATTTTTAATTAGCCAGAGCCTCCGTTAAATATTGTTAACCACTATTGTCAAGGACTAAGTGATTGTTCTGTAATTCGTTAAGGTTCTCCCACAGTTGACGTTTCTCTGCTCTTTATTTTAAGCAAGGCTGACTGAAAGTTTGTGACTCCGGGAGATGGGGAAGAGGCGAGTACCTCCCGGCGTGGGGACGGGGACGGGCAGCGCTCCCCTGCTGCAGCCCGGCCTCTGGGAAGGCAGCGCGTCACCCAGGGCACCCGGCACAGCCTTGCTGTGGGCTGGGAAGCTCTCTCCAGCCGGGCAGGGGCTCACCTGCGGGCGGTTCGGTGATCACCCCCTCCCAGCCGCCCCTCGCCCAGGCTCTTACAAAAGCAACCCGTGTCCCTGCTGCAGGCTTTTCCCGTAATCGTGGGAGGACGGCTGAGGCTAGAGGAGCGTGGATGGGCGTCTCGTTTGAGGCTGCGTTAAGGTACTTTCAAACTTTGCCTTTCCGAGAGGCTTCTTGTGGTTTTATTTCCATTCTGAAAAGACAGGCAAAGCATCGTTTAAGACTTCGCTTGGTAGTAAAAGTTTGTAGGAAGTTACTCAGTTTAAGTAGGCTTAAATAAAAAGCGAGCTTGTCTGCTGGGGGAGCGGGGGCACAGTGTGTGCCGGCGGTGCCGGGGACTCCGTACTTGCCACGGGGCTCGGCGCCAGCCGGAGCCGTCCCAGGGAGCCTGCACAGAATTCACTGCGAGTTACGGCCAAGGAGCCTGGAAACAGCCCCCGCTTTCCCGTCCAAGCGACGGTGTGTTAAGGCACAGAGCTGCCGTGCCTTCGGGAGACTCTAGGAATAGGAGAGAAATCTCCAGCTTTTTGCTGGGAGAGAAAGAGGCGGTTAAAGTGCGAGAGGAGGTGATGTATGGCTCTGGTTGGGTAGCAGCCTCCCAAGAGGCTATCAGGCTTAATTCATTCAGCTACAGTGTACCTATAAAGCTTAATGTTTCTATCCATAACGTGCTTGTTCAGGCTAAGCGTATTTATCTCTTATGGAAAGTGAGCGGAAAGGGACTTTCTGCGGCGTGTGCGGGAGGGGGCATGGCTGGGTACCAGCCCGCTAGGCGGTGGGGCAGGGGCTGCCTTTCGTCCTGTCGTTCCACAGCCTCTCCCCGTCCCCCAGCGAGTGCCCAGCTCCGCTGCAGGGAACAGGCGGTCGTCAGCGTGGTGCCCGGCGGTACGGTTGCGTCGTGCCCTCCCCTGAGAGTTGCGTTAACGGCCAGGAGTGTCGCTTTTTGGAGAGCGTGCCCGGGCTGCGGGGAAGGCAGGGTAAACCAAGGCAGCAACCACGGGAGGGCTGCCTCCTGCGAGGTCGGGGGGGAAGCTAAAGAGGTGTTGTGTTGTACTCGAGGGCTAACGGGCTGCGGCTTCGGCCACGCCGCAGCAGGGAGGCTGCTTTGCTGTGGCGAGGTCCCCGCTGCGGACTGGCGGGGATGCACATCGCAGCAGCATGTCCCCGGTCAGGTGTCCTTGGATGACTGGGGTCCTGGAGCAGCTGGAGCAACGCTCCTAGAACCGCTGGCTAGGTTGGTGTATTGCATCCATAACGGCTCGCGTCCGGAAGCGCTTTCCTTCCCGTTTGATTGCATCTCCTAGTCAGAGTACAGAAGGCTTAAACGGTTCGCAGCTTCTTGAGTAAATGCCCGTGAGATGCGGCAGAAGGATGCCGAAGGCTTCTGCTGGCGGCCCGTGAACGTGCCTCGCACCCCGCCTGCCTCTCCTGCGCCTCCTCCCGGGCCGTTGTCTCTGTGGGGTCAAACCTTGGTGGAATGTAAAAAAAATAAAAAGCAGTAGCATGACTCTGTATTCGACCGCAGTGGCTTGTACCGTGTTGGCCGTGAAACGCGGACGTAGCGCCCGGCCTTCTCCCCAGGTCAGGGACCCAAAACCCCCGAGTCTTTGCAAGGAGCAGTACCGGCCTTACGAGGAGTTTGTCATTCCTCACCAAATACCCGTTACTGTAAGCAGCTAATGTCAGGTCAAGATCAAGCAACACTCTGGTCTCAACTTTATGCCTTTGCCTCTAATAATTACTGTTCTGCTCAGTGCACTGTAGAGGCCTTTGACTTTACTTTGAAAGAGGCGTTACGGACTGGTGCCAAAGAGAGTGACTCAGATGAAAAATCTTTGATCGAACTCAATATCACAACTTCTTTTTTCTTTGTGTATTAACATAATCTCTGTACTGAAATTAATCTGTGGGGCGGCTGCAGTGTGTTGAAGATTATATATATTAGCATTCAAGACGATGACTTTCTTTTTAAGCAGCCCCACTTTTCGGGGTATATCTATTTTGCCCTACAAATTATCCTCAGGAAAAGTTCAGGAGATATTTGCAGAGAAACTGTGTGAAGTCTTTGGACAAGACCAGCTGCAGGTATGACCGTGCCAGCTGCTGGTACTGGCAGGTCCCAGCGTACCCCAAGCTCTACGTCAGGCCAGTGCCTTGGAGAACAGACATGTAAGGCCAGGACAAGGCTGGGATTTTTGACCATTTTGTACTTTATTCCAGCCCTGGACACCGGCCTTGACCCTGCAGCGAGGCTTCAAAGCCCCCAGCTCCTGAGCGAGGTGCAGCAGCTTCTCCGCTCGGAGGCGGCTTCAGCTTGTTCAGGTAACAGACGGTTCCTCGGGTCGGTCGTGGAAGGACGTGTGCGTTGGGGAGGCCGGGAGAGGATCGGTGAAGCACGAACCCCTCGTGTAATGCTGTCACGTGCGCGGGCTGAGGAGCTCCGTGGGCAAACTGGCACAGAAGTGCCGGGGAGCGCTTGCACGAGATGCGGGCTGTAAAGCAAGTTCGCTCCTGCAGGAGAAAAATGCAATGCAGCTTTTGAGCGGCTGCGAAGTATCTTGAAAATGCATTTTTGGTGCGGATGATGAAACAAGTGTGTACTGGCGGGTGCGTCCTGACTGCGTGGCGTTGCCAGGACGCGATAAGCTAGCTGGAGCGTGTTGCTGGGCTCACCCGCGGGGCCACGCTCTGCATCTCTGCTGGTGCTGAAAAAGGTCGCTTTTTCTCCCTGTGCCTGTCCGGTTGGTTCGTGGAGTGGTGTGTGCACCTCGCCTGCTGTAAGGTAGTGACCAAGCTCACCTACAAAACAGTTGGGGCTTTTTAGTCCCTCGGCGTGGCACTGAAGGCTGTTTGGGTTTTCAGTGGCGCTCGTCACAGAGCGATCTGTGTGTATCTCCACGAGGGTTTGCTTCGCGCCTGTGTGATGCTGGTGGGCTCCGATTCGGGCGTGGGCAGCGGCGTGCTGTCACCACGTGCGTCCCCTTCGAAATGGGTTTCAGCTGGAAAAGCATCCATGCTGTTGATTTGTTTTATGAAGAAAAAAGCTCTCGTGGGGCACCCATCCCGCACTGTTCTTTTCCTCTCTGATATCACTGGAGTCGGAAGTATTCAGCTAGTTGCAGAGGCCCGGAGATCGTGTTTTGCAATGAGAATTTGCATTAACAGGAGCAAAAATATCGGCTTTACATAAAACATCGGGACATGTTTCATTTTTGGCTTTTTTTTTTTTTTTTGCCTCTTTATCTAACAAGCAAAATCTGTATTCCAAAGGACGGTATTTTCCAACAAATTCATTGAAAGCGACTGTAACTGACAACTGATGCTATTAGCAAGGATATATATCTCTTATTTAAAGTATTTCCACCCTAAAAGTAAGATGTCCATTCTATAAGTCTACAAATGTACAGTTCATTAAACTAGAAACAACTATATAATTAGGAAACCACAACAATTCATTAGTCTTAATGGGATTTAATAAAGCTCTTAAGCAAGGATTCTTCAGAGAATTAATTACAATCTACTAATCAGGAAAAAACCCAGTTCATCACTCAGATGTATTTGTCCAGTTCATGAGCTGCGAAGCATCAACGACTTCCAGAACATCCCCTGGCAGCGCGGGATTTTTCCCGAGCCCCTGACAGCGCACCAGTGAACTCCTCTTTGCTTTGTGAACGCTGAATCTCCAAGCGAAAGCAGCGTTATCAATCATTTCGCAGCCGCAAGCGTTCTGCGGGGAGGAGCTCGCTCAAGGAGAGCCCGGCAGCCTGAGCCGAGCGCGACTGCCGCTCCATAGGTATCGCGGAAAGCGAATGCCGTCGCTTTTGGTGGCGCCCCGAGGGCGGCTGCACCGGGGCGGTCGCTGTCATCCCGCGAGGGTCTGGTTCTTCTTAACCCGGCGAAAGTGTAAATGAGTACGTCTGAATGTTATAGCCGGTAACAGGACCCGTTGTTTCTCATCAGGGATTTTCATCCGTGCCTGTTGTTTTTCACTTAGACGATTAGCCATTTTCTTATTAATTAAACAGCAGCTTTCTGCAGGCACTGATTGAATTATCGAGTAACGCCTGCCACAATGCAGGGAATAGAAGGGAAAAGATGTATTATTTTTAATGCAAATGGCTTCAATTCAGACATATTTGATCAAATTTAACTGACAATTAAATTATAAATGAATAAAGTGAAAGGGTCAGCAATATAACAAATGACGCTGTCATTGTCAGTGTCACATCTAAGTGAACCAATTTTTTAAAAATGAAGCGAGAATTACAAGTGTTAACCGTTGCCAGCTATTACAAGTCAGGAGCGAGGGTTTTTAGAAGATAGCAAAAGACGGCCGGTGTAATTTCTATACTGCACCTCCAAAATACACAAAAAAGAGCATTCATTGTCGCCGTCGTAGCCACGCGGTTACTGCTGCGTCGTGACCAGCAGGAGCGGTGGGGGAGCGGGGGGTGACGAGGCGTTTGCTCTTCTCAGTGCGGCCTGGGGCTCCCCGTGACAGGGGCAACGCGAGTGAATCTCTTCTTCAGTTCACGACGTGCTCTTTGGGCGTAATCCAGCGTCCGCGCAGTCCCGCAAACGGCCCCGTCTGTGGAGCCAGCCCTGATTTTCGCTCCTGGAGAAACTACCAGGCGGCAGTTTGTGATGAGAAGTTCGAAAATAGCGACCTTTTTGGACCAAACCGAGTTGTTCGTGCTGTTTTCAGTGCTGGGGCATTCCTAGGGAGCGCCGATGCGGCTGCAGATTTCCCTGGGCTGGGCGCGGAGCTGCTCTGCCGCGGGTGCCCTCGGGAGCGTGGTGCCCCTCCAGCCTGGCGCTGCCGTTGTGAGGGGAGGAACGAGCTGTGCGTGAGCTGGAAATCACCGGCGCGATCCCAGGAGGGCAGTTCATCCTGGGAGCGCTTGGTGGCTTGCCCACTGCGAATAAACCTGTAAATCCGTAAATATAACGTGTGGAAGCCCCAGCTATTATCTGGTTCGCACCACCTAATTTAAGCCTGGTTTATGTTCATTATAAACTAATCTTTGAAGTAGTCCCTGATGCAGTTGCCCAAGCGCCGTGATACAGATCTGCCTCTTCCCCTGGTGCCTGATGTGCACCTGCGAGGGTTTTTGTTAGAGCACGTCGAAATCCGTGTTGACACCCCAGCCGAAGGGGGCAGCCCACCTTACCAGCCTGACTCCAACTCCCCGTCTCGGGCGCTTCAGGAAATACAGAAGATGTGCCTTTATCGCACGCTGGCATTAGCAGCTTCCCTCGGCTCGCTTCGCCTTTCCCCAGGGTAGCGGTGCTGCGCCTCGGCAGCGTCTTTGGAGTAATTCTGTGCTGTAGTCGTATAACGACTTTAGCGTCTTCTGTGCGCTCCTGGGCTATTCGCTCCCTCGGACAGCACGTCCCTTTATCTCCGGTAGTGGGGCTTGCTTTTTTTTTCCTGCTTGTTTCCTGATTTTTTTTTTTTCTTTGCTGCTGCCTTGTCACTGAGCTGAGAAGATTAATAAAGAATGATTAAGCACTGGAGAGACTATTTTACAGTGATAGACTTAAGGAGCTCAGTCTGTCTTATAAAAAAGAAGCTTGTAACTTAATTTCAGTGGATAAGTACCTTCACAGGGAGGAAGCTCGAGGTACTGAAAGGCTTTTTCTTCAGGCAAGGGCACAAAAAGACCCAATAGCTTTAAGTTGAAGCCAGAAAAATCCAATTAACAAGGTAGAAATTTTGGACTTTGAGGATCATTGGGAAAGTTTGGCTAGCTACTCCCTTCTCTGGGCGTCTCCAGGCGCAGTGCTTCCCCGAGTGACCTGCGCGATGGCACTCATCAGTGCAGACGCAAGCACTTGATTGCTTGTTACCTCCCAGGCGGCGAGGCAGCCCAAGCTGATTTTACCCTCGGGGCCGACGAGTATCCCAGGTTTTCCCGAGAAGCTTTACTGGGCTGATGGGCCATGCAGGCTTGTGGGGACCGGCAAGAAGCAGGAGTCTTGGTTCACACCAGGGGTGGTTACTGTCCGGGGTGGTTCTCTGCGCCCGGGCCCGGCTGCTTCGCCCCAGGGCAGGATCTGTTTCGTGTGCTGGGGGACGGCATGAGAGAGAATGAGGCAGCACCACGCTCCCGTCACCAGGCAGCGATGTTTGAGGATGCAGCTGCGAGCATCCCCCGATAGGCTTTGCACTTGGAAAGGTTACTGACTCAGCCTTTGCAAGCTGGGAAAGCGGCTTAAAAGTACGTAGAGACACTAAGTGGTCATTTGAACTGTGCCTGGAGGGCCCTTCCAGCAGGGACCGTACGCTCCGGCTGACTCGGCGCGGCCGAACTTAGGACAGATTCAGCGGAAGAAGAGCCAACAAGGAGGAGGGAGGCCAGCTGCTTCGGCCGGGGACTGCCACGTCGTTCGGGCGAGGCGGTCCTGCCGCTCTGCCCGCCTGTGCGGGACAGCACGAATGTGGAAACCTTCCCTTCTCCCCGAGTTTCTCTGCTCAGTCCTACCCGGGCTTTAGCCCCAGGAGATGAGCAGGGGCATTTCTTTGCTCTCTGTCCTTGCAGAGGTAGGTTTACGGAGCAGGGGTTGGGGTGGGAGGAGCAGACGCGCGCAGCTGTGCAACAGCGCCTTTCTCTACGCGACCCGCTGCGAATGGTTGTAGGTGGGGTCTTGTGCCCTCCCTCTGCTGTGGTCTCGTGTGGGGCCGTTTAGTTACGGAGATCCCGAACAGGAGCCTGCAAGCGCGCTGCTTGGGCGCAGAAACGGATTAAACCGCGTCTGCAATTACTCGCTGTCTGGAAAACCACGGGTAAAACGACGGCAGCTCGGGTGTCCGAGGGCTGCAATCAGGCCATTACGCCTCACCCAGAGAACATGTTAACTATTACGGAGTTATTTGTGAGTGATAGTGTATAATTTTTGCAACAGCTAACCTGCAGTAACAGGGTTTTGCAAAGTATTTATCAACTGGAGCCGGAGCGGGGTGTTGCCATGGAGATGGGAAGTAGCTGGGTGATACATATTTCTTTCTTCTGCAAATATATTGTTGCCAAACACAAATGGGGAAAGAAAAGGAGCCGCGTCGTCTGTGAAGAAGTAAAAACTTCAGCTGAAGGCTGTCGAAAGCAGCTCCTTCGGGCCGTGGGGGCTCGGGTGTATCCCGTCAGGCCCAACCCCCAGAGCTGGGCTCTGCAGAGCACGCTTCAACTCGGAAGGGGACGCGGGATGCTGCGGCCCCAGTGCAGTTACCCAGTCAGAAATAAAAGTAGATTTTCCTGCGGCTGAAGGTCTGTGTAAATCCAAGGTCACCAGAACCGCTTCTGTGGCTGCTGCTTATCGTTTAATGAAGATAAAAAAGAGCAATTAAGTTTAGTCTGGCAATTTGGCACATTAGCATTAATCTTCGGTGAAATCAGAAGGTGTTTGTGTTTTGTGTAAGCTCGGCTCATGTATCATTTTATTACTAACAAGCAGAAGCCATAATTGCTCTTCTATTTGACAGAATTTGCGGATGATTTTATTGACAGCTCCCCGTGTTATTTATGCGTACGAGTCATTTCCTTAAGGGAAACTTTAACATTGAGTATTTATTCAACTTCCCTAATTCACATCTGGCAAGCGGCAGGGCCTTGGGTGATCTCCGCTGAAAATTTCAGTGTCAATCCAGAAATCACATAACCCATTTAAAAAGTCCAGGATCTCGTATGAGGAACGTCAAAAATAACTCACTCAAATTTCTGGATCTGCATTAGAATGAGCTGTAAACCATTTTGTGAGCCTGGGGGGAAGGGTGATGGGATGCGTTGTTGCTGTCGTTGGTTTATTTTCAGTGTTTGTCTGTAAACTCGTAGGGTTTTGCTGCCAAGCGAGAGAGGAGAGCGGGGCACCAGCAGCCAGGCAGTTCTCGAGTATCTAATTGGAACAAAGCCACTGAGCGCTTCCAGCACGGTTCCGGGCAGAGAAAAATGGCGTGAAAGCTCCGGAGAGTGCAGTGCGGGAGTGAGCGGGGTTCGGGGGGCTGGGGGGCTTCGTGCCTTCGCTCCAGGAGCCGCACGGCCGCGCAGGGCTTGGGCTGGCTTGGCTGGGCTCCTCTAGTAACGCGTTTGGCTCACGTGTTTGTGGGGGAAAACCCCAACAGATTCAGCGAACTTAAACCATGTAGACCAAAGGCCAGAAGGCAAAGGAGAGAAGGCGACGGGGTTTGGCCGAACGTGTTGGGTTTGGTGCTCTGGAGCAAGGCCTCCATCGCCTCCAGCATCTGGATATGCCAGATCCAGGAAAACCGCGGCGCCTCGCTCTCCTGGATGCGCTGCGGTGGTAACGGCGGTTACAGCCGCAAGGGCAGGCCTGCCCTTGGTTTGGGCTTATTCTTCGGTTCAGTTCTTAAGCACTAGTATCATCCTGAAGTGAACTGCACTTGCTGTTTATTTAGCAATGCGAAGAACATTTTATGGCTTTATCATACAAAAAGAATAAATTTGAAATGCATTAGGAAGTGGTCGTGACTTACAGCTAGGTTAAACTGATGGGTTGCACAGATTGCATTTGGCGTTCACGACTACTTCCAGCACTTAATGACTTAGCTTTAATGTTTTTTATTTCTTTTTATTAAAAAATATCCCACAAGACCATAGCCTTTATTACAGGGCTGGATTGGGGCTATATGAGCATTTCTAAACTCACAGCAACACTGTATGTTAAATATTCATAACTGCAGCTACCATTTGCTGGTGATAAGGACATTGATTTTCTCTGGAAGCGTGAGAATTATTTGTGGCGTTTATTGTCTGCTGGGATGCTTTTACATAAAAGTTTGGGAAAATACTAAGCATTGTGCATACTTCTGGGTTTATACCCTTCTGCAGCAGGGAAAATAAAGTCCAAAATGTCATTTAGTTAAATAGTGTTTCTCAAGACTGGACTTACTAATGCAAAAGCAATTACAAGTCGGGAGCAGACGACGCGAGCACCTAACAGCCAGCGAGGCCGTCCCCGTGCAGCCCCCGTGGCTCTCAGATCTTTACTCTGGTTTTGCACGTTCCTATTTTACAGGAAAGTCTGTAACAAGATGAAGCGCTCCCCTGGAGATACTCCCTTGTGGGGCTGAGCGCCATCAGAGGAAGAGATCAGTCGTGGTGCTGAATGCGCTTCTGGCAGACAGTCTCCTACTGTAAAGGCGAGCGTAACGGCAACCTGTATGAGACGGGCCGCGGCGGGGACATAGTGGTCCGTGTGCTGAGCCAGCGCACCCAGGGTGGGCTGTGCCCATCGGTACCTTGCTCCAATACCTACTGGTCCAGCCTCCTCGCTGCACTCGAGATGGGCCCCGCGTGAACCACGGCCGTCGGTGCCAAGGCGGGGGCGTTTCTGGAGGGTGTGTTTTGGTTTGGGAGCCCCAGCTCCACCGAGGCAGCCAGGAGCGAGGTTTGTTCCCGCACAGCACCTCTCCGCGCTCTCCCCGGGTCCCCAGCCTCCTGCTTGCTTGCTTTTCAAAGATCTGCACCAGAATCTAAACTGAACTAAATGGAACTTAAAACTCGAGGTGAAATAAGGGTAATTAGCTGGAGCCTGGAACAGAGCAGTAGCTTGAAATGGTGCCTGATCCATTGCCTTCGTCAGGCCCCTCGCCCCGTGCCCTGCAGGGCTCAGCAGCCTGGACTCTCACGTCTTTCCTTTGGCTGCTGGAGCTTTTCTCTTTATCGGAAAAGAACACGCTTCCCTTTCTTCAACCCACCTACGTTGACTGCGAATGCAGAAGCTGCCGAGCCCTCAATGGAGCAGCGCTGGGCAGGGTTGTGTGGGAGTGCGCGTGCGGAGGGTTATTGTCTTAGCGTTAATGGTGTTCCGTGCAAATTACGGGGTGCTGTATAGCACTCTCCCTGCTGTGATCTTTGCAGATGATCCTAACCCTTAGCTTATGCTGTGCTGCGAGGTCAGGCCTGATGGGAATGTTCTCCGCCAAGCCGGGGGAGCACAGCTGCATGGGTCTTTTCTTCCCCTGGCAGGGAAGTTGAGCTGATTTCTGGGAAGAAAAGCTGCTTTTTCTCTCAGTAGCAAAGCACAACACTTTGTTTCCAGAGATTTCCATGTGTCTGAAACCAGAACGGACCATTCCATCACCCCGTGAGCCCCAGGCCACCAGTTTCCATCCACCGACGACCCTGGTACCGTACCCCGTCTTGCCTAAGGGAGGGACCCCTGTTCCCGGGGCCCCTGCGTGCCCGGAGCGGGGAAGGCCGACGTGCAGCGCAGCCACGTGCCTGCCGGCGACTGTTGCTGCTGTGAAAAGCCCGACCGAGGGTCCGTTTGGCTGTTTCTAATTTGCAGCTGAGGTCAAACACGAGCAGCGCGTGGGATCTGCTAAGCCATGTGCCTGCTCCTCAGACACCAGCTCAGCCCAGGTGCTGCCCTTTAAGGCCGCTTCCTTGTGGAAAGCAGCAAGGAGTTAGGAAACGACCAGGGAATATCCACCAAATTATCCACCTCGTCTGGCCCTGATTAGCGTCTAGAAAGTGTTTGGGTTGGCAGCCTGGGGCCGCCTGCTGACGGGATGGCTCACGTAAGGCGCTCGGCGTTTCCTGCAGCTGTGAGACTTCACCTTACCTCAACCTCTGGGAAGGTTACGGTGGTTACATTAAAACGTCTGCTCCGGCGTGGAGGTTTTGTACTGATGAACTCCGTGGGAAGGGTCAATACGAAAGCTGGCGATCCCCGTTTGAATGCGCCCACGCTCTGAGCGTGTTCCCCGTGCAGAGGGACAGTCTGTTCCGGAAAGAAGGGCGCAAAGCTTTGTGATGTGGTCTGATATCAAGAAGCACCTGCTCTTGCTGCTGTTATTCTATTAGAGCGAGACCTGGAGAGGAAATGAGAGCCACAGGGGAATGAAAGCAAACCGCAAACCGCTTTGCTGTTCGTGTGCTCGAGCCCGCGAGCGGTTTTTTTTAAAGGACCTTGTTCTGCGGGCGACTGATTACTGCATCAGCGCCGAGCGGTTTGCACCGGGATGGGATAGCATCATAACAAGTGTTTGCTGCACATCAGGCGGAGCCCCGTGGGAGTTAATCCTGATAAATAATCTAGGCGCTGTCAGCTCCTATCTTCGCGTTTCTGCTGTAGAGAAGGGCAGGGAATGACAGGGGATGAGCAGCGAGCCCAGCCGGTCTTGGATTTGGAGGTGAAGAAACAGGGGGCGGCGTAGGGAAAACCTTGGCACTTGTGCACCACCTTAAAGCACACAAAAGGGATCTGCTCGCTTGAAGTACGTTTGGTTGGGTTTTTGTTTTATCAGACCTGAAAGNTTTGAATGCGCCCACGCTCTGAGCGTGTTCCCCGTGCAGAGGGACAGTCTGTTCCGGAAAGAAGGGCGCAAAGCTGTGTGATGTGGTCTGATATCGAGAAGCACCTGCTCTTGCTGCTGTTATTCTATTAGAGCGAGACCTGGAGAGGAAATGAGAGCCACAGGGGAATGAAAGCAAACCGCAAGCCGCTTTGCTGTTCGTGTGCTCGAGCCCGCGAGCGGTTTTTTTTAAAGGACCTTGTTCTGCGGGCGACTGATTACTGCATCAGCGCCGAGCGGTTTGCACCGGGATGGGATAGCATCATAACAAGTGTTTGCTGCACATCAGGCGGAGCCCCGTGGGAGTTAATCCTGATAAATAATCTAGGCGCTGTCAGCTCCTATCTTCGCGTTTCTGCTGTAGAGAAGGGCAGGGAATGACAGGGGATGAGCAGCGAGCCCAGCCGGTCTTGGATTTGGAGGTGAAGAAACAGGAGGCGGCGTAGGGAAAACCTTGGCACTTGTGCACCACCTTAAAGCACACAAAAGGCATCTGCTCGCTTAAAGTACGTTTGCTTGTTTGGTTGGGTTTTTGTTTTATCAGACCTGAAAGAGCTGATACTGATGCTGTGAGATCTTTGGCTCTTTGAAGCAAGCGCTGACCACAAAGCCATCGCGTATGTGGGAAGCCCGGGCTGGAGCCCAGATTTCACTGTGGCTGGAGAGAAACTGTCTTGATCTCACATTTGCTGGACGTAACCTCCCTTGTTATTTTCCCTACCGAAGGCAATGCCTTGCTGCAGAACCTCTCCTCTGCTGTTCCTGTGCCCTGGCAGAGTCTTGCGCCCATCTCCCGGTGCTCTGCTCCTTGCCCGTGGCACCCAGGCAGTGACAGTAACGGAACCAGGCCGGCCCGCGAGTCGTAGCCGTCTTGCAGCACAGCGGGCTGTGTTAGCGAGCCAGATGGCTGCCCGATGCCCGCCGCGTCTGCTGAGGCTTCTCAAGCACGGATCTGTGAGCGCGACGCTTCCCTGGCACGCGGCTGGGGCTCCGTAAGTGCGAACAGCCCAACCTCCTTCCCTGGGAGGAAGCGTGCCCTCGCTCACCTGCCGTGCAGAAATCAAAGCTGTCCCGCGTGCCTGCGGAGGACGCGTGGGCACAGAAGCTCTAAGAAGCTCAAGTTGTCGTGGTGCAAGATAGAAGTCCGGTACCCAGAGCCTGAAATTTTGGGCTCACAAAATGACATGTTGTGTCTAGGGGGAGGATGAGTCTGAGGTTAAGAAGTTGTTTATTCATTATTTCTGTTTAAAGACTCTTTGGCGGCTCTTGCTTTTTAATTTGGTGCTTCACAACTTTCAAATGCTTATTCCGGGGAAAAAAAGGACAAAAGGAGGACAGGGAAGTTTTCTTTCAGATGGAAGTGTTTCTGCCGTTGGAGTTGTCACCAGCTGCTGAACTCAGATCTCTGAAAACGTACCCGAAGGCGATGGGTTTTCTGTATTTCCTCGCTAACCTCGTACAAGTTGCCCATAACTCTCATAGCTGGGAAAAGGAATACTGGTCATTTCGGTCTGTTTATTTTTCTTTCTTCTTTTTTAGATACTTGCATGATAATGGAGGCTGCTCTGTCAATGCAGGAACGGGGATCTTTCATTGCGCCTTGAGTCTATGGCCCAGATCATTCTTACAAAAGCTCTGTGGATCTGTATAAAGATGAGGAAAACAATCTGATCTTGAAAAAAGTGTACATATTATACAGAACGAACAGATGGGTAGTGCAGAAAACTCCATTTAGATTCTACTCGGAGGGAGGAGGGTAATTCTCTGAACTTCTGAGAATCTCTTCTGTTCCTTAAGTTGGCAATATTATATACAGACAACCAGAGCACAGGGGACCCTCGCTGTAATTGAGACGTTATGACTTGTTTACAGAGGCAATGATTATAAGATTATGTACTTTTCTATGAAATTTCTTGTAAGGGAGTCCAGCTGTTGTGTGGCGATTGCGGTGGCTCCAGAAGGCTTCGCTTGGGAAGAGTCGCCTCCTTCCTGGGACACATTTTCTCAATTAGTGTGATTGTTTGCGCTGCTTCAGATCCTGTGCTGAACCGATGTGGGTTTTTAATTCGGCATTGGACTTTATTGTCTCCGCAGCTTGCGTGTTTCTCCCCTGTGTTGGCTTTGAGCTTGCCAGAGCTTTGCATTAAAGCCGTGCTCGGCGGAGCGGCGCGGCACAGCTGACTCGCAAGGTCCTTGTTCGGGTGCGTCGTCTTCGCGTTGTGCCCTTGGTCACGCCTGTGCAGCCACACTAAAGGGTAATGGGGTTGCACAGATGTAAGCGAGGAAATAATTTGGCCTGCACACTCACTTCATTACTGCTAGCGATGCATAAAGCGCTGAGCCTCGGTCGTCGGCTGGGAGCCCTGCGGGGCTCAGCCTTCCCCTCCGCAGTTTATTCCTCCTGGAAGTGGAGAAGGGGCTCGGGGGAGCTCCCAAGCCCCGACGGGGGAGGGGTCCTGGGGAAAGGCGGCTCGGTCCCTCTCGCCACCCTGGTGGGGTGAGTGGCACGTCCCTGCGCCCGGGAGGGGCTGCCACGGCCACCGTCCCGTCCCATCCCCAAGCACGACGCCTTCCCTGGGCGCCTGTCTGCTGCACGGTGGTGGGAGACCTGGGACCAGCTGCTGGGGAGGTGGGGCACTAAAACCAGAGA
>VZSC01007069.1:102090-126543 GCA_013398225.1 Steatornis caripensis | reverse complement strand
TTTTTTTTTTTTTAATTTTTTGATCCTGATGTATACAGTCTGCCCAGATAAATGATGGGTCAATGGCATAAGCACCCCTAATGAACGTGGTAACAAATGCTAAGCAGGTGCTGTGGCCTGTGTTACTTCATTATAGAAAAAGCAGAGTACAGAAGCCTGGTCATGCCCTTCCACCTCTGCCTTCTACAGCCAGCTATACTTTGGCATGGCTCCAGCAAAACATCTCCCACCTGGACAACTGTGAATATGTTTCATGTGGTCAGAGAGCGCTGGAGAGACAGGCCAGAAATTCAGTCTGTTATGCTAAACCCAACAAATAGGAAATTATCTGNCTCTGCCTTCTACAGCCAGCTATACTTTGGCATGGCTCCAGCAAAACATCTCCCACCTGGACAACTGTGAATATGTTTCATGTGGTCAGAGAGCGCTGGAGAGACAGGCCAGAAATTCAGTCTGTTATGCTAAACCCAACAAATAGGAAATTATCTGCATATAAATATAGTTTATGCTTTTCCACTTGAAAGGAAATCCCCTTATCAGCTCAGTCTCAGATGAAAACAACCACGAACACTGTGAGCCAAGCCAAGTGCCCTTGCTGAGAGGCATCGGTGGCCTTCCCTGGTAACTGAATCCATGCCTTGATGGCCCTTTGGGGAAGGAGTTTTACCATATTGTGTAAAGTAAGTTGCCAGACAGAGCTATTGAAGGGGAAAGTGGAGCAAGGAGATAGCACATGGCCATTTTTTCTCAGCCAGGTACTGGGAAATGATGCAAAAGCAGGGAAGGAGATGCAAGTTTGGAACAGATTTGTTGGGTCAAATGCAATTTTTTTCCCTTTTCAGTAGACCGCAGCCCTGCTGCCACTGAAAGAAATTAAAATGTTGCTATTAAATTTAAAGAAAGTAAACAATACTAGGCCTTAGAATCAGTGAAAACTTTTCCACGTTGCCTGAATCTTCAAATCATAGTCCTTCCTCCATTGTCCCTTTCTATGTATTTTCATCTCAAAATGCACAGGGTCAAAGTCACAAAGTCCTATACAGCTGAAGACTATGCAGGTACAGCTGGGATAAAGCATTTTATTATGAGGCAGTTCTTCATGTGCTCATCAAGAAGCACAGCAACTCCTTTAAATTCTGCTAAGTAACCTCCAGGAAAGATACATTTTTCGCTGATATCTGATGGCCAGAAAGGTGTTTTTTACCCTGGAAGAGCAATGATTTGGCTGATACAGATAGGATTTGCCAACACCCACTAGTGGGCTCTATGCACATCTCACACAGGGCTTGAAATGTAAATTTTCTCAGCAGCAGCCTGGTCCAATGGACTTGCCATAAGAGCAGAAAGCGGGAGCTTGCTCTCCTGGAGCTGTTCCGAACTTCTGAGCCACCTCCTTCTCACCGAGGCTGCGCTCTCCGAGGGCTGGACAAGTGCAGGCAAAGAGCAAGACTTGCTACTCACACGAATTCCCACTGGCCCCATCAGGACAGTTTTTACGAGCAGCTGTGGCGAGTCCCTCTGTCTTTCTGGGGTGACTCACAAGCTTCGTAATGATCCCAAAGACCCTGCAGCAGGCAGAGCACCCCTGTACCAAGAGCAACTGAGGAGGGAAGGAGCAGGAGGAGGGACTAAACACAAGTGGAAGGCAAAATGAGCTGATAGCACGTTCAAGTTTCCCTTCAGCTGTTGCCTATGGTGAAGTTATAAGCAGCAGCCATCGAGCAGGAATGCTGCCTTTCCCAAGCATGGGGAGGTTGTTCCCAGCTCCCCAGAGGACTCCAGCAGGAGCCACAGCCCGGCAGCACTGGGCATCGACCTGCCTCCAGGTAAGACAGCCGTCTCAGCATCCCTGGATCCCTGTCGAACCCTCTGGGCTGGCAGAGCATTGCTCTCCCACCCCTACTCTGCCCTCAACAGCCAGAGTATGTTTTCCCCAGTTGCAGGGGGGAGCATCCTACTGCACGAGCCCAAAGAAACTTCTTTTAATGTCGGGTTTCCACTGAAACATAGCATCATTTTCCTGATCTCGTGGGGTTGGTTAAAGTTCTCGAGTTGTGTTGTGGAGGTTTTCTCCACAAAAGCGGGGGCGTTAACCATGGTGGCATGGCATGGCTCCAGCTCCGCTCACAGCACTCAGCAATCCCCTGGCTCTCGCAGCCAGGGCAGAGCAGCCCCGCACTGTTTGAACAGCTGCCTTGTTTCATCTGGGACGTGGCTGCCCTTCAGTCCTGGGAGAAGAGCTCATCTTCTGGATAGTTTGCATAACAATTAACATTTGTAGCCGAGATCTGCTTGGTGAAAGATCACTATTTACAAGTAGGGGGTGAGTCTTTTGAGGCTGGAATACTCCTTGAACCACTAAAAACCAAGCTGAGAGCCCCAGCGAGCCTGAAGGTGGGCTGGTTTCACATGGCAGGTTTAGAAGTTTCTTTTGCATTCAGCTCAGAGGTAGAAAAGTGGAGCTGCTGTGAAAGGGGGGGGGATTCTTTAGCTCTTACAGATTTCATTCAGATGTTCCAATGAAATAAATACATCCGCCTTAAACAATTGAAAGAGGTATTTACTGCCTGTGGTTTAACAACTCTACTAAGTCAAAGGGACCAGTCAACTAGAGCCTTATAATTCTTTTCTAAAGAGAGGATGAGAGAAAAGAATGGGACAACAATGCAGTATTTATAATAAAGATGAAATGAGTGGAACTCAATGGTGCCAACAGCCCCGGAGCTCCTGCTGCTTGGGCTAATGCATTTTGCATTAGCACGTCTGGATATCTGGCACTGGAAGGTCCTGAAAATGCTTTTACAAAATAGCAGCATTCCTATAGCAGCAGCATTTCTTCCAAGCAGCACCGCTGACTGGTGCAGCTGGGATGGGCAGCCCCTGCAGCTGGGTGAATCACCAGGAAGGTTCAGGCGACTGAGACCCGCTTTCCGCTCGCCTTCTTGCAGCCAGGTTGCTTTTCGCCCTGCTCACCTCTGCATGTTTACAAGTGGCTGCACCAAAAGGGCTGACGCCCTCATGGGGCACCTGCTGGAGCAGGGGTGGGTACACGGGGTGCTCACCCCTGCCTGGGAGCTGGGGGCCTGGCCCACGACGGTGGGATCCCTGCCTTCTCGGGTCGTAGTGGGGGGCTGCTGGACAGCTGGACATCATGGTGAACATACAAAGACAAAATCACATCTGTAAGTAGATTTGCTCCGCATTGGCTAAATAAAGAACATCTGTGCTACAAGAACCCCTAGATCTGTATCCCATACTACTCCATTACTCTAACAGCTAATCTTATATTTGCCTTGGAAGCAATACAAAATCCTTCAAGGAATTAATAGCGAGCAACTGCATGTCACCAGAACAATTTATTTTTCATTCTTTCCCCCAACAGACTGGAGAGATACGTCTCGTTTCTTTCTGAAACCTGGATTTGAAAAACTTTGTGTTGCTGCATCTTCTCATAACCACGCAGAATGACAACATTAGCAGGAACGAGCAAAGCCCGGGACAAATTCTGGGGCAGGTGGAAAGACCGCCTGGGTGTAGGTGTCGTGGGGGAACTCAGCACTTCAGGGTTGTCTTTTGGTTTTGACACATAGAAAAGATTTCTTGTCCTAAGAAATAAGTGATACCAGAATCTATTTCAGTAATTCTTAAAATATAGATCTTGGATGTTTGGTTTTCTTTTTTGCCTAAGCCCCTTTTACACGAGCATATCTCTGTACAGCAGCAGCACATCAGTCTGAGGGGGAAGATGGACACAGTGGAACTAAGTGTGGAAATAAGTCAATGAGGAGTGAGGCTGGGAGAACAAAATAAACTGATGAAGTTGTTGTCCTGATTGCTGTATGCTTGAGTCCAGCTAAGAACAGGTTCCTTCCAAAAATAAGGCTGATCTCAGCCTCTGACCCCCAAACCCTAGAGCAGTGGGATGGGGTAGCAGCTACAAGCTCTGGCACTCTGATCCCAGCCAGCACTGAACCTTGTGTTCACAGACAAATGACTTTTGGCCTGATTTTTCAGCATCCCCTCTTGTTCTCAGCTGGACACGTTGGTGCTGAACTCTTCAAAATCTGCTCTTAATATCTTGACCTCATATATGGGAAATACTTACTAGAGCCATAAGATGTGGGAAGGGTTGTTTAGTTACTGTAGCACAGTGCCTAGAAGCCATTCGGTGGTGAAAAGTCCAAGCCACGCTGCTTTTCACTGGTAACATGCTTGTGCCCCAAAAGAGAACAGACATGTTGACTTCAGCCGAACTGGAGGGTGAAAAGAAACAAACACCTACCTATGTTTTAAGACAACCCTTATGAGACGCATCTTGCAAAGGGCAGGCAGAGACTTTCAGAGAGAAGGCATGGCTTCAAAACCAAAGCCTGAGCTATGGAGATAAATTAGTAAAAAGACCTTTAAATACCACAAGTGGCAATAGCTCAATGCCTGGGATATCGAGCCAAAGGCGAGTCTCCAAACCAGGCTGTCATGGTTTAACCCCAGCTGGCAACTCAGCCCCGCACAGCCACTCACTCACTCCTCCGCGGTGGGACGGGGGAGAGAACCGGAAGGGTAAAAGTGAGAAAACTTGTGGGTTGAGATAAAGACAATTGAATAGGTAAAGCAAAAGCCGCGCAGCCAGTTGGGGTCAGATGTCCCGGCTGTGTCCCCTCCCAACTTCTTGTGCAGCCCTATGCCGCTCGCTGGCGGGGCGGTGTCAGGAGCAGAAAAGGCCTTGGTTCTGTGTAAGCACTGCTCAGCAGCAACTAACATATCTCTGCATATCAACACTGTTTTCAGCACAAACCCAAAACAGAGTCCCAACTAGCTACTATGAAGAAAATTAACTCTATCCCAGCCAAAACCAGCACACAGGCAGAGCCCCCAGGTCGTGACTCCCCACGTTTAGCCTGTTGAGGCTGGTCACGATACGGCTTGGATTCAGAGGTGAGGTCTGGACTGAGGTTTTGACTTGACTTGCTGCTAGTCAGAAGAGTTCCCTGGGGAAAATGTCTTATGCTGACTAACCTCCGTGTCAGGACTCCAGTACATCTTAGAGGCTGGACTGGTGTCTGTGAGGAATCTGAAGTATTCAGCAGCACGGATGTTGCCGGCTTCAGTAGGATGTGCCGCTGGCCTCGCTCCACAGGTTCCCTGGGGACGGGCTGAGCTTCAGCTGAAAGCTGCTGTAAGTTTTGCAGACTGTTTTAGAGGAAGACTGGACACCTCAGTCTGCAGAAGGTGGACGTCAGGGCAGAGTCCTCCACTTCTTCATACAGAAAAGCCAAAATGTTGACTGTGAAAGTGATGCTAAAGCAAGCAGCCCTCGGAGCCAGTTCTGGGCTCTCAGGAAGCAGGCAAGCCCCTTGTGCTCCTGCCCTGTGTCCTGGTTTGAGCTGCGACACCCTAACACAACCTCAGTGCAACTTTCTAATGGGATGCATTTCAACATTTTTTTCAAGTATCAATGCCTTCTTACTGTCTCCCCATTCCACCTCACACATTGCTACTTCTTTGCCTTCCTTCTAGTGCAACCACTGGCTCACAGAGTCTGAGCTGCCGCTCAGCCGGGATGGAGAAACGGCCATGGAGGGATACGATTTGTGACAGATAATTCTGATTTATGGCACTTGGTGCTATCACACAGGGATTTGAAAACAACGTGTCCCTGTGCAGCCACATGTATTTTGCTGTGTGCTGTTCTGTGAAGCCTGGAACAGCTTAAGGCTTGGTATGTATCCTCCTCCGCTTGGAGCAGAGAGCATCCTGCTATTGCTAAAAGGCATTTTGTCAATGCACATGAAGTATTATCCTTCCTGCAGGGGATCTCAGCAGCAAAATGGTTAGAGTCACTGGTCCAGGCTAAGTAGATATGGCAACAGCCTGTGCTCTGGCAGTTTCAGTTTCCCACCTTTTCTGTTCATGTTTAACTGGGTGAGCTGGGGACAGCTGATTTCCCTTCCAGGTGGTGCCTGGAAGCAACAACAGATCTGGGAGTGAAAGGTCTTAGGTGTCACTTGCTGTCCCCTAAGTTTGAAGAACAGTAACTCGTTGCTTTGGTAACAGACCAGTCCCAAATACCCCCTACTATTGAATTGGCCTCAAGATGGGACAGCAGGAAACCCAGTGGTGTGATGAATCTGTCACTGCCCCCAGAAATGACCCATGTGGATCCCACCAGGGAATGGTCATTGCACAGGAAGGGAAATCTCTGAAATGCAGCTCCCTCAGGAGAGTTGAGAATCACCCGAGGAAGCATTTTGAAGAAAGCCTAGAAGAGCAGGAGCAGTAGGAAATCTGCATGGGTGAGATCCTGGGGATGGGGCAAAGGGAGAGGTGCAAGATGACCCCATGCAGACGCACACCCCTGCAAAGGAGACCCAAAACAGGGCAACTTGCTTCATGACTTGACTGACCACAGCTGTACCCCAGGAGCAGGGGAGCGCCGCACTGACTCGGAGCACTGCCAGGCCTTTGGGGTGCTGCCCAGTGAAGTGGCCACTTTGTGAAGCTTTAGCAGGCCAGCAGACCCCAAATCCTGAATCCTGAGCATGGAGACAGGGACTCTGCCCTCCCAAGCACGCTGCACATGATGTGATCCAGCCATCAGGGGACACATTCTGTTGTGGGTAGGTGCCGGCTGTGAGGGCAGCCCCAGCTTGGGGTTTCCCTGCTTTGGGGTATGTCATTGTGCTACCTGATTTGTCTCCTTTTATGTTTTTTATGGGTTTTGGACATATTTTCATTGTGATGTGCTTTGCTCATGCAGTCACGTGTAAAAATCAGTCAGGATTACATAAAAACAGGAAAGATCTTTAATCTTGGGGTCATGAGAATGACACTTGACCTAGCAAAGCTACTTGTCCGGTTGCTTTACTTCTAATGTACTTGTTTTTTCATCAGTATTGACAGTGCTTCAAGCCTCTGGATTTCAGCAGTGTCTATAGGTATGAAGGCTTAGACAAGTGATGCGTCAAGGTAGGTCTCCAGAGGACTGCAGCAAACTAACAAATGACACCATCTCAGAAGAGCTCAGGACTTGCTCTTGCTCTCTTTCCATCCATTTCTTATTTTGTCTTGAAATACGTTCAGGAGTCCCTTAAAAAAATCAGTGGGTTTTGGTTCATTGCTTGATTTTCTTCAGCAAGTGTATTTCCCCTATTGGGTGAAATATTTGGAATAATGCAAATAGATAAAAGTAACAGTTGCAAATTAAATGATGTTCTGAGTACTTTATAATAAATAGAGCAAGAAAAAAACATTAATTTTAACACTTGAATTCATTGCATAAGCAGAACCAAGAGGCTGAAGACCAGAAGAAATGTTAAAAATTGCAATCACCCTAAATCTTGAGTCATGCAATTTGAGCTCTGCTGTTGGAAAACTGTTGCACATATATGCCGTGTTTTAGAAATGACACTGATGATCCTGCAAGAATGCTCAAAGGGTCAACTTCCCAAACTTACATGATAAAGTCTGTGATCAAAACGTATCACTTCAGCGCGTGGCTGCAAGGCACAGACATCACTTATGGAAATCTCCAAACCTAAGCTGAACTTTGCAATGGTGCCTAGCCTTTATGAATGCCTTCACTTCTAATTTACAGGATGGGATCACTCTTGCACAGGGTTGGTCACCCCACTTTGGCAGCGGACCAAACCAGCTTGCATTTGGCACAAACAGGGAATGGGTATGGGAGAGGAATAGCATCTACATCCTGCTCTGCTGCCTCCTGTCCGCCTTGTGTCACCAAACTCCAAGAACGCCACTTTGCAGCGTCAGAGCACATAGAGCTTTTCTAAAGTTACATTGCAGGTGAGGAGCAGAAAACCCTTGTTTCAAACTCCTGCATTATCAGAAAACTTCTAGAGTTTCTCAGGCATTCACCACAAACCCACAATCTGTCCGAATGAGTGAGAATGCCTTGCAGTGGGATCAGGTTTTATCCAGCACCAGGCATGCTGATAACCCCCCCAATCGGTTGCCAATCTCTGCTCAGTGAAAGCACCCCCCTTGGTGTTTTTTCTGAAGCTATTTTTAAATGACAGTGTGATATTTTGTTTTCTTTTGCTTGTTTGTCAATGGAAGAACTGGCTGTGCTGTGCGACTGCTCTGACAAGAAACTTGTAGTTATTTTTCAGCCCATTCCATCTAGGATGGAGGCAGGGCTGGAGAAAGCGCTGGCTGCGGGCAGGGTGAGACCTCCAGGGAGCAGCGTCCCTGTGAACCTCTGCCTGTGGGGATCCCCTGTGTCCGGCTGTGGGAAAAGCCTTTCAGGTTTCTTCTGACTCTGGCGTTGACGCCACTTAGGGCTGATTTTCACAATTTAAGTTGTGTTATGTTTAGCTGAGCTGCTACTTTCATGAACGTTGGGTTTGTGATGGTTTTTTTTTTTTCACTTGAACTGCGCTAGATTTTCAAGGAATTACGTTTTTAGGTTTCGGTTCTGAACGGCCTCAAAGCATGAGCATCTAAAAATTGAAAATTTAAACCTGAAATGTCCAAACAGCGTTACTGTGTGAACAATTCACATTTCATCTTGTCAAACAGCTTTCCCAAACGGAGACGTAACAGGTTCCACCTCTCCATCCAAGTGCCTGGACATCGCTGCGTGTTCCACAATGGGCTTTGCATTTCATTTCTCTCAATAATACATTACAGAATGACATTAGCCACCTTCCATCCCCTGAGGGTTTCTTCTGGATGAAGGAAATATAACATGCCTGCTGGAATTTTGCTGATTCCCAAGCCCTCCACCCTTAAGCACTGTTGGATGACAGTTGTCCCACAGTTTTATACCAAGATTTTCTAGCCCATCAAATTCAAACATGAATGGCTCACAGTAGATGAAACTCTACTGAGAAATACGCATTGTCTGTGTGCAGCTATCGGATATAAAACATGCCTAATTAAATCCTGGAAAATTACATTCTCTGGTTTTAAGTCTTCTGTTTGTACATGGGTCCAAGGTTTCTGTTTTCACATCTCCGAGTAATCCCAGGATTCGTTTCACTGCTTTCTCTTACATATAGTATGTACAATACTGCCTCCCTACAGAGCCAATCCTATAGACTTCAGCAAGATTACTGCTCAGGTAGCTTGAGTATCTTTCTGTCTAAGAAACGGTACTGAACCAAGTCCCGCAAGAGGTGCCATTCTCCGGTGTCAGTTCTAGGAGCAGAACCAGATCTTTACCAAGATTTTCTGTCCTGATCCAGTAGCTCCAGCAGCTGGACCAAGAGGGAGAACTGCATGCCTGCTTGGCCTGAGTTCTGCTGATTTCCACCAGTTACTGAGGCTGGTTTTTTCATTGCAGAATCCAGTAGAACTGGACTGAAACAAATGCACTTATTTTCCCACCAAGAATCTGACTGATATTCTAAAATCTCTTCAATTTTCTAGTTTCTAACCCAAAAGCCATTGGGAAGACCAGATACACTTTGATGGGCTAGACTTGAAAGACATGTTGGACCCTGATAATTTCTGCTGCCTTTTGTTAAGATTCCTGAGGCAGTAATAATGGAAACTGTAAAAATATGTCCCTTATTCATCATGGCTTTACATCAGGAGTTTACTGTTCTAATCATTAACTAGCCTGCTGCATTATCTATGAAAATTGCTCTGTAATATTTATGAAATGTGACCTTTGCTAATTCAATGTTACAAAGTGTTGGATTCATTCTGTTTGCAAGTGGAACAGATTTCCAAATCACCCTGCAATTAGTACAGTTTGATCTAACCAGCCTATCTCTGCATGGGGTAGCCTTCTACTGAAACAGCAGGATGGCTGTCAGAAATGAAAAGTATTTTCCATACTGCTGAAAGTAAGGCTGTAACACCTGCTTACACTACATCATCTTCGGCAAAGGTAATTGCTGAATGAATATTCCCAATAAGGGAAAACAGTAACCAGACTTAGAAAGATTTTTGTTATGAGAAATACCTCGATTTAAAAAAAGAAAATATGTACGTGACCAAAAATATTTGCTATGTATAATAGAATAAAGGGAAACCAAAAGGAAACAGAACAATCTCAGGCTGAAACAGGCGCCATCAGTAATTCCACAATAGATACAGATAAAGCAATTGTAAGAGAAAATGGGAAGATTCAGGAGCCCAATGGAGTCAAGATGCTTTGATGTGTGATTCTCCAAATCACTTCCAAAGATACCATTAGGAGAGGATGGTAAGGTCCTTCCCAACCTAAAAAGCCCATCTTCCTGATGCAACTAATGTTACCATGAATTTCTGTTTCTCACAGTCATGCAGCACAACCTGTACCACTTCAGCGTATGTGGTGTTTTAGAGGAACAAAGTTTCATCGGAGTGACAAATATGCCGGACAAGCATCACGCAGGCAAGCCATGTGGCACCATTCAATAGCAGATCACTAAGGGTGTGTAGTATATTAATAACATTAAGTAACATTAATATCAAATTTCTCCATTTCCAGAGCTCTGCATGGTCAGTGTCAGCACTCCATTTCATGGGGGAATTTTACTGGGGAACCAATGCTCACTCCGACGGGGACTGCCCCATGTGACACACCACATCATGAGCAAACTGGGCATCTTCCTGTCCCTATGTCAGTCCCTTGAGCTTGTCCACTAGCAACGGACAAAATTAGAATTTGGTTTGCTGAGCTGAGTTGATCTCTGATGTAATCACTACATAGACTCATAAAAGATACCAGTTTGGCCCCACGTAGATCTGTTTTATGTTCCTCTAGCATGACATCCGACTTGCTTTCCTTTGCAGGAAACAAACATCCTCTTGGATCAAGCAGGGACTGGAAAGCCACAGAGACACCACCTGCACGCTCTGCTCTCTGCGTGGGAATGGAGAGGGAGGCTGGGGCAGAGCTGGGATGGGACGGGCAGCAGGTTCTCACCCAGGACGAAGTGGTGCAGCTGCCCCACAGACAGCGTGGCGTTGCCAGACTTGCGGCTGCTCCAGCCCACTGGGCTTTCACAGGTCAAGGACGTTTCTCAGGAGGAAGGTGCTCAGGTCCTCACAACTGTCCTGCCTTTCAAACTGGTATTTTAGCACAGTTTTCCCAAATATGAAATGGAAACAATATTAACCTGCAGGACGCGAAAGGTTTGATGTGAAGGTAGCAGGACATGCTGCAAAGAGAAAGTCCTGCCCATGCTCTGCTGCCAGGCTCAATCCTCCACGGTTCGTGATTTGGTCCTAAAATTTAAAGCTGCCTGCAAGCCTGGCCAACAGTGCCTGATGAACCTCCCCTCTCCCTGTGACCTTGACGATGTGCTGGCGAACAAAGGAGCTGCTAAGGAAATGAGTGCGAGTTGTGGCTGTGAATGACATACATAGGTTCCTTGGCACCTGGCCGAAATTTGTGGCACTCATTCCCAGAACTCGCCAGAATCACGGAATCCTCCTTCCTCCATGTCACTCCGCTGTCCCCTAAGGGACAGAAAAAATAGAGACGTCTGGGCAAGAGAGAAGCTAGAGACACATACAGGCTCTTGCGATATGGGAAGTGGGGAAAAAACGGGCGCCGTCAGTGTCGGTACCATGAGCTACAGCACTGCCACTGCCGCAGCAGGGAGAAGGATCCTCTGACAGGCTCCACTCCCCACCAGCCCACTCCTGCAGGTGCATTTCTTTGGATGACCTTCCCATCTCCCAAAATTGTTTCTGAATGCAGGAACATTTGGAAGGGGTTAAATCACGCGCTGTGAACCAACTGGCAAGAAGGAGAAGATTTGAGAGCAAGCATGTGAAACCAGGGAGAAGGGGAATGAGCAGCTGCTCTGATGGGATGAGCTCAGCCCCTCCAGGTGTCCCAGGAACATGAACACGTGCCCTGCCAGCCATAGCGAAGGCAGCGGGACAGGCAGTGACTGCGGCACTCAGAAGTAGGGCAGCAACCGCATAGCAGCCCTCCAGCTTCTTGCTGGGGCTCCATCGCATGCATTTATTGCAGTCGCATGTGCCTGCACTGGTGCAGACTGGGTGAGGTCCTGGGGGGCTCTGGTCATCCCACAGCTCCGAGGCAGGCACAGATCCAGGGAACGAGGGAGGCTGAGAGAGAAGAAGTGGTCTGGAAAAAAAACGTGTCTAGAAGTCCCCAGGCTCCTGCTGGAGAGCAGTGCTAGAGCCAGGTTCACCCCGCTGAGCTGAGCAAGTTTCTCTCTGCCACAACTCAACGCAATGTTTTCTCTTTTCAGGCCCACCGATTGCTCCATCAGACACAAGATTTTCCTGCTACTGTGCCCTTCCTCAAAGATGGGGCGCTCTCTGCCAGGCGCTGCTGTCTTCTTCTAGCAAACACATGAGAGTAAGTGTGCTGGGAGAGCACCACACATCTTTGTAATGTCTCTGAGATCCCAACATCCCCGGTGTGAAATCCCCATTCGGTTTCAGGTCTTCTTTGCCTTTTTTTTTCAACCACTTCAGCATTTTTGAGCTTCTGAAGGTTTAGGAGTTTCTACATTTTTATAATTGGGAAATTGAGAGCTGTGGTTTGTCTACTTGTTTCCTGTGAAACACAAAGGGCCTGAGAGATTGGGAGCGTTTGTATGTGTCTATGGGGTGTGTGTGTGTGCAAGGCAGGGGGGTAGATAAAGCTGCCTAGAGAGTACAAGGGTGAATGTGCAGTATCGTGAGGAGACATTTCCCTGGGTCCCACTGGTGTAAAGAGAAAACCGCAGCCACATTTGTCTGCGACTTCTGGAAAGTACCCTTTACACCCAAGGTGATGTGCTGCAGCTTGCTGTCACTGTAGCTCTCAGGCTGTGGTTCAACGGCCGTGGCAGTCCTCCTCTCTTGCCAGTGGGCACCGCAGTGCTTGCCAAGCACTCTCACTTGCTCACCAACACCAGTGACACTTTGCACCGTTCAAATCCTTTCCCACATTGCAATGTTTGCCACAGAAGCATTTTGTTGACTAGGAAGCATTTCAAACAGCTGTGACAAGGAAAAGGCACGATGGGTGTGAGGGATGGTCCATCCATGCAGGTGCAGGCAGTACTGATGGAGGCGCTGGTGCTTCCCATCCAAGCTGCCCTTTTCCATCCAGCCCCAGCCGTGCCACTGGGCTGGGACCGCTGAGCTGGGGAGTTGGCAAGCAGGCACAAGGCATGCCAGGATTCAGTAGCGCTGATTTTTAAAACCAGCTTCTCAGCTGCCAGGAGAAGGCAAAGCTCCTGTATGAAAATGTTTTCAGTTGAATATATCATTAAAAGTAATAATAGATATTTCAAGATGTAAACAGTAGCTTTTTTCCTCCAGGGGAAAAAAAAAATCGCAATTACAGTCTTTGCGTGTCGCATAGCTGTTTACTAACATGTAACATAACTCTAGGGATCAAAAGTGGGGGAAAGAAACTGAATTAAAGGAAATGTGGGGGTTTTTAACCTAAAGTGTTCTCCATAAAACTATTATGCTGAGAGGATGACTAATGTAACCAGTGTGTGTTTTGAAGCGTGTCATGAACACTTTTTATGCTTTCTGAACACACAAAGAGAAACCCCAGGAGAGAATTAATTTACAAATCTGATTAAGCATAGTGCCGAAGTGGCAAAAAGCATGATACAATAAATAGTAGACTCCACAGGTAAGCAAAGCTTTTAAAAAATAAAGCAAACATGCTCCACAAATTGCCCAGATGTATGCGTTTTGGGTAGTTTAATGTGTTTGCTTAGATGTCAAAGGTACAGACAATGAAAGCAGAGGTCACACTAAGGTATTACTTCCGACCTCCTCTTCGTTAAGCCATCATACTGCCTGTCTAGTGTAAAGCATATATCTTAAATTGGAAAGCAAAGTAAGCCTGTAAACAGAGGAATAGATAGGGGTTTTCTGCCTGATGTCAAGACAGACCTGCAGTGCAGTCTTTGGTCAGTCACAGTGGATTAAGCTGGGGTGGACCAAGAACCTGCCATCTCCCAGGGGTTTTGTCCCCATCAGACACAATCTATGTCCCCACCGCTGACCTGCACAGTAGGGCCAAAGTGCCCCAGCATTGACTCCTTCTCCTTGGGTGCAAGAGCTGTGCTGCTTCGCACAAGGCCATGACAAGGTCCAGCCCCAGCCTCGTTCAGCACAGGTCCCAGCTACCTGAGTCTCAATAAAAGCTACCTTTTGTACGGGTCGTGTCAGCCTTTGCTCATTCACATTTATAGAGCAGTTTATTACAGCATTTCAGAAGTGAGCAGTACTATTGCTCAGCAATCAGCTTACCTGCCTTCGGGGACTTTCTGAGTTCATGGGAGCTTGGATGTTAATTACCATCTCTTATAGCTGTAGATCAGTAGAGGTGCCTTCAAACTCCAGACAAATGTTTATTAGAAGTTAAAACTTTAAGTCTCTTCAGTGCACCTCTGAAATTACAGCTATATTTTTATACACAGGAATACACTTGCACTGATCATCTCACCCCCTGAGATAACTACCAATATACATAACACTTTTAAACAATCATAATTTCATTCAAAAACAGAGAGGTGACAGAGAGACTTGGTATGACTTGGGCTTTCCCAGGTGAGTGAGATGTCACCTGGTGACATGTGAGATGGTGAAATGTCCTGTCCTAGTGCTGTGGTGGCAGGCATGTGATACGGGTCCACCTTCCACCATCCTTAGCAGGTCTGAATGGGAGGCTAAAGTGAAAATCAGTCCCTGTGTGACACTGGTCCCAATGAAGAGAAGGAGGACCATTTTGTGGTGAAAGCCCTGAACAGGACTCGAGGTATCCAAGTCACTACTTTCTCATACCTTTGTCTGTTTTTTGTGTGTTGACTGTAAGGTCTTCACATTAAAAAAACACTCTGCGTAGATCATCTAGACTAGTGGGACCTTGGTCTCCTGTAGATACCAAGAGACCGGCAACAATGAAGAAGGGGTCAAGAGCTGCCAGCATCCTGACGAGTTACAAAAAGGAGAATCCACCAAGTCATGCCCTGAAACTTCTTTTCTGTGGGCTGGTAAAACATACGCTCACTTACACAATGCAGGCACTGCCAGCGAAGCAGGAAGTCGTGTCCTCGGCATCGAGTCTCTGTGCCGTAACTGCAGGGAGTCCAACACCTTGGACGTGGCTCAGGCGGAGAATCTGTGTCACACGAAAGGAGAGGAATGGAAACAGCGTGAAACCACCGGCAACAAAGGAAGGCAAACAAAAACAGGACAGACGGGATGAGAGACACAGGGCCAAGTACAAGGCAAAAAAATAGACCTGTGGAAAGCTGGAAGGAAAACAAATAAACCAAGTGAGTTAAACTCTCCATCCTGCCCCCAGTTTCTCCTACCACACTTGCATCTTGTTACTAAAATTTTCTCCCAGTGCTACAATTGGTGCATCAACACAAAGGACGTGGCACCTCACATGACAGTTGCATGGTAAACATCTGCCTGAGAATGATTTCCCTTTGTAATTTTTGCATTTTGCAGATACCACATTTAGCAAACACAGTGCTGTGTGGGTCCCATAAGGCTGGGTCCTAACCACTGTGTGTTACAGCATCTTAGATTCTGGTCCTCAAACAGACAGAGCAGCCTCAGCGATATTTTTTTTTTTTGCACGCAAGGTTGCTTTCAGCAAGTTTGTGCCTTTTGGAGGCCATTCCTTCGCTGAATCTTCCCTTTGCTGGAATTCGGCGCCTCAGGCAAAGCACCCAAACCAACAACAGCTTGAAGGTTTAGCTGGGAAGCATTACAGGGAAGCACCACATACAATCATTGTTGGCCAGACCTACTCAGCCTCCCACCTGCGATCCCTGAAAAAAGTATTCGCTAAGTTAAATCCATCCACACAGCGGTGGTTAGATGGATAGCCAACACTTACATACTCATTAGCATGATTGATTTCCCATTATCTAATTAATTACTGCAGATTTCACATTTCACGTTATCTGCTTTGCCATTCAGGTGATGGCACTGAATTTGTCTTTGTCTTGTAACTTGCGTTTTCCTGGTGCAAAACTACAACCAGTCACTGACAAGAGGGGTCCAGGACGTCTCTGGGTGCTCCATTCCCTGCCCCAGGCTGGAGCCAAACCTCTTGCAGGCTTCTCACGCTGGAGGTGCCAAAGGCTTCCCAGGTAAACCAGCCCAGTGCCTCGCTGTCCTGACTGTCAGAGCATTTTGCTGCTATCTGACCTCCTTGCTGCAATTTAAATGCATTGCTTCTTCGTCTCTTGAGTGCTGAAAGCTGATGATTTCCTGCTTGCACACGCTTTTTTTTGCGTAAGGAAGGGAGCTTGTTTGTTACAGTCATTCTGCCTGACTCTTCACTTGGTTTCCGTACTTACACCAATAAAAGAAAGTGGGAAATTTTACTTGCTTTGTGTGAAATAAGAGACTATGTAAGACAGTGTGAAATCAAGCCCATAGTTTTTTATTCTAAACCATACGTTACAGACAGAGTTCCTATAGAGTGCTCGTTTAACATTGTTTCATTTCTCCATAGGAGTAATTATCTTGCAATGAGGAAAATCATATAATTAGGTCCACAACTGATTAAAGCCTGGTGCATAGCCTATCGAAATAAAGGAGAAGATACAAATTGATTTCAACATGTTTTGGGTCAGCCCCAATCTTCCAAAGCAAATAGAGAGGTAAGACAGCATCTGCTGACTATTCACCTGCCAAGTCTTTGTGCTGATCTCTAATTCTAGGTCCTGCAGGCAATTGTCCAGGTTATTTACCACCTGGGCTGTTTTGATCTTCTCTCAAACGTGTATACTGATGTATGAGCTCTCTTATCTCTACCATGGTAATACTGGCCCAACTGGACTAGCAGTGTGAGGTTCAGGATCAATACTGATTCCTCCCTCACTCAGCTGAACCGCATTTTATTTACCTAATTACTAATATCTATTAAGGGTCTGAACTGGCAACTCTTGACTAAGAGGTCTAAAATATGTGAGTTCGACATGCTACAGAAATCCAGAATATTATCATTACTATACAGTATGCGATGCACCTACAATCTTCCCATCACAGATTCACCTTGATCGAACACAGCTAATACAAGTGAGTGGCAGAATCCTATGGCTGGCAGTAGATTTGCATCAGCCAAGTTAGGCAACAATTTTCCCCTGAAACTCAACAATTTGCTTACATACTTACTGCAGGCCTGTAAATATGTTATAGATATCCGTTTTCTGATAAACAAAAATCTGTTCTCCCATACACGTATGCACATAGCTTGGCTCCTGAAGAGCAAGTATGAAAAGACATCAGGAGTCCACCTCTAATTTTCATCTCATGTCAAAGTCTGATTTACCAAGCCTACAACTCCGTGGATTTTGGATGTCCAAGCACTCAGGTGAGTGATCTCCGTGCTTAAATTTGTAAATACAATTTTTTTTCCTCTTGGTTCCCGATCTGTAATACATATCCTACAAACTAATGGCAGCTAACGACTTTCTTGTCTCCACAGAATGTATGAACTCATTCTTCCGTATCTAGATGGATTTTCAGACCGAAGAGCAATACAAATTCTTTGGACCTTCTTCCTGTAAACTCAGCAGACATGATTCACAGACACACAGGAAGCAAGGATCTTGGGTAAGAAAATGTTACCTTTTTGTGTTCAGGGGATAGATGCCATTGAAACTGTGTTACCACTGACGACTTTTATTCATACAGCCCATAGTTGCCTCCCTCTCCTCTTAAAATGGACATTCTGTTTGCCAAAGGCAGACTGGTTTCAGCCCCGTTTGCTACCATGTGTGCACAACTCTGCTCTGTTTCTTTCTCTGTCCTGGTCTCCAACAGTGGTGCTAAGCATCAAGGCAGCTTAGAAGATGATCACGGCGAGGCAGAATATGCTTTTACTTTGCATATGCTACATGATATGATATGCTTATATCAAAGTAACATAACAAGAAGGCCTAACTGCGAATTCTGTCGGATAAAGGAGAAAGAAAGGTTTAATTTATAAGCCTGCTCAAGCAGTGACCTCAAGCAGATGCCCATGCCCTCAAAAACCACTCTAAGACAACGTGGGTCTGAGTCATGGTTTCTTCAAAGCCTCTTTGCACTGCACTAGTCTATATGTTCTATGGAAGATTAATGCCATACAAATGCACACAAGGCCCCGTTGCTATGCCAAGGGAATGTAACAAGGCCATGACATGCCTGAGATTCAGATCCAAAATCATATAATAAATCTTCCCACTGCAGTGTATCATCATGCTGAACATGCTGGGCTCTGGACTGGGACACCCAGTCGTCCTCCCAGCTCTTCCTCTGCCTTTGCTGAGTGACACTGGCCACTTGTTTCACCTAAATCTCTGTTTCCTTTTTGTCTTTCAAAACAAAAGCAATGATACCACTGTCTTTTGAAAAGTGCCTTAAGCATGACAGCATCAGTGAAGATTTTTAGGACAACGCTATCCGAAACTGCCAGGCATGGTTTAGATAAAACAGAGTTGAGGCGGAGTAGGATGATGGAGTAAATCAGTGTCTCAAGCTTTTCAATCTATTCTTCACTTCAATCAGTTAAGAATAATTTCATGCCTGATCACAGAAATGACTGCAGCGCCTGGCGGCATGGGACTGCATGTCTCGCTGTTTGGGGAGTGCTGGCAGAGAGGGGCATTCGAGGTCCCTGCAGCCAAACTCTCAAGGACGCTAAGATACAAATGTTGTATTTCATAATTGAGCAATTAAAAACAAATGAACGCTATAAGGGACTGGCATTCAGTTTAAAGTACCATTTTTTTCAGATTTGACTTTCAAGCATGTCTATTCCATAGCATTTCATGGAGACTCGCTAAATCCCAAACAAAACCAGGAGAAATTAAATTGTTTTGGGAAAGTCAGTGATTCAAACGGTGCAGCAAACAACTGGTCAAGAGCAGGCAGCAAGGTGGGCTAGTGAGTATCGTGCACAAAGCCCACCAACCCAAATGCATGGGAGTCATCCAGGTCCCCACAGTATCTGTACTGCTTACTTGTTCTTGTGGTCCTTGGAACAAGCTACTCTCCAAGCCTATGCCTGGGTACAGTTCAAGGGGCATGTAGTGATAGGAGGAGGGGTAACAGTTTTAAACAGAGAGGGTAGATTTAAATTAGATGTTAGGAATAATTCTTCACCGCAAGGGTGATGGGACACTGGCACAGGCAGCCCAGAGAAGTTGTGGATGCCCCCTCTCTGGAAGTGTCCACGGCCAGGCTGGATGGGTCTTTGAGCAACCCGGTCCAGTGGAAGGGGTCCCTGCTCATGGCAAGGGGGTTGGAACTGGATGATCTCAAATGTCCCTCCCAACCCAAACCATTCTAGGATTCTATGACAGGCTGAGGACCAATCCAGAAGACACAATGGATGAGATGGCACAGACACGACTCCTCCACACTACACAGTCCCTCAACATCGTAGCAGCAACTCCTTAACCCTGATACCTCACATACCTTCATGTCACATAACCTCAGCTTTAAGCTCCGAAAGCAGCTCTCTGATGGGCTACCACACATCTTCAGACACTTTGAACTTAAAAAACCCACCTCAAACTAAAAGGAAACCACACATAAAATACAGTGATGACTAAAATCTACATGTGCACCAGTAGCAGCCCAGAGGAGATGCAGACCCAAGTGGCTGCAGTGACATCTGCCATTTGAGATCAGGGATCATTTAAGAATGGTCTTTGGCCCTGATTTATTTGGCAGGGTAGAGGTAGACAAAGTGTCTCAAATTGGGCTTGGGCACTGACANTGGAGATCTTCCAGTCCAAGCAGGTGCCCCCAGAGCAGGGTGCACGGGAACATGTCCAGGTGGATTTTGAATCTCTCCAGAGAAGGAGACTCCACAGCCTCCCTGGGCAGCCTGTGCCAGGGCTCTGTCACCCTCACAGTAAACAAGTTCTTCCTCATGTTCAGTGGAACTGCCTGTGCTCCAGTTTGTGCCCATTGCCCCTTGTCCTGTCGCTGGGCACCACTGAAAAGAGTCTGGCCCCATCCTCTGGACACCTGCCCTTTAGATATTGATCAGATTCCTTCTCAGTCTTTTCTTCTTCAGGCTGAGCAGACCCAGGGCTCTTGGCTTTTCCTCACAGCAGAGACGCTTTAGTCACCTAATCATCTTCGTTGCCCTCTGCTGGACTCTCTCCAGCCATTCCCTGTCTCTCTTGAACTGAGGAGCCCAGAACTGGACACATAACTCAAGATGTGGCCTCCCCAGGGCAGAGTAGAGGGGGAGGATCACCTCCCTCGACCTGCTGGCTACGTTCTTCTCAATGCACCCCAGGACACCACTGGCCTTCCTGGCTGCAAGCATACATTGCTGGCCTTGGTACTTTTGAAACTTCTTTCTAAACTTTCAGGTGTTTTGATTTCTGCACCTAGGAAACAGAGTTAATGATACGGATCACAGGTGAGATGATGAGAAATTAAATGGTATTTGAGACACTGAGACAGGGAGCTGAAACTTGTCAGTGCCAGCTCTGAGTGCAGATCCCCTCCTGTGTGGGAAGACAACTAACTCTTTGCTAATTACCTAAACCTTGCAACACCCAAGGAAACAGGGGGATGGACTCCATGGCACAGTAAAGGAGGTTACTTCTGGACATATAGATAAGACACAGCAAGGAATTTAAAAAGATGGAGAAAACAAATGTGCAGTAGCTGCAATGAGCCACATCTGAAAAGTGTGGAAGGCCTAATTATTTCTTTAAGGCCATACGTGGGGAACAGTGGATGAAATTGCTTGAATTATAGGTCCTCAGCTTCAGAGCTCTGCCCTCGTCACAGCTCAGGGCAGTCACCGGTTCTGATGTCACTGATCTCACATGCCATGTCATGCCACAGGATGGATTTTGGAAAAGAAAGGCGCTGTAAAATAAAAAATGTAAATACTACCACTCCAATCACAAGGTGCAGGCAGGGAAGAAACCGCAAACAGTGCAGGTTGTGGGGTGTGGCTGCTGATGGCTCTCCCTTCTGCTTCTAAATATAAAGTTTTTCAAACTTCGCCATGAAGTGACAGCTACCCCTTATCACTGAAGGCCAGCTGTTTCTTTAGCACTCAGCTGTTCCTGCTGCTTGCTCATAGAAATGGAAAAAAGCTATTTAGAGACACAAATCTGCAAAGCCTTTGAGCACATGTATATCTTAGAGCATGTCCTTCAGTTCTTAAAGTAATTCCGTTGATCTTCTTTCACACCCATTTCACACCTCTGCACCCATGCCGACACCACCAAGGCTAGTCCTGGTTCACTGGCACAAGTGAAAAACAGATCCAGAATGATTCATTCTAGGTATTTTAAAAGATTTTATGGTGCCTCCTGAGAAGGACTCAGTTGAATCCGGGAGAAGTAATCTTGGTAAAACTTCTTGGTGCTCTTTAACGCTTTGCTGCACACCATACAGAAAGCTCCCTCGACGCAACTACAGGTAAATGTGTGTCAGCCCTTGTTTGGTACGAGCCAACCCATACATTGTCCTTCCTAAATGCATGTGGGTTTACTCGAGATTTCATTAGCAGATAGTTCAAGCACACTAATACAGTTTATGGCTCCTGAAGCCAAAAGCCACCAGGAACAGAAAGAAATCAGCAAGTTTTCGGGACTGCACTGGTCCCTATTTTACAGTCCTTAACAGCACTGCATGACACTTACTCACGCAAAAAGTCCAGCTGGCTTCAGCGGCCCCTCTCCTCCCAAGGCACCCCTTCCGTGCAGGGAAGGGTGGGAGCACAGGGCCCTGGGAAGTGCCAATATCAATGTGAAATGGCACCTGATCACCTTAAAACAACTGTCTTCAAAATACTTCTGTCCACATTTAAAAGCAGAAAGTGCAATCACGTTGAGTCTGATGGTTTGTACTCCACGAGAGGTTAGGCTGCTGGGTTTGGGTCCCAGGGGGTGCAGGGGAGGGTGAGGACCAAAGCTGCCAGGGAGCAAGACCCAGCAGTCGGATCGGACCGAGCACGGAGAGTGCGCAGCAAAGGCAGTGCTTGGTGCCCCTGCGCAGTGCTATGCTTCTGTGGACTGCTGGGGGCAAACGGTGTGTGTTCATAGAGCGGTGGGAAGGAGCAGGCCTTCAGGCCTTCAGAGCCTCAGTAAATCCATACCTGAATCCTGGCCTTTCATACAAGTGTATGCCACTTTCACCCAAGTGCATTT
This sequence comes from Steatornis caripensis, assembly GCA_013398225.1. Taxonomy (NCBI): domain Eukaryota; kingdom Metazoa; phylum Chordata; class Aves; order Caprimulgiformes; family Steatornithidae; genus Steatornis; species Steatornis caripensis. Next base: position 104,458 of record VZSC01007069.1, on the reverse strand, counting down.
ATATACCTAGCACGTTCATCTTTCTTTCTGGACACACGGCTGATTCCACAGTGCACCTACAGAACAGTTTAAGATACGTTTAGTCACATATGTGAAGAAATATAGGCGCTCTGAAAATCCAAGGTACTGGTAGAGCGCTGTGGCTATAGTAGAGAACAACGGTGCCTTATCTGTACATCTTTGCATTTTCTTCACTACATGCCCTACGCACGTGGTCAGGCAAAGGGAACTTCCTTTCCTGTGTGGACAGCACAGACCTATGCATATATGGTTTCATGCCATTTCGTAACAGAAAGCAATGTCAAATAGTGTCCTACCCTACAGCCGGTTAAGTCAGCAGCCAAACTGCCACAAATTTCAACAGGTTTACAGTGAAAACAGTACTGTCTCACCCACATGCAGCAGAATTTCAGCAGTTCAAGCAGCAAGTGGAAAATGTTACAGCAGTTTTTTCACCGTTGCAATCTATGCACCAAACTCTCTTCCGCCTTGTAATTCACGGAATGAGACTTTTTCCAAGCACATATAAAATTCTCTTAAATTAGTCACAATGCTGCTGCCTTCACAGCCTTGTACTTTGCCTTATCCCTGATGCTTGGACCAAATGGCAGAAAAATGTGATCTGTGTTTCAGCAATGTTCAAGAGCCACATCACACTCGCGTTTCTGAGGCAACAAGACACAGACTAAAAAATTATCAGGTGTAATGTATATGTAGTTTTAACACAATCCTGTAAAAAGACTAAAGCATGATCTTTATTTTAATCTGAATCACTATTACCCTCTTAAAAGGAAACCGTAGCTGACATCTTTTGCCAAAGAATAAACACACAGGACAATATTCTGAAACCCTCCTGTATGCTGAATAGCCCTTACTCAAATAGTTCAATTAAAATCATGGGCCCAGTTGCATGCCTAAGTAAGTGCTATTCTGCAGGAGGACTGATTACAGGCTTCAGCACTTTTGGCCTGAAACTGCACCAATATGCGATCACAGCACAGCTTAAAATGTGCCTGTTTTAGAACTACTTGCTTGTGTTAAAATCAACCAGTTTTAGGCAACAGCTGTGTAGCAGCTATCTGAGATAAGGATGCAAAGTTAGCAGCGCAAATAGGATGGTGTGGACAGGAAAGGTGCTGAGCTCCTTCCTGCTCAGCCTGTGCGCCAGGAGCCAAGCTATTCTGGTAGATGGCTTCTGTATATCCAGATGACGAAAGGCAGCTGAATCTGCTGGCAAGGGTTGGAAAGCTGGCAGTAACTCTGACTGCATTTCTGACAGCTTTCTACCATTTCTTTTTTTCAGCAGGTTAGCCTATTGTGTCAAGTTTAGTAATTCTTTTCAATCTCTGTGCATGGTTTTGCAGTAGTTTTCCTCTCTTGTGTGCACACCGTAAGGGATCGCAGACGTATGTGCCAGACACATTTTTACAGCATTTCTCTCATCCCATTTGTATCCTCTTTTTCACTCCGATTCATTTCATACCGTACTTTACTTTGCATTACGAGAGCAGGAGGCTTTTCCTTCAGCTATACTCATATGTCAACATTCTCCTGACTTACAGCCCTGAGGGTAAGGAGAAACAGAATTGAGATGTGCTTGAAATGTCAGCTAGCTTTAGGAAACCCCTCACGCAGCAGTGGTGGTGAGAAATCCCACAGCGGGCACACCAAGGGCCCCTTTCTTGCTGCAAGATGCCCAAGAGCCCAACGCAAAGGCCTGGTGATAGCCCAGGGCCCCACATTTGTGGAAGACGCCTGGGGAGGAGGTTGGGTTCTTGCCCTCGATGCCTGCCAAGCTCCCCCGGCACTCTCACGAGAAGCCATCTCCTCACGGCCCGCTACCCCACTTCCCTCGCCTTCCTTGCAGGGGTCTCTGGGGCTACCAGCGACCGGAGGCCCGCAGGGACCGGGCCTGGAGGGAGACCGCGCTCCTGTCTGCAGCGGGAAATAACGCGCCGCGCGTGCGAACTGCCCGATGCCGAGGCGACAACAGGCGCTGCGGCGCACGGCCCAAGGCCCCTTCCGCCGCGGCCCCCGCCAGCGAAGGCTCTCAAACGATCCGCGAAGCCGCGCTGCGCCGCCACCGCCTGCCCTCCGCGGGCTTCCCTCCCGGCGAAGCGGCTCCCGGATCCGCGGCCCCGCACTAGCCCCAGCCTGGCCCGGCCTCCCCCCGCGCGCATGCGCAACCCGGCCGGGAGGGGCGGGGCTTCGCCTGCCTTCAGCACCGGCCGCCGGGCCGTGGCGGCGACACGCTGCTACGGGACGGGACGGGACGGGACGGGACGCCCCCGCCACACACACCGGGGACAGCGTGGGGGGAGGCCGCGGCGGTGGAGGGCTGCCCCGGGCCGGTGATAGGGGCAGGGGG
>VZSC01007069.1:77685-100981 GCA_013398225.1 Steatornis caripensis | reverse complement strand
GGCTCGGCTCGGCTCGGCTCGGCTCGGCTCGGCACAAGCAGCCATGGAATTGAACTCTCTGTTAATTCTCCTGGAAGCGGCCGAGTACTTGGAGAGAAGAGACCGAGGTACCGGGCGCAGGCGGGCAGTCAGTCCCTCACCCGCAGGCGCTCCCAGCCGCTCTCGGCCTTTGTTGTGCGGCGGCGGCGGCCCGGGCCGGGGGAGCAGCCCCGCGCCCTCACCTGCCCGGGCGCCGCGGGGCTGGCCCGGGCTTGGCCAGAGGCACCGCGCTGGGGCAGGCACAGCGCTCTTCCCGTTGCCTTTATTTATTTATTTACTTATATATTTTAAAAATCGGTTGGTTTTTTCGGTCACGCTGTGGACGGGGATGGTGCGCGCGCGCCGCAGCGCCCAGGACACCTCACTCCGCCGCGCGTGTGGCGGTCGTTAACCGCCCGGCGGTGCTCCCCTCCCCCCTGCGCGCGGCGGGACGGGGGTTCGCACGAGCCGCCTCGCTTGCGGTGCGCGCTCCGGTAACCCTCCTCATTTCGGCACTTTTTTTCCCCCTCGTTCTTCTTTCTTTTTTTTTTTTGTTGTTTTGTTTTGGCTTGCCGAGTCGTTCTATTTTTTTTCTTTTTTGTCTCGCTTCTTTAAGAGCTGCCAGAATAAAATCCAAACAAATCAACCGGAAAAAATTCTGTTCTTTACCCTAGTGTTCCTGCAAAGGAGGAAAAAAATGCATGGAAAAAATATATTGCCACTAATGCTGACTTTGTCCCTAGAAGCAGAACATGGCTATGCATCAGTGTTACCCTTCGATAGTGACTATTCCAGAAAGAAAACAAAGGCAGGCACCATGGCCAGAAAATCCCAGAATAACAGGTAATAGACGCACCGCTTTTTCAGAATGAATCGACAGCTTTTCCAACGTGTCTAGCTTATGTGCAGTTCATACATTTATTAGAAATAATAACTAATACAGTGTCTTAGTTTCCCCCATCCCGGTAGTCGCCATTTTTTCCCTGGATGGGCTTGGCTCTGTTTTGATCTCTCATATAAACACTGCCACGCGTACACCATCTCCTTAGTACTCGCTGCACTTCTAAACCATCCGCCCTCATTGCTCCTTCTGCTCCACGCTCACCGACAGCAGCTTTTACTGCAGATCTTAACACCATCATCACAACCCCGACTTCTCTTTGCATGGCACTAATTTCCCCCCCTCCCTGGCATTTATTTATAAACCACAGGCAGCGAACCGGCCGCCTCCCCCATCGCAGCCAGAGCAGATACAGGCTCTGGTTGCAGCCGCGGTGCCGGGCTCTCAGAGGGGGAGTGTGTGCCGGGCAGTGGGGGGAGACCCACTAGTGCACTTGAACTTATCCCGTCGGTATTGAGAAGGTGCTGGAGTGAGCTTGACCTCTCCGGGGCTTCTGCTGCTCCGCCGGGTCGCCAGCCTGCCCAGCCGCTTGCCGCATGCAGATCCATCAAAGTGCGTGACTCGGTCGTTATTTATCACGATTATCGTCCGCCTTTTTGTCGTGGTCGTGGTGGTTTTGTTGTTTTGCCCGCAGCTGCTACCTGTGCTGCGATGGCATGAGCGGAGGGCTGCTGTGCGCAGGCTCTCTGCAGCTTTGTTTGCTGCTCCGGCAGCGGCTGTGTACGTGCAGGAGGCTGTCTTACAGGGACAGTGCCGGCCCCTGCCGGGGAGCTCCTCCAGTCCTGTGCTGTGCCTGCTCTGCTGTGCTCTTCCAGGGCTGCTCCAGAGAGGACCGAGGACCGTGCCCAGCTGGGCCTGCTTCTCCCCGGAGCGGCAGCTCTCTCCCCAGCACAGGCTCCGCTCTGCACGGTCGTCCTGGATGGTGGCTCCTGTAGAATAGCCTAAAATGAACTCTGCTTGCACGTGACTTGTTTTCCAAACGAGCAGTGAGTCTCCGCGGGCCGCTCCACTGTCGGTCCTCCAGTGGGCATCCTGCACGGCAGCGGGCAGCTGGGTCTGCTGGTGCTGGGGAGGCATGGGGCAGAGGGCCAGCGGCGGCTCGTGGGGCACCGGAGCTCAAAAGCTGACGAGCTCCCTCCTTGAGGAAAAAAAACAGGCTGGTGAGCGCCCTGCTCGTGCTGAGCAGTGTGTCTTGAAGATAAGTGAGGGGGAGCAAATTATTCCTCTAGGCCCCTACTCCAAGCAAGGCAACCATTTCAGGGGATATTAATTGCAGTACTCCTACATTTTTTGTTTTTAGTTGAATTCTTTGTCTCAACTTGGAGCACAGAGAAGACGTCAGTTCATTTTTAAAAAAGAAACTCATCATGAGTGGGAGGCGTGTCTTGTTTCCTGAGACACTTTGCTCCTGAAGATTTTTAATTACTTTCTTATAAAGTATGCTTGCTACCTTTAAAAAAAAAATGCACAGTTAACCAAAACAGGTCTCATAGGATTTCCAACTGTAAACTGCTCATTGAATTGTATGGATTTCTTCTTTTCTGTCTCTTGCATTCAAGAAATCTGTGTTACTTACAGAGCTATTATTCCATCGTTTCGGTTCTTAGGTCTCTTGTCATCTGCTGCAAAATAGTTATTTGTCTGAACTGTAAGCTGCTTCCAGGAGTTTTTAGGAGAGGATTTGTAATCTATCAAATACAGCAGAATTAAAAGATTTCTGCTTACAGACTTGCTAGCATTATTAAAGCTGAGGCGCACACGTCTGCTTGCAGTTACCTTCCTGCTTTTTTTCTGCCTGTGGATTTATATTCACCTGTTCAGTCTTTTGCTCTGATTCTCACTCTGTAGCAGCGGCAGTCTTCAAAAATGCCATCCTGCGGTACATGATGTATACGTTTGCTTACACTTTCTTTTCTTCTCGCTGCAGTGATTAGATTAGAGTCGTTTGTGTTACGGGACAGGATAATGCTTGGCGAGAAACGGTTTCAGGGGTGGCCACCACCAGGACTGTGGTTTGCCTGGTTCAGCACGGACACTGGGCTTGCTTGCCAGTGTGGAAAACAGAGGCGCATTGCTTTGATGCAGCATCCTGCCATTTCAGGGACGGAGGTGCAGCAGCAGGGCTGTGTGAGCCCCTTGGCGTCGTACCTACTGACTCCGTACCCACGTCTAGCAGTCACTGCTCAAGTTTCCCTGTAAGCTTAGATTTGAGGGGGACAAATTATCCTTATGCTTGAACATCCAATCTGAAATGTGTGAAGTGGACTAGCATCACTGGTTTATTGTTATTTGGAGCTTATAGGCTATAGGGTCTGAGCCCCAGACCAGAGTCTGAATTTTTGATAATACAGTTAAATCTTTCTAAGCACATCAAAGATTAACAGAGGGAGACGACTGGGCAAAGTTCAGAGGATCTGGAGTGGTCGTGGGTGATGCGAACCACTGGGCAAAGTGTTTGTCTGTATTGTTCCACTTGAACCATTTTCTGGGCGCACTGGGTTTGGAGTGTCAGATGCAGGGAGGCATGATTGCGTATGTGTCTGAAATCTATGCCTTATTATTGCATTGTTTTTCTTACGTGTAAAAATACCTACTTAAGGTTGGGGAAGTAGGAAAGGAGCAGATAACTGCACATTTCAAAACTGCAGGGGCTTTGTTGTTGTTTTCATTATCTATTTTTGTACCCTGTTGCTTGCAGCATCTGATCAGATTAAAAAGTGGGATATATATTTTTTGTTTGTTTTCGTGCTTTATGAGCTATACATGTATAAGAGCATGAAAAACATCTTCCTCCTCATTCTTGGAAAATCAGAAGAGACGGGAGGAGGAAAAAAACTGTGAGATGTGAGGAAGCCTGGTGTGCTGTACCCTTCTTTGTTCTGTATTTTCTCCCCTACATTGCCTGCCTGTGGTGGGGGCGAAGAGCGTACCCCATGTAGTACAGGTGTGCTGACCGGCCATGGCAGGCCAGGGGACTGGGCAGGGATGGGTTACAGCTGCCCTGTTGTTCAGCAAGGACGCTGATGGACGCCTCCTTCCTCTGCCGAGGCGGTGGTGATGTTCATGTAAGAAATCGTGTCTTGAGACCTCCGTCCTCTTGTCAAAGGCTGGTGAGGCCCAGGCTCGCAGGAGGAGAAGGGGGAGGAGGGCTGCCCGCCCTTTGGACAGGATGCTCAGGTCTGGGCTAAAAGCTTGCCGGCCTCTCGACTGCGATTAAGTGAGAAGTAATTTTGACAGGTTTGGATTCATGCAGGGAAAAATACCAGCAGAATTGCATTTAATTAACCAAAATCTAGAAGCTTTCTATCCACCACAGGAATTTAACATTTTTACTTTGTCCACTGTTACAGCTTTGGCTCAAAATTGGAAGTGGTCGTTAGCAGTCTGTTGCTAAACAATATTCTCGGGGTTGTTGGTAGCAATCATACACAATTTTTAGCCGTTTCTTTTTCACTTCTACATTAAAATTACCTGGTTTTCTGTGTTTTTGTCTGAGTTGGTTTCCTATTGTGTGCCCTTTTCCAGGTCACAGAAACCAAACTGCTTTGTTTTCTCTCTCTTTTTTGGTTTGCTGTTTGTACCATGTCCTCAGCTGAGATTCAGACTTGTTCCTTTCCAGTAGTTTTGACCAAAATCCTCTGGCAAATGAAACTGGATTCATGTTTTGCAAAGAGGACAGGAGATTGGAGAAGAGGACAGGAGATTGGCACAAGATTGTCTTTTGGGAGGAGGTAAACCTAGGTCACATCTTCTGGTTACACTAACACTTACACGTGCTTGACCAGGGTGTAATAAATTTCTCCTCTTCACAGAGCAGTGGCTGTAGTTCCTAAAGCAGTGCAATGCAGTCCAGTAATCCTTGCTAATGTGTAGTGGAGTTAAAGAAAAGGCATAAAAGAAACAGCTGGATTTAGTGCAGTTCTGCCTTGGGAACGTTAATAACAAATATTCAGAAGTCCCCCCAAGCTTGCCGTTTGATCCAAAGAAATGGGTAGGAAACACGTGTGCAATGTGCCGAGGAGGAATACAATGCAAATCTGAAATTCGGTGACATTTACTCACGAGGCAACGCACTTTGATAGCAAACCACGGCAGCTTGCAGATAACCAGGCCTTCCTGTGCCCTGGCTGTAATGACACCCACCGGGTGCGGGGTGGCTGGAGCTGTGTGTGGGTGAGAGGCGTGTGTCCGCCTGTGTGGGGGGGCTCGGGCACCTGCTTTGATGTGAAAGGGTCAGAAATCAGGTAAAATGAAAGCTAAAATCTTAGTGTTAGATGCCACTCTACTGAGGTCACGGTTAAATTTACTTGCAGAGAAAGGAGTTGGACATCGGTGGTGTAGTGCGTTTGGCCTGTTAGTGTAGGAGCTGGTTTATTGAAGGAGGGGGGATCAAAATAAATGCCAGTTTATAAATATATCTTCGGTATCTATTAATTAGTATTTTTGCTCGTGTGTTATATAAATAGACTTCTGCTTTGTGCTGTATTCTGGCAAACGGTTATATCTAGAAAAAGATGAAAGCTGCATTTGGTGTTTCAAATAAAAACAGAGCTTAATGTCCGAATTCTTCTGTTAATGTTGGCTCATGGTGAAGGTCAACCTGTGGCCTGCAGAGCAAGCCCCTTGCTCCGTGCAGATGTTACTCTGTGCCCACGCAAAGCATCTTAGGGATCAGAGCCTCATTTTTATTCTATTTTTCTTTTTTTTTTTCCTTTTGTGGGAGGCCGAGAATAAAACACTGCAAACCAGACTGTGCAGACACAGCTCCTCTGCTTTTTTGCCTGGCTTTCTGAATTCAGTAGATCCCTCTAGGTTTGCTTTCCTAAAGCTGGCGGCAGAGGGACGGCAATTGATACCACCATGCTTGTTTTTAAAACTGATGCATTTTAGTCCCAATATAATAGATCTCACCAACTGGTCTGTCACCCCTGAGGAACTGCAGGACGACTGCGATGACTGGGAGTTGCAGTGTTCACGCAATTGAGAAAACAAATTGCAACCATATTCGAAGCGTGCTAGACCTCGCCGCTGCGAACATGCGGCAGCACAAACTTGAATGAGGTACTGGAGCCAGAGCTCTGCATCGGGGCTGTGCCAGTATGACTGGTTCCCAGATCCCAGCTGAATCTGCAGGGCTGGTTAAATTTTGCTATGAGGAGAATGCAATAGACATTTCTAGTGGCTTAATTCCATACAGGCTGTTTCTTCGACAGGCTGTAAGCGATGTGTCCAGTTTAAAACAAATGGAAAAAACCCAACAACCCAGGAGCAGTGAATACTGGGCAGGGTGCATGCTTATGCTCAGGTTTTGCATTGTACCACTCCTCATCTCTGGTGATTCGAGTGGTGGGCTGTAGTATTTTCAGGTGCATCCTACAGCAGGTTATATGTGCGGACAGGAAAGCGATTCAGGATCTTCCCAGCGAAAAGCTGCATAGCTTACACCAGACAAGACTGCGGGTGTATGGGCTGCGTGCTCTTAAACACTGGCACATTCAGGAGTGGGAATTGGATGCAGAGACTTAATGTGTAGCACCTTGTAAAACTTCTTGCTTTGTTTGTTCTTACTCTTTTGGCCCGGACAAAAGCTGAAGTGCAGGCAGCATAGTCCACACGTGGCCCTACAAGTGCTGTGTGGCCTCGGGTGGAGTTGTGTCCTCTGCGTGTGGGTTGTACAACACCCTGCCAGCACCCAGAAAGCCCTTGCGCAGGCAACGCACTTGCCGCTGTCTTAAGCACTTTGTTAATGATCCTCCTTTACTCCCTACAGTGCTTTAAAATGTGTTGGCGACTGGTAGGCATATTGGTGACTTGCAGCCTGGAGGCTCCCATTAGCCTTGGGAAAGAAATTTCTGTAGCATTACTGATACATCCCTGCTTTTGTCAGGAACTGCGATGGTTTTCTTCCGACAAGATGCACTGTCTGGTGGGGAAAATGGATGGAGGAGTAGGGGAAGGTGTCTTAGTAATGAAACAGGCAGCACACTGGGCATACAGCAACGTCTCAGCTCAATACGCATGGGGCAGTTCCTGCTGGCTCATCCGTAAACTGGTAGAAAGTGGACTTTGGGAGGGACTTGCCTTCTCTGTTGTAGTCTTATCTCAGTTAGCACCCATCCTAACTGTTTAGATGTGTCAGCTGAATGTTGCATCAAGCAAATGCTCAACTCCAATACCTAGAAGTCTTGTTTAGGGGAGCGAGGGTGCTAGAAGGGGACAGCTCTGGGAAAGTGCTGTTGCAAGTGGCACAGCATCTTGCAAACCAACATCTGCATTTTCTTGGCTCCTCCCCCTTCTTTCAAATCTTCTTTTGACAATTTATTCACAAAGAAAATGTAACTGCTACTTTATAGCTGGTGAACTGCTTGGCATTTGCTAAAGAAATATTAGGGCTGTCTCAGCAGCTGCATTGCTGATCTCCTGAATCTGTGATTTTGCTGATGATTTTTTTTATTGTTGGCTTTTCCCTTTTATTTTTATCTGAACCTTTTATTGACACCGTTACTTCATCACTGCTACCCTCAACTCCATCAATTTTGTCTGGAGATACAGAACCCAATGTAGTGAACTTAAGCAAAACACCAGAAGTCTTCCTTCTCTTGCAGCTGCTTTTGAAGGGCTCCACAGACCATTTGTCTGAAAACCACAGTCATAATCTGTCTCTTTTATAGAAGTACATATATCCATGTATCTTCTTAGTCTTGGCCTACAACTTACCTTTTACTGAAGTAATAGAAGACTCCATTTTGAAACAGAGGTAGTTGGGGTACTGGTTTGTGTGCAGACCAGGTCTTAGGGATTTTTCCCTCACTTTAGGTTGTGTGAAGAACAAACAGAACGAGTTAGATATTCTTGCAATATACTGTACTATAGGCAATAAAGGAGAGAATGAACAATATTTAGAGAGAGGTTCATTTCTTCTGGAAAAAAAGCCACCCAACAACAAAACCCTCCCATCATGCTTATAGTAGGGTATTTAGCCTGTTCTGTAGATGGAGCAACTGCCAGCTAAATGTCAAAACTCTCAGTTTTGGTTACCGGATAGGGCCTGACAGTTGAGGCATTAGTCAGCCTCCCTGCACCTCCTGAAATGTGTGGCTGGTGCCTGTGTTTGCACACATCAACGAGGCTTCTGTGTCCCAAAGAGCTGTGCAGAGGCACATGTTCGCTGCCATCCTGTTTGGTATCTGGCATAACCAGGCCGGGCAGCTGTGCCCCTCCAGAGCTGGCCTGGCAGGACGTGTCCCAGGTGAACACCAAGGTCACCCTTCATGAACCAGAGGTGCCCTGTAGGTGTGCTGCACGCAGAGGGCTTACAGGTACTCACTGCATCCTCTCTTAACCCAGCAAAACACTCCGTGCAGGCTGAGTTTCTTGGCCAGTTGTCTCCTGCTGGTGCAGTGGTCACCATGCACGCTCACCAGAGATGGTTGTGAGCTCTGCTACAGCAGACAGGTCAGAATTGGCTCATTACAGTGATTGTGTTCATCTTGTGTATAATTGCCAGAAACGTCAGGGAAGTCATGCCATAGGGCTGAATCTAGGCCAGCCTGTATTTCCTCTCTCCCAGAGTCCCCTGTGAACAGTGTCTTTGTGCCTTTGACAGACCCGTTGGGGGTGTCTGGGGAGAATAGTTCCTCCTGAACTTACATTTTCTGTGTGTTTTCATAAACGTTGGCGGATTTGGCATAGTGTTTGTCACTTTTCATGGAGAAAAGGTTTGAGCTATCTTTGTGTGTGTAGGAGTAGAAAATAAAAACAATATTCCCTTATTATTGTCAAATGTCAAAGGCAGTAAATCACAGCAAACCCAGCCCACTTTGACCTATTAATGTAGCACGGAATATGTGTAAAACACTCTCCGTGTTGCTGCATTGGTCAGGAGCACTTACATGGCACAGTAGGAACACGTATGTTACCTGATTGTGGCTCACTCGATGCAACAAGGTAAAAAAAAAATAAATTTATAGGCTGTTCAGAAACAGGTAACAGGTAATGGCTGACACAGCTGGTGTGTTGGTAACAATACTGGGATGCTTTCCAGTGAAAATGGATTGAGATCAGTGCTGAACCTTGTATGCATTTGAGTTTTCTTCTGTCTGCAGAGGGGAAGTTCACTTAGTTCCTTGCAGGATCAGGAGCTGTGCCAGGCTGAAATAAATTGCTTGTGAATTTGTTCATTGGTTATTTCTCTGCATGAGCTTTGCTTTCTTTTTTCCCCCTCTCTGTGGCCGGAGAGATGCTTTCATCATCAGCAACGCCTAGGTACGCCGCAGCGTCCAGCTGCACGCGCGTGTGCGGGGAGAGGCAGAACGGCTTGCCACTGGGCAGGTCATGCATTTGTGCAGGAAGAATTTCTCACCCTGGGATGTCTGCACTCACTTGATGGACTGTGCACTTAGACCCCCACAAAGCCATCTCGGTCAGCACATCATGCCCAGATGCAGGCAGGGGTTACAGCACGTTGTAGGAGAGCTGCTTTGACGTAATCTGCCAGCCGTAAAAGCTGCCACCGCCTCTGTGTCTTTTGATCCTTAAGTACAGCAAATGTTTTTAGTTGGACAACACTAAAGGTCCAGGAGGTTGCTGGTTTTGAAGTGGTGACAATGAACTTAATTTTAGGAATGTTTTTAATCTGAGCTGTATAAATAAATGAAATTAATATTTCCAGCTGAATCAATTAAAAAAAATCCTCCAAGAAGTTAGGGCTGCCTTCTAATGGCAAAAAAACTGAGGCATCGGTTGGGGAAAAAAAAAATCTTGAATCCTGGTAGACTGGAAGAGACTAGCACACTGGTGTGGTCAGTTCAGGGACGGTGATTTTTATTTTTTCCCCCCTGTTTGTAGACTCAGAAGAATTAAGAGGATTCCTCGTTTTTGCCAGTAAGATGTCAACAGCAACAGCAGTGGTTAGCTGCTGATTTTTCTTTCTGCTTCTGTGTGGGCTGGCTTTTTGGGTGCTTTTTACTCTTACCTGTTACCACTTAGATCCTCTCACACTTTGTGCCCCCTCATAATTTTTCTTCACAGATAAAAATCTTGTGGGCTGTTTTTATTACTAACCTGCTCATTTTTTTTGTGTCCAATTCTGTCTCTGAATCTATTGAACACTAATAAATGCAAATTTATTATAATTCCCCCCTAAACCCACGGTTTGCTCATGGAAATTAAGTTGATACCTTGAAGTATCTAAGGGATGTAAAAGTGAACCAATTTAACAGCAAAGTTGTTTCATAATCCGTATAAATACATGTTTTAGAGAGCTCTTTTGCAACTTATGCAGGTGTTGGGTTTTAATTATTATAAATCTTGGTATTTATCCTTTTCTCTAATATTTCCTTTCTCTTTTTAATAGGTCGTCACACAACGAACTAGAAAAACATAGGTAAGTCTTGAGAAAAAACAAATGAAAAGATGTATGTCTGACATTAGAATTACCATGCTTATTGAAGAATATTTTGTTAAAATTGTTTTGATTCTGCACTGAATAGTTTATTAAGCTGGGGGGGAGTATGAACTAAAATCTAATAGGTATATAATTATTTGGCTTTTTTTCCTGTTGTTTGGTATGCTGTTTTTGAAACACCCCTGATAATTAGCTTTGGACCGATTAATGCTGTAACCAGTTAACCATACTGTTACTAATAAAGAATCTGATTGCAGCAACTGTTTGCTAGATGTGTTAAATGCTATAAGTACAATCAAAATATTTTGTGATTAAGGTGGATGATTTTTGGGGAACAATATGTCACACAGGGTTATTCTATGTTTTTTTTAAAGTATGCCTAAAGTGCAGTTAATTTTCATCTTGCATGTAAGTACCTACAGATACATTTTTCCCCTCCGTCTGCTTCCTCGCTGATACGTGTCCTGTCCAAAGAGCTGTGTGTGGGCTAGAGATCAGCAACTCCTGAGCTGCAGTCCTGGTTCTGTGTATCCAGCACTGTGAAAAGCTGTACTTACTTACCAAGGACATTCATTAGACCCTGAAGACCTGATTTTTAAAGAACTCATGTTTGCACAGTTTTGGAGGCAGTGTTTACCGTCTATTGTATCTTGTCAAAGTTTGTTTGCAGATGGGCTTTTTAGCTGTAGGAAGTCTGCTGGGGTACGCCCCTCTAAAGGTGCGCGCAGAGAGCTGCCGAGTGCAAAATGTGCCCATCTTTGCACAGGCTTTTGGTTCCCCGGCTGAGCAGCGCCCTGGCACCCTCGCTGCAGGATCACTGCCTTTCACTTAACATTCAGGCAGCAGGACAAACTCTCTTTTGGGTAGTTTTTTGTTCTTTTTTTGTGTAGCTTGTGGTCTTTCGGGTTTCGTGCATCCAACGAAAGCAAGAGGTGTATGTGTGAATATGACTTAAACCTATTTGCATGCTTCTAAATACATGAAATGTAGTTGATGGCACAAGAAGATTGAACTCACTGCGTTTGGTTTTTTTTTGTGTGTGTTGTTCTGTGGCCGCAGTTACGTAGCAGCTAGACCATCACTTCCCTTGCATGCCTACATGCCTTCCTGTAGTTCAATTGTAATATGAGTAAACTATAGCCCTGCCTAATAGCCATGTGGTCATCCTAGAGATGAGAGGAACCGGGGAAGGCTCAAGCTCATGAACGCAGGCCTGGGCTGCAGAATGCAGTGCTAAGGCAGTGAAATCAGCTGGCAGAAGTTCTGCTGACAGAGTCTTCAGGAAAATAACTTCATGCAAAATTCTGTCCCTTTGGTCACATTTCTTTAAAAAAAAAAATCTTTGGCCTCAACTGTGCTACTTTCTCACTCTCTTTTTTTTCCCATCCTCTTTCCAGATAGTCTGTTCCATTTCTTCCTTTCCCCCTGCTCCATCGTTACTGACTTGTCATCATCTAAAGTGTATATTCTTTTTTTTTTTTCCAGACATTTTTATAACCTGAGCATGGAGTTGCCTCTTCTTCCCCCTGCTCTGCCTTAACATGGTTAAGTGGCATGGTAAATGAGGCACAGCAGCATTTGCAGCAGATGCAGGGGCAGAAGAAGGATCTATTAATTGTTCAATCTCTGTTCTCACTTTCAGTTTTGTGTTGTATCGTTGTAGTAGCTGGACCATATAGCATTTGCTTTGCTAGCTTGTCTTTCTCTGCCATCTCAAGGTCAAAATTGGTAAACTGCAAGGTATGTCTTGTGATTATACCACCTATATTTGTAACTGCTGCTGCTTGATGTAGCTCTTACAGTTACACTATACTTGAAGCCAGATTTTATTATTCCTGGTGAGAACCTGCAAATTAGTGCAAGATCCTTGTGTGAGCAAACAGGTGTTAACAAAAGCAGATGAGGTGTGTACAACTGTAGTTACCTAATGTATTCGTGCAAAGAACTCTTGCAATTTAAAATTTTTTTTAACAACCTCCTGCTCCAGCACTGTGGGTATATGAGCTGATAATACCAATTGTACTGTTTTTCACTCTGTTTTACTAAAATTGCATTGAAATCCATCAAGCATCTTGTACAGTTTAATGGAAGATTCACAGCCATAGTGAGTCCCTGTGGCAGCTGGTCCTTGCAGCAGAGCTTGTCCTCTTCCCCCGGCACAGCCCTGCCCTGCCAGCTGTGCAGCGCTGGATGTTGATTTTGGAGAGGTATCCTTTCCAGGACCAGCGCCTTTGACTCACCACAGCCATGATGCTTCTGGCTGAGGCACACTTGGTTATCTCACAGGAGTCTGTCAAGGAGGAAGAGAGGAGATGGCTGCTCATATCCTCTTCCTTGCCCAGTCCCTCACGTGGTGTCTGTGGGCTGGACTGAGCGCTGGAGGGCAGGGAAGTGGCTTCCTCATTTACAGGGCCTTTGTGTCCTGGATGAGGGTGGCCAGAGCTGCCACTGACCAGAGAGCCACAGGAGCCATGTACTGTTTACACGGTGCTGTTTCAGGTTCTGCATTGATGTTGCATGTGAGAGGTTTTATCTCTAGTTTTGATGTCAGTGGGAATGGCAGCGGTTGATCTCTGTGTGTGCAGACTCGGCCGTTTGGCAGCACTACTTTAATTTGCATTTTCTACTGCTGAGCCTCTTTTCTATATGCTCTTGAGGGGATGCTCAGAGGAAGACAAATGGAAGCAGAGACATAATTCCAACAAAAACTCTCATTCTATGATAGAATTCAGACTACAATTACGGGAAAATGTTTGTCAGCAATTCACACCTAACATTCCTTTTTCTCTTGCTTTAAGTCTCCCTAGAATACCCTGCTCAGAACTTCAGTGTGTGTGTTCATTATAGTGAAACTCTGTAAGGACTCATCCCTCTAATGGCAGTCCTATTTTGGTCTTGTGTGATTAAAGTTTGCATCTCAGAGCCATGAAGGAGGGAACCCCCTAAACAAAAAGTAGGAAGGACAGATGAGGTTCTAAAAGATAGTTTAATAATAATTAGATAGTTTAATAATAATTACAGACAGGTCAATCAGAATGACACTTGGCTGTAACTAGTTCCTAGTGACAAATACATACATGCACATTCATGTGTATATTTTTTTGTTCTTGTTTCCAGCCAGAGCATTATATAAGTAGGCTTTCACAGAGCAATGTACATAGCAAGTACATTGGTAACATTGGTAATCATGGCTTTTTGCAAGGCAGTTTTTAAATCGACCTAACCCGACAACTATAAAGAGGATTCAGCTTTCACAGAAAACCCCAAGAATCCATGAGAGGCTCAAGCTTCTTAAAAAGACACAGCATAATCATCTCATTTATTTGCATCAGTTTATACTAGTTCTACATTACAATGTGAAAACCAAGGTACATCCCCCTGAGGACCTTCACGCTGCTCTGTGAAGGCAGTGACTCATCTGCCCTCTGCTATTCATGTGTGGACTTGTCCCCCAGCTTGTGAGACCTCCCTGCCATGGTCCGTCCTTTCTTGTCTGAAGCAGATAGAGCCCTGATGAGGGTTACTGGGACTGACCCATTAGGGCTCCTTCGGTGACAAAGTCATTTCACTCCTGCCTGGCTGTGAGGAGCTCTGCTGCAGGAGGAGTTTGAGATCTTGTCATTTCTATGGCCAAGTCTTTGAAAACAGCTTGTCAAACTGAATTATTTTAAAGAACAGCTTTTAAGAATTAGTGAGGAAATTAATAGAAGTGTGCCTCAACATCGGCAAGCCATGTGCTGCTGTCCCCAAGCTGGCACTGTGTGAGCTGAATGAGTGCCTTGGCTGGGTGACCATGGTACGGCTTGATCTAGATGGATGGTTATCTCCTGCCTCTGTCAAACCATTTGTATTATTCTCTATGGGGCTTGGGATTTTTTTTTTTAGGTGAGAAGGAGGCAAGGGGCAGATCAGCATGGGTAAAAGTTGCCCCGACTGCATTCAACAAAACAGTAAACCCCTGGAAAGCAGCGGGAGTACACTTGGAAGAGGTGAGCTGATTAATGCCTTTGGGCAGAATGAACTGGTGGTCTTGAGCACAGTAGTGTTCAGCAGTGCAGCATCTGAGTTGCAAGTGCTCTCCTGCTTGGACAAATGAGCAGATCCCGTCCCAGGCCTCTAGGCACAGGTTTGACAAAAGCTGGTGAGCTGAGCCGGGTGGAGGTAAAAACGAGGCATTGCTGTTGGGAGAGGTGTGCTCGAGGGGCATTCCCTGCTCTCCTGTGGAAGTTGCTCTGAGAAGTGGTGCACAAGTGTTTAGCTCCATCACTGGGTGTTGGGTGGGACAGTTAGCGGGTCTCTCTTATTCAGGGCTCACTACTTTGTATTGCAGCCAGCTGAGACTGCTGTGGAGATGGCCTGGATCAACTGAGTGGACAGCCCCAAATTTTTAGAAGTGTGAGACCAGAATGGGGAATACATGAGACACAGTGACTTGCAAAACCTTTTAGTAGAAGAAAACAAACCTTTCCTTCTTGCCAAATTAACCTCATGTATGCATTGTTTGTGATGCTGATCAGGTGGAGACCGAAAGTGTTCCCGCGTGTGCAGAAGGAAATGTGGTCCTGAGTAGTAGTGCTTTGTGTATTCTTTAAACCTAAAATCTTACCGCGAAAAAGGTTGCTACAGTGCATCATCATGTGTAGAAAGTAGATATCTGTATATAAATGCAGGTTTTGATGAAAAAAAAATACATTTTTTGATGGGAGGATTATGATATATTATATTAGCTGATAAAGTAAATAGAGTAGATGCCTCTTAAGTTCTAATAGTTTTCTCAAGAAAGAAGTGCAGATGAGCTGGCCAAGAGCAGTTACATTCATTGGTACATTAATTTCACCCACCAGGGTCACTTGGAGTTTAAAGTTTGTATAAGCTGAGAGAGTGCATAGATGGATGTCTTGAAATCTGTCTGTGGTTCTTCGTGTTACTAAACTGCAGGGTTAATGAAAAGCATGTAATTGCCAGCTGCTGGTAAACTTGGAAGTTTTGAAACAGAACTGAAAGGTCACTGAAATAATAGCGTACCAAAACAATGTTTAATGTTTATTTTTATTACGGGCTGCCTTTTCAAAATCACAAGTTACCATCGCAGTTAGTACTGTTATGCAGCATAAAGATGTAACTGCGTTGCTCCATCACATTGAATGGCTATGGTGCAGCCGCTAGCTGAGGAAATCCCCTAACTGGCTGCTGGAGGTGAAGGACTTCCAGGGAACGATCACCCGGTACATATCTCGCTGCTGGGCTTCCATCAGGAGTTGAACCCAGCCCAGTTGCATACTGCTGCTGCTGCTGGGTCCTGCTTCCTGGTGGCACAGGAGGGAGGGGAGAAGCTTGCTTCTTCAGCCAGGTCCTCTTCCTGACCAAGCCCACTGTCCCAGGCACACTCAACTGCCAGCACAGGGAGAGGGTGGGATCACTTCTTTGACTGATGCTACTAATTCACAGTACAGAATAGTACAGTTTACTTCTTTGTCAGTTTAGTATTTCTCCTAAGCATCCAGTTTTGGCTGCTCTTGCCTGGAGAGTACTGTGCTGGATGGGTCTTACTGACCTGGTACAGATCTCATTGTTATAATGGGTCTATAAAAACTGCTGCGATTTCTAGGACATGTCCAGATTATACCTAAACCATCTAGATAATGTGGCTGCTACATTAGTGGTGGAAACCACCTCGTCTTACTAGCAGAACTTAACCTCTGTATTACACCTGTTTCTTCTGGTTTTCTCATCAAGTAAGGAATTTTTTACACCATCTGGTTGGTGTGAAGTGGTTTATTGCAATAAACATACCTTTGCACTGCTTAAGCAAGGTAATGTCTTAAGAGTCTAACGTGCCTTTGTGAGAAGACAGCTACCGCAGTTTAGGCATCAGCCCCTCCGTGCCCCCCAGCTATGACTGCCTTTCTGAGGATGCCGGCTGTTGTGGTCAGGTGAATGGGGTTGCCTCAGCCAGTGCAAGGCTGAGTCTCAGCTCAAGCCCCGTTTTACCTGTCATTTAACCTCAGATTTCCAACAGAAGGGCAAAGGTATATAGTGGCGTTTGTGTCTTAAATTGCTGTGGTAAGTTTTTTTGTGGAGCTTGTTTAGCAAAGTCTATAAAGAGCTGGACCCACACAAATGAAAATTGAATCCTACGCTTTTGTTGAAATGTCCCATGTTTCTGAGTTTGATGAATCCATGGAATTAAATAAATTAGAAGGTTTAAAGGTTTGTGCTGAAATGCTATTCTTTCCTCACCTTTTCCCCACCTCTAGGCAGTCAGCAAACATCCGGACCTGTGACTTGTCCTGTTCTACATGCTGCAATAGCTACTATAAATACCCATGCACCAAACTGCTGTCTTTTCAGTGCACACAGCAGCTCACCTGATTATGCACTCCCAGTAGAAGTGTCCTCCCACCTAGATTGCTGGTTTGGAAAGAAGGGGTATATTAAGCAGATGAAGCTTGGAAGTTAATCTGCTCAGGAAGTTATATTCCAGGTGTCAGATGTACACATCACTGTGCTTTGGGCAAAGCTTTTATTTGGCAATGAAAAATGGACTAAAATACAGTCTTGACTAAATTGTAATGTCCTTTTTCCTGCCAAAGTCATCTTTGAACTGCAGTGCCTAAGTGCAGGCTTGGGTCGGGGCTCCAGAAAGCCGTGTGCTTCCTGGCCAGCCAAACAGCCAGCAGAAAGCAGATGGGCGAGAAACCAAGTGCACGCGTTTTTTCCACTTGAATTTGTTCATCTCTCTCTCCAAACATAAGTCCATTGTGTGTCGGCCTGTAATGGACTATGTGAAAGGTGGTTTATGTTCTCAGCATCTGCTAATTGACCTGGCCAATTCTTATCCACCGTGGTGGAAAGAGTGGGCTGGTCTTGTGCAGAATTGGAGATAGATGGGCCAGACTTCCAGGTACTTTCAGGACCGTACAGGCAACAGCTGGATGCTGATTCCCTGCAAAGAGGGGAAGAGATGCCTGGTGGTGACTGCTCTCGATTGGAGGAGAAAAAGATTTTTTGAATTAGGTTTTAAAAAACATGTGTTTTCCTTTTAAACTTGCTTAGCTACCTCAGGGCAAGTGAACTGGAACTTGATTTTTTTTTTTTTTTAAAGGTATTTAGGCAGCTAATGGGTTTAAGAAGCTGGCCTCTGAAACAAGTCTTACATAACGCAATGGGAATCCTTGGCTGAATCCCAACCAGTCAAGTCTGTGGAAGCCCACAGACGAAAACTAGGTATACAGAAGTGCTTACCTGCTGTGGTTTGAAGAGATGGCAAATGCACCTGAAAGCCAGCAGTGCAACTCCAGCTGTTTAAGGCAGGGTTGGCTCTGCACTCAGGATCCACGCCAAATCTGCAGGAGGCTGAGTTATTTTCTCCCAAGTATGTCATGAGCACAAAATTTTGATGACCCAGTGTTCCCTGGTTGGGTTCGACACTAAGGGAGCAACCTAGGCTGGAGGAGGTGGCTATATTCCATGGGTTGCTTGTCCTGTCCCCTCATCTCCCTGCATCCATGCTGTATTGGCATCTATAGCTCTATTTTCAGCACTCCTTTCCGTGGGCTGCTTACCCTGTTTGAGTATTGGATATACCATGGCCTGGTCCCAAATTCAAAATGTCTCTTTCTGTATGGAACAATGTGTACTTTCCTGTTACAGCTCATGCTGCTTTCCCCTCATGGTCTCTGTCGGTGGATGGTTGTGCTTAGATTTACTATACAGAATTCCTTTGCAGGTCAAGTAATTTTTAATCTGTTGTTTTCCCCTCACTGCTCACAGTGGTTTAGCATGTGGCAGGCTGTGGGCCTGATTCTGTGCCCTGCAGGAAATTTCAGTAGGAGCTGTGTGTGCCTGTCTGTAAGCTGAACCCCATATCACACCTGGGCAGCTACAGGGGATGCAGTTAAGGTTCCAGAAACTCTACTGAGCATGAACATTTAGCCAGCAGATCATAAATGTGAAAAAGCATAATGCTGTTCCTTCACAGCAGTTTAATTTGGCCCTTTTTTGGAAAAAAAAAACCCCAAACAAATAAAAACACCATGCATGTGATCCAGTTAAAACTGACTTTTCTTGTCTTAAAGAACTGTGCAATTCACAAGAATAGATAAGATGCTCCTTCCCTACCCCCCTGCCCACCTCGCCTGTTTTTGGAAGGAGAGGGTTGTTTTGGGACTTTCATAGAGTGCTGTGTTTTGAGATGGAAACTGGAACGCGTATACCGAGCTATGTACACATCCTGCTAGAATGGAGCAGTGACAGGACTTGTCAAGGGATGTCGAGTGGCTAATATTATTGTTCAATTCTAGTTTATGTTACACGACTTTTTTCTATACAAATTAGTGTAACTAATTGTGTAGTGCCTGGAGATTGGTGTAGCTGATACGGAAAAGGTGTACGCTTGGATGTATGCACATGAGGTCATCTGTTGCAACGCTTCCAACTTGAAAACGAACAACTCTAGTTACAGGCTACATGTCTTGCATTAAGAAAGCCTATATTAGGTTCTACCTTATAGCAAAAAAGCAGAAGATTCTGGGAGCAGTCAAAGACTACATCTGAGTGTAGTAAAACGTCTTTAAAAGGTTGGAAAGCTGCTTGCGAGTCCTCTCCTCCCAGCTGCCATTTGGGATGATGCCTAACAAATTTATCTGCTTTTCTTTCATTGATGTTTCAATTTAGGTAACTAAATAAAGATACAAAGTGCTAAATAAGGGGCCTGCCTGCATGTAATTGCTGCCAGAGCTCAGCAGCTCCTGTTGAAGTTGGGAGTACTGTCAGTGTTTGCAAATACGGGCTGCACAGAGGCTGTGTGTCTTACATACCGCATTAGCTGGTGTTTACAAAACATGAAGGTAGCAAACCCTGTAATTCCCCCAAGAAAGCTGACTTAATCTCGATTGGTAAGTGTTGTTGTGTTGACTGCTGAAATGAGCAGCATGGGTGGAGCAAATAATTTCTGCTAGGGAAATTTGAGAGCTTGTTGTGTGTGTTTGTCTAGAAGCAGTTACTGGGTTTAGGTGCTAAAAGGTATTTGAAATAGACTGTCGAGTGTCTTGGTTCCCACTGCCTGACTTTACATACTCACACGGCAAGTGGGTCCAAAATTCTGGCTCTGCCTTCCATTGCCAGATAACCTCAGGACAGTGCGCTTAAGAAATCTGGTCTGAGTTTTGTGGGGAAGAAAGAAGAAGGAGGAGGAGGAAAGAGGGGGGAGAGTTTTGAAAAGCCGTTCCATACCTTATCGTCCCAAAATGGATCATTTTCGGATTCTGCTTGACTGCACCCTGTCTGGCTCAGAGACAACCAGCTTTGTACTGTTCAATGGAAAGGGAAATAGGACGGAAATTAAATTATAAACAAGGTGCTATCTGTGCTGTGGCAAGCTAAATCTAAACTTTGAGGCAGGACTGTCAGATATCTGCAACTCTCCACTGTCCTGTGATGGCAGGTTTTGTCACTGTTGGGGGCGGGGGGGGCATGGGGGCAGGAATATTACGTAAGTGTTGCTCAGCTTTTAATTCATGTGAAAGTAAAAGTACCCATTGTAGCTTTGGAAGAGACCATCTTTAATTACAGTCAGCACATTTAATTGTTCCCCTGAATTTGTTTATATACACACCTCACTGGGTCTTTTCTATCCACCTCTAACTACAAGGTTTCAATGACAGAGACAGCAAGACATTTGGGGATGTGTATTCTCAATTACTTCAGGGTGATTTCTTTTCTTTTTTTCTTTGGTTTTCTCACTTGGGGTCTGAACCAGCCTTTGTCTGGTTGGAACAGGCACCTTGCTGTCGGCCCAGAGCACCCCACCTGTCTGGTTGGAGGACATCTCAAATATCTACAGCGGTAAAAGACAGCAACACCCACCACCTCCTTTACCCAAAAGCCAATTAGCTTCATAGTGCATGCTCAAGCTGCCACCATTAGCTACTTCCTCTAAGATGGCCATGAAGCTTTGGTAGGTACAGGTGCTGAGGAAGTATTAGCAAAAGCAAAAATGGAAGTAAGACATAGCACTGAACGTCCCTTTCTGATACTTAATTTCCCAGTTAGAGCTTAAAACTTCCTATCTCTGAGAAGGAGAAAGTGATTGTTTAGGTGCTGAACTGGAGATACAGTTGCCTTAACTCTGATTAGGTTTTAAAACTGCGGTGTGAATTGCTGTTTCTTTTGATGCCTGGTGCAGGTGGGAACATGGAGTCCCCACAGCCTTTGTCACGCTAGTTAAATTGGGTGCTTGGTATTTACTTGGCATTTGGATATAGAGATGAAATAGACAATAAAGCCACAGTCACAGGTATCCAGTATTGCAGATATTAATGCCTCACACTCTTCATTTAACTTGATGCAGGAAAAGGCTGCTTAACTCCGGCTGTCTGCCATGCCAAGGCATCACGCTCAGTGTGTGACGGCAAATGCATGTTTTTAATCTAGCTAAAATAATTCAGCTTGACTTGCCTCTCCTTTAATTTGGCATCATACAGTGGTGTAAAAAAGAATAAATCTTGAAGACATTTCTCCCCTCATTTGACATACATATAAAATATCTAGGTCTATAGGGAGGTTTAAAATTAGGCAAAAAAAAGCTTTCTAGGCCTCGTACCATGCTCTCTTCACTTAATCCTGTGCTACAGCTCAACTTCTCTAGGTTTCTCTAAGCATGGTAGTCACCCACACCCCCCCATTTTTTTTTTTTAAAGATCCTTCCTGTTGGCAAATGTCCTGAGACACGATGTTCTTGCTTAGCATTTTGATGTGGGGAAACAGTCTGATAATTAAAGCCGGTTTCAAGCCATGAGCTGATTTGTGAGCAGTGACTTGCTCTGGGGTGTTGTCAGTTGATAAACGTGTAGCTGGTGTGCACAGAGCGACGCTGCACCTTGGGCCTTCAGCGCCACGTGGGAGGGACACGGACACTCCCTGGAGCCACTTGTAGGGGAGACTGTCCATATCTTCTTCAGCACCTTTTGATGAATGGTTAATTTGTGGAAAATTACAGTTATCCTCCTGTTCCCCCTTGTGTGTAAGCCTGAAGCAAACCTGTTGTCGTTATGCAGCTTTTCCTTTTTCAAATCAATGCAATTCTCTTTGACCTATGCTCAGCAGTCCTCAATAAATTACTTACAAGATAACTGTGAAAGGTGACAACTGAAAACACACCTATTGCAGAACTGCAGACCGATGTCTTGGGTTTGGATTTGCTGTGCAAATTTGCTTTGTGGTTTTCCACCGCCGTCAATGACCAAAGCGTTACCACACTTGTGTAAATGGTGGCGAGTCCTAATCCACTCTTGGGGTTTCAATGGGGAGCGTGTGTAAGTATGTGTGTACCTCTGTGTAACTTCAAGTAGGAGTTAAAACTGCTTGATACTGGAATGGCATGATCTTGCAATGGCACTTTCTTATCTCATTGGGTCTGTCACTATTCTGAGGTAACAGAAAAAATCTGAAATCTCCCTGCAGTGTAATCTAAGAAACTTGAGTGCCAGTAAGACAGATGGGTTTAAGGGGTCTAATTTAGGAGGAATATGAAGTTGCAATGTGTCCATTTTAATGTGCAAAACACCATGAGTAGAAGGCTGAATGAAGTATTAAATGTGTATTAAAAGCATGGGTGATTTTTTTTTTTGTGGGCTCTGTTTTCAAGTGTGCGCAGAGGTATTTCTGTCACTCCTGTATTTCCCCACAAGGCACTGTTGTTCATCTGCCTGTATTAGGTGGGTACTGTGCGATGCTGAGCTCGTGGTACTAGGTGATACCTCTCTTGCTACTGCTTAAAAGCATTTGAGAAGTAAATGTTAAAAGACAATCAGTAGACAACTGGGCTAAAAATAGAAGACACTTTTCTATGGGTGTAATAACTGTTCATGTTTGTCTGACATTTACTTTGACAGTTTAAGATATAGAAAACTGTTCTTTATAGATGGCACAACCTGAAGGCTGCAATACAGATTGGAATCTCCTTTTTTTTTTTTTTTTCAGAGGAAAAGAAATCCATACAAGGGCAAACGCTTACTGCAGGGAATTTCAACTGTTTCAATAATGTTTGATTTCTGTTGCCTCACATTCTTGCAAGGTCAGAGATTTTATTGCCTCTGGTCAAAGGATAGTGAATCCTATACATGTAAATTTGAGATGGTCACCATCCAGGAAAGACAAAAGGTATCCAGCTGCCATTACGTTTGCTTGTGATGCTTTTTGGGAATCCCTATATAGGTTGTAAATTCCTATTGACATTTCCCATAAAGCACATCTCAAATTTCTGCGTGTTGCTGTTACTTATCTCCAAGACCCAAGACCATAAAGGGCTGTTAAACCTTTCATGGTTGCTCTTCCAATACGAGCAGCTTAAGACAGTGGGATGGCTGAAGCCTGGGGAAAGCTGTGAGGACAAGTCTGGCTGCAGGGAGGAGCCCAGCCAAAAACAGGGAGAGGAGACAAGGGTGGTCTGATGTCGGTCCTGCAGCTGTTAATACTGCGGAGCCCAAGGCTACGCTTCCCCAGCAGTTAAAACCCATACCAGTCTTTGTGGCTGCAGGGAGGAGCCCAGCAAAAAACAAGGAGAGGAGATGAGGGTGGTCAGATTGGGAACCGCAGCGCAAGGAGCATCAAAGCTACTTGGGAGGAATATAGGACTATTGTCAGAACATGCAGGGATGCAACACGGAAGGCTAAGGCCCGACTGGAATTAAATCTGGCAAGGCAGGTTAAGACAACAGGAAAGGCTTCTATAGGTACATTGGCAGCAAAAGGAAGACTAGGGAGAATGTGGGCCCGCTGCTGAACGAGGCAGGTGACCTGGTGACACTGGACACAGAGAAGGCAGAGTTACTGAATACCTTCTTTGCTTCAGTGTTCACTGCTAGGACTGGCCCTCAGGACTCCCAGACTCTGGAGATAAGAGAGGAAGCACGGAATAATGAAGACTTGCCCTTGGTCGATGAGGATTGGGTTAGAGAGCAGCTAGGCAA
>VZSC01007069.1:50572-71031 GCA_013398225.1 Steatornis caripensis | reverse complement strand
ACTCTTCCTGAGCTTTCCTATGAGGATGTTGTGGGAGACAGTGTCAAAAGCCTTGCTGAAGTCAAGGTAGACAACATCCACTGCTCTCCCCTCGTCCACCCAGCCAGTCATGCCATCATAGAAGGCTATCAGATTGGTCAAGCAGGATTTTCCCTTGGTGAATCCATGTTGACTACTCCGGATAGTCTTCTCCTCCTCCATGTGCTTAGAAATGATTTCCAGAATGAGCCGTCATTCACAGTCATTGCCTCTTGTAATACTATTTGGTCCTGCTTAGAAATGCTTTGTTCCCATTGCAACCACCCATCAAGTAGTTGTAGGAATTTTTGGGTTTTTTTGAATTTGGAATTGGAATTGTTGCAGTCTCCTTGGAATGAAAATTATCCAGTGTGAACAATAGGCTTTTTTGTTTCTTTTTTTTTCCTCCTCTGCATCTCAGTATTCCATTTCTTGGTGGGCTAAAATGGATTTGCATGTGGGATTTCATACATACGGGGAAGCTTATTGATCATTATCTAATAGGCTCGTTTAACACAATCTTGAAATTGGTTAGGGTCAAAGACTTAACTTACTTTTGCACGGCAGACTTTTCTTGGAGAAGTGGTGAACTTCCAGTAGCTTCTCTGGCCAGCATTGCTCCAGCCTTTTCATAGCCGAGCACTGGAGCAAACTGGAGTCTCTGAGGAGTAGGAGTCAGTGAATGGTCTTCAAATGAACTTCTGGGGGATGTCCGCGTACTACAGGGACTTTCCTAGCAATGCCACTCTGTCCCTCCAAGTTGTGGGGCTCCAGGGTTCATTTTGTTACCGGTTCTGAAATACCTGTCGCTATTGCCCATCACAGCTTTTATGGATTGAAAACCAGTTTAAGTGAATTCCAGCTGGTACCAGTTACGTTAGTTGTCAACAAGTTACATTCTCCTTTATGGGAATGTGATGAACCACTTGGCAGCTCCTGGATGTGGCCACTGCTGCGGAACGCTGACCAAGTCTGTGGGGTTAGGAATTCATTTATATTAAGCATTAAAGGAGCTATAATGCAGATTTATAGGACCATGTTGTGAGCTCACATATGGGGAAACACTGAAGTCTTGAACATCTGAAACCACTTTGTCTTCTGACAGAAAGGAAAATGTGGTCAATCAGACACAGGTCACCCATGCATCTCTCTCCATGTGTGGGGCGGTACCCAAAACAGAGAGCTGCATGTTTGAGGATTCAGATTTTGGGCAGCTTTTTTTAGATCCTACCTTCCCTGATAAATTCAGTAGCAGTGACAAGGGGGATATTTCTGTGCATCCACATGAGAAGAGAAAAGTGCCCACTTCTGTAGCCACTGGTGTCCTGGCCTGACACTGTGCTTTGTGTGGGCGAAGGCGTAACAGTCGGGTTTTGAAGCTGGAGCAGAACATAATTTCTGAACTTGAACCACATTTCATGCACAGAGATCGTTACCCCGTTGCTCTGAGACCAGGCTGCTTTTTTTTGCTTATTTTCTAGGTGGAATTTAAGGCATGAGCTGCAAAACACAAAGCAGCTCCGGCTGTGATTACCTCTGTGAGTGCCTTTCCCTCCTGCGGTGGTCACAGTCAGCTGAGAAAAAGTGAAAGCTGTCAGGTCCCTGTAGAAAAAGAGAGAAATTAGTGCTGGCAGAGTCTGTACACAACTTATCTGCTGTGCAGTCTGAGTCCCCTGTTCCTGCTGGTGTGATCTGTTAACATAACATGCCTGAAATGTTTTCTTGCATTCTTACAGTTTTTTCTAAGATGTGCAAAATGAAAAACGTGAGGATATTTACTCCAGTACCACAGAAATTGTGATGGGCTGGTTTGCTTTTTATTTACATTCACAATCTATGCCATCGACTATGCCGTTGTGTTACATGAATTAGTCACATAAACGTGCCTGCATTTATGTAAGCTTATGCTTTAAAATCTTCAATGGATTTAATGGTGCTGAGTAATTAAATGACAGAAAAAGTCCCTTTGAAAAAACAGTGAAGTTAGAGCAGGTCTTTTAGTAAATGTGTTCATTACGTTTAGTGCTATCAATTGTTAGTGCTGAGAATGCCTTAAAGCATTCTCTTTAAAATTTAGCTCTTTTTAGTGCTTCTCATTGGTCAGTTAAAATACTCGTCTTAGCTTCAGTCCGGTGTTCTTCATGGCACCTCTGTAAAGTCCTGCTTTACCTGGCTGGCAGACAACATGAAAGAATTAGTGCTTTAAAAAGACACAGCCATGTCCTCTGGTTATCTTGGTAAGGTTTCTGCTGACTCCCCAGCTGGTGGTAAGGAACTGCTCTAAATCCTTATTTTCTCTCTGCGGTAAGGAGGCTTTCCTCAGATAGTAATAGAGACAGATAAGTTGCATATGTAGTCTGGTTTCATTAATGTTTTCCAGGATTAATATTAAGTAGATCTCAGATCAACAGCTCTATATATTCTTTATCAGACTTTTAATTACTGCAGGTATATTGGTTGTTCCATTTCAATGTACTTAACTCCTCTCTGTGTACTACTTGGCTACTATTCTTGTGGTCTTCCTTGCCACATCCTCCTTTATCTTCAGTCCTCACTTTCTTGTCAGCTGTCTAAATACAGTTGCATCCAAGTTGTGCTGAGTGACGCAGATGATTTGTGTGCATTTAAAAACCGAAAAGAATTTAATTTAGTCCCTGAAGCAAGTTTTTTTTTTTTATTATTTAAAACACAAAACTAGCCAGGTAGTTTTAAGAAGTTACAGACACAGAAATAAAAATTTACTTGATTAGGATATTCTGTATAAATAGCAGTAGTACCTAATTCTGGTATTTCACTATTTTAAAGATCAACGTCCCAGTTTAAGTTAGCAGCCACAGGGGCACTCTGTGATCTGGTGGGGCTATTTTTGTGAATACGTGCCCCAGTCTTTGGTGCTGTTTAAATAAAAGCATTTAGATGGTTAAGTTTAGAGCCTTGTATTTAAAAACAAACCCCAGGCCTAAACAACGAATCTGTCACCAGTTTTCTCTTGAGAATCACATTTTCACCAATATTTCTTTTTCTGTAAGTGGCTTGAAGAAACAATTAACAATTTTACACAAATGCTCTTTGATTTCTTACCTAATACATTGCCGATTTATAGGCAGCCAGAACTAAGTGCATGAGTGTGTAGTCGTTACTGTACTGCATTTTAATTAGATTTTATTTTGCTTTGGGTTTCTTCCCCATTAATTCTCAGTTTGTTTTCACATTACACTAATCATTCCAATTACACATGCGTAATTTGTCATTTGGTGCATATTAAACTCTCTTCAGCTGCATTTCAAACACTGATGCTGAATTCTTGTTCTGAACTGACTGTTCGAAAGAAAGTTCATTCTTGACCAGAAGTGTTAAATTTCCTGCAAAGTTTGTTTCCTTCATGCAGCATCGAGCAGATTTGCAAAAGATGATTATTCATCTCACACTAGTGATCCACTTCACTTACTGCTACTGCGTTGTAATAAGGGGGATGTCAGCATGCTCCGGGTCATCACTTTGTTCAATCTCTTAACAGACTGGCAGAAAGGAAGACAGTAGAGATGTTGCTCATGTAAGCGCTTCCGCATCTGTTTCTGTCTTGTTGCAAAACTGAAAGGTGATTTTGTATGGATTCCTGTTCAAGATTTGTGCACCAATCCCAGGAGGGATTTTCTTTTGGATTTATCTGTAGAAACACGCTCACACACTGTTGTTGGTTTGCCACTGCCTTGTTTTGGATAGTTGAAGCAACTGTTTCATGGACTATTACATTGCCAGTTTATTTCTCAGAGACAGACAAAATGTTTGGAAACCAAGTATCTGTCCAATACCACTTTGTTTGTCCTCTTTTTATTGAAGAATTTAATGTCATTAGTACATGAGAGAGAGTTGAGAGCAGCAGTAGTGATCCTTGCAAAGGAGTAGCGGAGAAGCAGGACCCAATATGGCTGGAACTGTTTTCTCTCATGTGTTTATAATAAAGGTTGTGCTGGCTGTACAGGGAGAGGAGGAATGTCTCCTTCTCGGGGAGACAGCAGGTCAGTAGATGGGAGGAGAAGGGGGATGAGGACCTTCCTCCTACAGTACACGGATAAACCATGGCTGGAAGCAGCTCTGAGCTGCATGGATGCCCTTGCCTTGCATAGCAGGAGCATGTCCGTCGCATTGGGCAGGGCTAATGGGGGAGAGGGGAATCGGGGTCTGCGGCCTCCCCGCTCACTCCCACAGCTCTGTCTCTGCCTGCAAAAATGAGTGGGGTGGAGTGAAGTCCCAGTTTTTCATCCATACCCAGCCATGAATTCAGCGTGCAGCCTTGCCTGGATTCCTCAGATCTCTGAGCGTACTCCCCCTTTGTTAAGATAGGACTAACCAAACCGAGCAAACTGCTTTGAAATGTAGGTATGAAACTACAGTCTGAATGTGACAAGCAGCATTACTGCATTTCAAGTGACCTTTAGGTCTGAAACTTTGCCAAAGGGAGGGGAAAGGAAGCCACCGTTGAATTGAGTTCTGCACAGAGATCCTGCAAACAGATGGTGTTTGCATATAGGATATGCTGTTCGGGTGCAACTTTACTACAACACTCTTCATTTTTAATAATTTCAGGCGGGCTAAACTCCGGCTATATTTGGAACAGCTAAAACAGCTTGTGCCTCTCGGGCCGGACAGCACCAGACACACCACTCTAAGTCTGTTGAAAAGAGCTAAAATGCATATCAAGGTAAAAACATTCATCTATATTTTATTTCTTTTAAAGCAGAATCTTCCAAAATGTGTATCCACAGAGAGGAAACTAATTTTCACACAAAATCTGTATCCATATGTCTGATCTTCTGGGTATATTGGCCTTTATTAGTTGCAAGGATTTCTATCACAGTATCAAGGTTTTGTGGTTTGCGATTTACCCTGCAGTCTCAGATACATAAAAAACGGTGATTTCGTGATTTTGGCTTAGTTACTAATGCTTTACTTGTATTTTAAAAAAGGGTATGTATGTATCAAGGCTGTTCTTTGATTTATTTTTTAAGGACTGAGCAAAGTAGCATTGTAAAAAGCCAAATCTATTCACAATTGAAAAAACTAATGGAGTGAAAGGGATTATAGCTACTAGAAAGCCTTATGCCCATCCCACATATTGATGACCAGACCCTGGAGCATCTGATGATCATTTAAAAGAAATGAAAAATGAAATGCAGTTTCCTGTTAATTGCTGCTCCCCTTGCATGTTTCTTGTGTGTCACAAGTTTAAAACAAAACCTCACTGGTGATCCAGCAGCAGTGCAGGTTATACGTTTGCACAGGTAATTCAGAGGGAATTATTCCTCGGGCCTCCTCTCTCCAAAGACACCTTCACTCCCATTTTTGCTGTTGTCGTTTTCAGGGGAACGGGGTTGTGTGCAGAAATAAGACAAGTATTTATGTAACAGTTAAAGAACGGGTTTGTACTTCTGTGTCCAGGATTGTAATTATTCATCTGGCATTTTTTCAGTGTTATAGGGAAACAGGTCAAGAAAAGTGTCAAGAGAGGTTGAACACTGCCAAGTGATCTTGGAATATTTTGGACAATGGCCTGCTGTTGTACAGCATTAAGATTCACTGCAGTTGCAAAAATGGATGTAATTCATATGAAGTATTAAAGATTAATTTAAGCAAAACCATTCTTGTGAACAAGTTTACTGAGCTACTTCTTCAGTTCTTGTAAGCACGTTTACTCCAGCTGGGCAACCCCTGTTTTTACCATTTGAGATTTTGGCCTCTTGTTTATAATTCAAGCTAACATGCGTGAAAGGCACTGCATGTGGTTTTTGTCTTCGGCTGCCCCCCTATCATGGGCTTATGCATACAAATTGAAAAACTGTTTTTACAAGTGGCAAGTGTGAGAGATTAGCCATGTAGTTACCATTTCAGCTGCTGATAAAAAAAGCTAGGAACAGATTCTTTCCAAGCCCATCGTGCACGGTACCAAGTACTCATTTTCTGAAAACTGAAACTGAAGTTCAGCTTTCTTTTTAAGATTTTAAATGAACCAACCCTAACTGAGTTGCCACTTAATTGCTCCTCTTCGTCAGATCACCTCCTTCCCTGCTGCACTGCCCGAGCATGCCAGTGCCTGTCTGCCATTTCTAATACAGTCATTAGTTTTGAACTTTTCACACGCACACCCCCATATATTGAAACTTGCCCTGAAAGACTGGATGGTTTTGAGTCTCCTGGATATGAGTCACCGAGTTCATTCCTAAAATAGTTGTTAGAGGTTGGGATTGCAGCCAGGAAAATACAGGAAAAGGAAATCTGATCAATTGGGCACATTTGGTTTGTTGTGTACATGGATGTACCAACCCCTTTTCTTATTATAACATCGTGTATCCATGTATGATGCGTATCTGTGTAGTGTATTGCCTGGGAGGGGGCTTAACACGAGGCTGCAGAAGTTAGATTTCATTCAGCCAGGAAACTGCTCAGTTCAATAGTATCAACTGTTTTTCAAAGATAAATACTTTTGCTTTCAGGCTTGCACTGGAAGAGCAAAATCTCTGAAACTGTTTTGCTTGTGGTTTGCTGTGCACTGTCCCACCTCACTCTCTTCAGAAAACCAAGCATAGGTTCATTCAGACGGTAGAGAGGAATCGTCAGCAGCTGCATTCACTCCCTGCACATCTCCTAAATCTCAGTGGTCATGGAAAAACAGCTCACAGAGAAATCTGGTCTTTCTTACAAGTGCTTTTACTGCTACAACATGTAATTTACTTCATCAGTTAGATTTTTTTTTTAAATAATATAAGATGTTCTGATTTCTGTGTCCTTCCTGCTTTTGATCCCATCATAACCATTACACTTTCTTCCCGAATTACATAGTAAATTTTTTTAAATGGCTATCAGTGATTTGGAAGAGGGTTCCGTTGAAATCTTAAAAGACACTATTTCTGTTACTGCATTTAGACGAACAATGCAGCACGTTACCAGGTGTGAAGTATTCTTTTTGTTTTCAAAATTAATACCTTCTCTTATTCAGGCAGAGGGGAGAGTTTAGGTAGATGTGTGGAAGGACCCTTTCACTGGCTGTTTGCTGAGAAGTTCTGGATTAATATCACTGATTTTGTAGGTTATCACAGAATTACCATATTTGCTCTGCAGAAGTTCAAGGGGAAAAAATGCGAGAATAAAGAGAATTGTTAGTAAATTCCTCCCACTACTTTTAATTAATAGTGCTTATTATTAATGAAGCTTTTTTAATGATAAGAATTTCTATGGCCTGCAGTAGGAGGGAGAGCATTCAGCGGGCTCGCAATGGTTCCGTTATGGTGCTAAGTCTGTTGTTTCACTAAAGAGGCGTTACGTTCTGACTGAAACCAGAGCTGTGCTCTAGTTATCAAAGATGATGCCAGTTTTGCCTGACAAAATGATTTAAATATTCCCCACAACCAAGGCAACAATTATTTGGTCTTAGCTGAGGAACGTCTGCTAATGGCAAGAGAGAGTCTGAGGGATTTTTTTTTTCCTCCCCCCTGTATCCATGTATCTTATTATGAAACAAATTCAGTTCTTGCCTAGTCAGTTTAAATTGTACTGACTTCTATAGAATGGTAACAAAATACTAATTTTCCAAATTTAATTTAATTTTAAATTTAAAATCATATTTTTAAATGTAAATTGTTTTTAAATTACTGTTTATGAAAAGATCTTTGGTTACTTATGTTTTAACAGGAGTAAAAACTGTCAGCTTACTATCTTTTCTCTCCCTTAAAGAAATTGGAAGAACAGGACCGAAAAGCTGTAAATATTAAAGAACAATTACAGCGGGAACACCGCTACCTCAAACGCAGATTGGAACAGCTATCCGTGCAGGGCATGGAGCGTATCCGCACTGACAGTATGGGATCAACAATATCCACTGACTCTGAACAAGGTAATTGATCGAGGGCTTGCAGGAGCGGGAAGCAAAAGGGAAGTAGGGAAGCAAGAAAAGACTATTTAGAACTAAAATCAAGCTTTCAGCAAAACCCAGACAAACCTGTCCCATTATGTGATTTGCAGAATAAAAAACTACATCTTCTTTAGAGTATTTGAAAAATTCTTTTTTCTAATCAGTTTTGAAGCTATTAACACCACATGTATTTTAAAGCTGTTTATACTGCATGTGCTTTTGCCAGTTTTTTAAACAATTACCATTTAATGTTTAATGTAATTATTGGTAAGGCAGGCATAATACTTTCTTCTTGGAGGAAAAAAAATCTTATTGATCTTAATTCATTTGTGTGAATAAAGTAATTCCACATCATTTATTGTGAAATTTTAAAATATTTTCTGTGTAGCGATCACCAAGTGTTCTCTACATTTGGTTCTCATTTAAGACAGAGCTCTTCAAGCTGCCCGTCACCATTTCTTGTTTTCTCATTCAAAGTTTTTCTGTGCCTGAATGCTCTCGCAGGCTGACATTTTCAGGGCCCGTGGGAGATGAGTTGTCAGTCACGGTGCAGTTATCGGTGGACAGATGGCTACACCACGGTCGCTACTAGTCGACACCTGCATAGGTTGGAATTACCATGAACGGTGCTGCAGTATTGTGGCCTCTGAGGGTTGGTTTTCTTTTAACATCAGAGTCTAGGCACAGGTTGGAACAATTCTGGGACAGCATTTGGTATTGATGTCATGCAGTATATTTATGTGGATGAGGACAGAAGGGATTTTAATTCTCAGGTGATCCTTTCCTCAGGAATTACCGTTCCAGTTCTTTTAATTACAGAAAATGAAGTATGATTCAGGTTTCACCTGAACATCAATTGACACAGGCAATACCTGCCCATGATTACTTGCTACAACCGTTGCCTTTCTGAACACGTGCCTTCTTGTGTTTTCTCTAGAAGTAGACATTGAAGGAATGGAGTTTACTCCAGGTGAAATGGACAGTGTTGGAAGTGCCAGTGATGCTGAAGACCACTACAGTTTGCAAAGCGGTTCGAGTGACGGAGGTTACACACATTCCCGCAGACTGAATGCCAGGCTCTCATAGTGCCTGAGTTACCCGCTCAACTCAGGACCATCTGACTGAAGCACTTATATATGAATATTCCAGAGGTGTCAACTGCCACTCTTCCGGGAAACCCCAACCACAGTACTCTGACATGGAGGTTTCTTACCCACGGTTCCCCGCACTGTAACCACAATATTAGATATTGTAAATCATGGGTTTGCTGCAGAGAACTGTGGTTAGGTACAGTTGTGACTTAAAGCTAGCTTGATGTAGCCATACTGCAAATTAAAGAAAATAAATTATGTCATTCCATTCAAGAAGTATTAAATTCAAACTGTTGGAAGCATGGCGGAAGGGAGTTTGACAGTTATTTTGATTTTGCAGAAACCATTTTCAAACATGGAAGAATAAATGGAATCTACAATGTGTTAGTGATTCAGAGATAACGAAAACCTAAAACTACTTTTTGTGGTATTTTTTTCATGGAAAAAACCCCAAAACATCTTGAACATTGTATAGCGGGCTCTATAGAATAAATTCTTTCAGCAGTTGTTGTTTGGGTGAAGCAGGCAGAGAAGTCTTCAAATCTCAGATGATCTTTAGAAAAGGTCATATTTACAAGTCACTACTGTACTTCAAAACGGGGGAAAAGCCAGCTCTAATAATGACTTCATGTGGGATGATCTCAACTTTCTTTTGCTTTTTTGTATTTGATATCCAACCAGCAGCAAATCATTCTGTCCATGTTAATGGGAGCAGTAGAAAGCAACACTGCAATTTTAACCTGTTATCATGGAACAGATGACGTTTGAAGCATTTCAGTGGTTTTTTGGGTTGTTTTTTCCATTTCTTCGTCTGAGGAATACAGAACTCAAGCGATCCAGTTTGTGAAAGTTAATCTTTCCTTGCAAGGAAATGAAATATCTGTTTGCTTGTATTTTTTTTTCTTTTCTTCTATTTACACATGTCAATACATTTTTATGGAAGGCATGGCTTAAAATTACAGTATTCAGCTAGAAGATAATTAATCTTTTTTTTCTTTTGCACACTATAATTGCATTTTCTATTCTTAAAAAAGTGCAAAAAAATTTAAAATGTATGCTGTAAAACAGCAAAGTTTATTTAGTACTTATCAAGCTGTTCAGAACATATTTACCCAAATTGTAGCAATACTATGAAGATGTATTTTAATACAACTTCTGCTTAGTGAAGTCATTAGAGCTTGGCTTGCCGGGTAAGAAAAAATGGACCAGTCTTTGCATTATCTGTTTAAAGAAGGTCTTTTAAAAAAAAAAGAAGAAAAAAAAAGAAAAAAAGAAAAAATAAGAAAAAAGCTATAAACACTTTTAGGGAAGTGATTTTAGCAAGTGTAGTCTATATTTCCTGTAAGAGATTTTGTATTATATTTTCCTAAATGTTCTCATTTACTTGTATAGGGAGGGGAATGGTACAGACCCAGACCAGAGTCTCAGGGACTCTTCACCTTTGTCATATTGTGCCTTGGTGACCATTTATGTATGCCTCTCCTTTTCATTGTTTAAAGGACAACTAAGCTTTGTTTCAAGCCCCTCTGCTCGAACGGTCAGTTGTCCACCTTTTTACAGCTGAAGCAGAGAGGTCTATTTGTATCTTCACCCTCTCACAACTGATTCAGTGTGGCTTTAAGTAAAATCATAAAATTAGGTTTTGGTGCGAGGGTTAATTGTCTTTGTATAAGCCCTCCCTTGGATTCTTCAGCACCCGAATCTATATTTTGTTAGCTTATAAAGTCAGGGTCTCTGTGAGACCAGTGCTCAGTGTCTAGGGAAACACAAACGTACTGTGTAAGGCTATGGGATGTCCAAGTGTGGTGCCATTTTTAGCATTCAGATGCAAGACCTCATGACAGACTGACCATAATGATCAAAAACAAAGATTCAGTTGTTCTTTCAACATCTGACATACGTGTCCTCCCTTTGGCTCTTACAACACGGAGTAGAAATATGAATACATTTTGTGGCAGCTTACAGATCCTTGTTTGCACTCTCGCTTACTGCTTGGAACTTGCCAACAAGGAAAACGTATACGTTTAATTGACATAACCTAATGGACGGCCACCCCTACTTTGGCTCTGGGGAGGGGCCTAAGGTTATAAACTCTGGCAGCTGAATAAGAAAACAATTAACCTTTTCCGTGATGCAGGTTTTGGTATTATGTTCTATACACCTTGCATATTACTAAAATCCTCGTTGTTGGGGAAAGCACACAGCAATATACTCATTGTGTGTAGCTGACAAGCAGCAGAAATTACTAGCTCCTTTGGTGCATATGTAACTAATTTCCAAATCATGGGAAAAAAAACCCCAAGAGTTTACTTTAACACACGACTGTTAACAGGAAAAAAAAAAAAGGCTAGTATATTGTTGCTGTTCATTTATTATATAATGAACACATTCATAAATTGTAAAGTGTTTCCTTTCATGACAAGCAGCTCTTGCACAGAACCTCCTAATGAAAAGAGATTTGAAACTTACAGAAGGAAAAACAAGATTTTAAATTGAACATTATTGTACCTTAGGTCGACCTGAAATTTTCCTTTTAAAGATGAATGTGCTAACTTAATGAGTTCTTCCACGCTGGGTATCCATGGCTTTGTAGATCTTATATTTTCAATAAAAATTACTCGAATAATCTTGAGTGGAAATAAAAAGGGTTTATTTGTTTTTACTTTTTCAGTTATTACAGCTGGGGGCTATTATGCCGTTAAAGAAAAATGACACTATACTGCCTGTGTCATTCTCCCTCAAGCGCAGCCCAATTTAAGGTGGTATTTTCAGGCACAGCCCCTCTTTCTGCAGCTCGGACAGAGCAGCCCAGTTGAAGGCAATGGCACAACTGTTGTATGTGTCGGGTCTGGCGGCTGGTTTGGGCGGCCACCTGCCCCCTGAGCAGTGCTGCAGTCCGGCCCTGCCCCAGCCGATCTGCAGTGACAATCGGGGCTCTGACATGCCTTTAAGGACGTGACTCACCTGCTGCTGAGCAGCCAGTGCATCGCTGCCTGTGGCCATAGCACCTTGGGATGCAAGCAGTTTTCATTAAATTTTTTAAGCTGGATACTTGTGTGCGTGCTCCGTGTGCGTGCGTGCATGCATGCATCCGTGTGTGCACGCACGACTGTATCTGTAATCACAACGTGGCTGCAAAAAGCATACTGCTTGCTGCAAGATTAAATACTACCGCTGCCTTGGCAGCTCTGCCGTTCTGTGTCATGACCGTGCTTTTCGCAGGTGAGGAGATACCGCTGCTGAGTTAATCTAGCTCCTCTGCAATTACCGCATAAGAGAAGAAGGAGTAGGGACAAGATTACAGGGCTGTTAGGTTTTTTCTCTGTGCAAAAGGCTCCGGAGAGATGAAGTCATCGAGAAGTTCTTTTTATGGAGACTTAGAGGTTTGGCCTGTTTCCTGGTGGGAGAGGAAAGGAAGAGCTTTCCCTTGCATCACGCAGGTGTCAGGAGGATGTTACGCCTCTTCGTTGCTCCTGGGTTAGCTCTTCCTCTAGCTCCGTGAGCGCGGTCTGCCATCACAGGAGAGGGGCATAAAAAAAACCAGCCTAAACTGGTGAGCTTTTTCTGCAGATTCTCCACTGCAATTCGGAGGATGGATCTCCTTCACTCCCATCCTCTCTCTGCCCAGCTTTTAACCATCCCCCAGGCCCATTCCAGCCGGTTTATATATCTTCTGAAAAGAGCTGGGTTTGGCCAGTAGAAACTCTACAGCACACTGCTACCCAGAGCCTGGATCCTGTATTGTCTTGGTTCACAGTGAGTGTTACTGGATTGAAGCAGAAATCAAAAGGTCCTCAAAAATCCACAAGAAGGACAGTTTTTCATCTGGCGTTTACAGACAAGTTTCTATGCTGAAGACTAATTTCTTAGTGTAAGATTTGGGGTAGAAAAAAAGGAATTAAAATTAATACAACTTACATCTAGCTTAAAAAATTTAAGACTTTTCCTGACCTTAAACGGTGTTACTTTTCTTGACATGGATGAGTATGGGTTCAGCTACACCACGCGCAGCCTAACATTTTGTATATAAAAATACTTAAAAATAAATTACTGTGAAAAATACCAATATTCTGAGCATCCTCCTGTGCACTCTGCATAACCTATTCCAGTGGATGAACTTCCAAGCCAGGAGAAGAGAACTGGGAAGTGGAAAGAGATGAAGTTGCGTGAGCTCTGCCTGCAGACCTACTCCTGTTCCGAGCCCCAGGGCCTGTTTCTCCACAGGACGAACTTCTGCCTTTCTTGGAGGTATTTACAGCACTCTCTGCTACTGTGACGAGTGATTATCTCACCATTTTATCAACTTCATAGCAGCCTGGTAATCATCAGTGACATTTTTCATCCTCGCAGAGCAGCCCTGGAAAATAAATACATTTTTAAAAAGAACAGCGCCATCACAGCTTTTAATCGAGGAATATTAATTATATACACTTCTATTTTGTGATGGTGTTGATAAAGGAATGACTGCACAGCAGATTACTCTTTCACAAATCTGTTTGGGGTTTTTTTACTACTAGAGGCCAATGGTTTTGTGTGTGGTAAGAGCCAGTAACAGTCTTGATAGTTAATTCGCTAACTTGCACTTTCCAAAATGCGTGGCAGGAGAATTGAATCCCTTTAGATACTCTTCAAACAAGACCTGTACTCCCTACAAATACTAATGGGGCAAACACACTCAGAAATTAATTTCACCAGCAGTGAAATGAGCCAGTTTGCTTAAGTGACTGACTAAAATGCACGGTTGGTAATTGGTAGCTGCAAAAGAAACATCCAAGTGTGTTGCGTAACCACCTAGAATTAAAATGCAGGGGATATATGAAACAGAAAAGATCAGAAACCATTTGGTCACCTTGGCTGTTCTTTCTACCTGAAGTATTGTAAATTAACCCCAGCAAAGGATTCCTGGGCAGGCACGTCGAGCCAGCGCCTCGCCCGTTGGCAAAGCGGAGTGAAGGTGCTCCAGTTTCAGCCTTCCTTCCTTCCGTTTTGCACGTGAGGTGTAAAATGCGGTTACATATGATTTATGTCACGAAAGGGGCTGTGCAGTACGGATTTTTAAATGATGAAATTTTGGTGCGCATGAAGAACTGACAGAGAGCATTCTGCTATTTACTGGTCAAATTGTGACCTAAAGGCGTTGGCGAGTGAGTTCTGTGCCAGAGCCACCAGGTCCCAGAGCCAAAGGAATGGTTCACCATCCATGAGATGTATTATACTGTACAGATTCATTTGTACGCACACACATGGTGCTCGCTGTGTTCTGCAGCACACAGAGGATTGTGTTGTATCATTAATCTCGCCATAATACAAATACAAATTTTTATACCTCTTTGTTGCAGTTTTATTTTTTTAAATTTTTCTTTGTTTCTTTGTTTTTATGTATAGCATTTCTTCTCTTTGCAAATCTTTTCATATAGGCTTAATGACTTTCATAAGGAGCTCACTGAGTTTTAGCAACTCAAATCAATAGCATGGTACGAAGGCTGCAGTGCTATTTAAAGTTCTTTTACATATGTTGGCCCAATACAACCCCGATAGTCATTAACGTTATTTGTCTCTAACCATGGCTGCTGTATATTACATCTCTGAAGACAAACCAACCTGTGAAACAAAGTGCAAACTGAAACACGTTAGTGTCTGTTCTCAGTAATTACACTTGAAATCATTCCAGCTCTGTATAAGATAGGAAATAAAAGCATTAAAAGGCATCCTCCAAGTTCCGTATGTGTGTTTTGTCGAACATGAAAGTCACATCACGAGTGATGTAAAGCCAGGCAAAAATGAGCATTTTAGTTTGCTACTAGGAGAGATGAGAGGAGGGGCAGAACTGAAAGGCTTTTGCAAATTGCATCATTATACTCTCAGCGGTAGTGTGTGACAGCCACTGGTTTTTGTTTCAGTTTGTCAAGCGTGTTGCATTTAAATACAGCGGTATCTTAAAAATATAGAAACAGTAGTTTTAAGGTGAAATCATGGCAAGTAGCTTGTCGATATGTTTATGTTTGATTCAAATAAGCTGAGCTGCTGAATCAGTAAAAATATTCAAGCGCAAAGCATAGTAACGCATTTTTTTATCAAAGCTTTCTTTGAAATTAACACTATCACAGAATAAGCATAACGTACAATGCAGCAAATCACTGGTTTATTATAAATTAACCTCCAACAGGAAAAAAAAGCTGTAATATAGATTTAGCAGCACTATATTTTGGGACAGCACTGCTTTTCTCAGCATGAGAAAGAATTGGAGTGGGTTAACAGAATTCTGACAAATGTTAGGGCACTATTTTTGTAAATCCTGTACAGCTTGTGACCTGTACAGCTTCTTTCCTGATAATTGTAACGTCTTCTGATTTGTTTATAAGAAAAATAAATTTCCTCATTTTGTTAACGATGGATGTTTCAATTTTAATATTAAAAATCCAGACGCCTGCCTTGGCTATCAGGATCAAAATGTTTTGTAAAAGCCTATTTAAATGGAAAAGAGCCTTAAACTATAATTAAATTCACGATGACATAACCATCAGCTTCCTCTAAAAGAGGTAGTTTAAAGTGGTTTCAATGGCAAAGTTCTCAGTTATTATTTTAGAAACTGTAGATTACTCAGTGTTTTTAAAGACCACGGCATGGCCAGAAAGTTCTGATGATGGTGTGGCGGACAGAGGAGGAGTGGAGGCTGGCGTTACTGCTGCCAGAAGAGCTGGGTTTGGAAGCGCGGTGACTGCTGCTGGTAGGAGGCCGATTTCCTCTTGCCCACTATGATTTTACGCTCCACACGCTGAGGACGCAGCTCTGTACAAGCCCCCCAGACGCTTGCTCTCCTGTGCCCCTGCTGTGCAAAGGAAGCGCTGCCCCACTGGGGAGGAGCTGGCTGGAGTCTGACAGGAGAGAGAGAGCAGAGCAAGGAAGCGGGAGGGATGAGTCCCTGCTGAGTCCTGGTGTACGTTGCCACACAAAGGTTCAGTTTCTTACAAACAAAACCCATTTGCAGACAGCCCAGCTGATCAGCCCCGCTCGGGGTTCTAATACAAAACAGACTCAGAAGAGCAAACAAACAATTTTCTAGAAAAAAATATAGCCTTGTGCATCATATGTCTAAATACATTAGTAGTGTTAGCCCAAACGTGTAGGCGCTTCTTTTTTATTTATGGCATTGAATTCAACAAAGCTGAAGAAAACTAATCAGTTTGACCTGCTTTTCTGGGAATACAAGGTCTCAGAATGAAATCTACTGTTCCTCTAGAGAGAAGATACATGTGCTTGGGAGAGAAAGCAAGCTGGTGCCAAATTCCTGTCTTCTGACTTTGTTATAATAAAAGTTCACATGGCACTTCAAAAGCTGCATTTAATTCAGAATATAAATTTGCTTAAAGCAATGAATTACCTTTTAGGACAGGGTGTTTCCAAAGAGTGGTCGGTACTCCAGCAATCTGCAGCAGGGACCTCTAGCATCCTGCTGCTGCTATGAGCAGATGTGTGGTATGATGCAAAATTGAAAAAGCTTCTACTCTGTTACAGTTCATCAGCTAAAAACTTATTTCCATATTTTCTCTCCTTGTTTTTTGTTGGTGGCTTTTTTTTTTTTTCACAAACCAAAACAGAACCCTAAAGCAGTAATAAGCAAAACACTTTCATTATAAGAGTTTTTCATCTGGCAGATGTCTCCCAGTGGGAGGGCTTATACTGGCCAGCTGCAATGCCTACATGATGGCATCTGCACTCCTCGCCTGTTTTTTACCGCCCTGGCCAATGAGTAACTGATAGCTTCTCTCTGAGGTATCAAGCACAATGATGTCATATTTTGCAGTGAAACAAACGCAACGTGGCATTGATGGAATAGCGCAGAGCTTGCAGACATCTTTCCAGAAATGTCTATGTCTTAATCTGCTGGAATCCACCATAAAATGGCTTGCAAAGCCAGTATGTGATCTAAGCAACCTCTCCGGTTCTCAGACACAGATGCAAAACAACTGCTCCTAGAATGGAAAAAAATGGTACGGTAAACCTTTAATTATGTTATGACTGAACACAACCAAGAAAGAAATGAATCAGAGAAAACCAATCTTGACCCATAAGGAGCTGCAAAAGCAAACACTGAAGCACAAGGGACTGTGCTTGGTTGGGGAAAGGGGCTGTAAGAAATTCCAAAGAGATGTCTGTAGGGGAAGGCTGTTGTTTAATCTCTGCCCTAAAATCCAATCGATGGTCTAACATGAAAATTTGTTTCACATTACAGGCTTGTTCTTTCAAAATGAGAAGTTTAAGTGCACAGTGTTGTGACCTAAAATATTTCAATTCTAGCCTGAATTCCTGTGACAGCGGGGATTATGAGATCATGCTGTCTGTCAACTTCTCTTTCATCCATCTGTTCCCCTCCTCCTTTCCTTGATAACTTTTGAACCTTCAGGCTAATTTTCACCAAATTTGACAAAGCAGAGATAGGGTGGAGGATGCAATGATAATCCATGGTGAAAACTTCCAGGAAAATTCCATGTCTGGGTAGAAAGAGAAATAAATTATTTCCTGCACTGACCATGNCTTCAGGCTAATTTTCACCAAATTTGACAAAGCAGAGATAGGGTGGAGGATGCAATGATAATCCATGGTGAAAACTTCCAGGAAAATTCCATGTCTGGGTAGAAAGAGAAATGAATTATTTCCTGCACTGACCATGCCTGCAGGCTGGCCTGGTTGAGCTCTTCACTCTTTTCGAGAGGTGGCTACTGGCCAGCACTTACATAGCTCCAAACCAGCTACAGAGTGAGCATATAGTCATGCTTGCCCAGCTAAACAGATGGGGATGTAGGTTTTGTGAAAGGCCACGAGGGAGGTGGGACATGGTATGCATGCGAGTCTGGAGAGAGGGAGACCAACCGGTCACACAGGGAACTGAAGGCATTAGTTGCTGCAATCCAGATAGACAGTTCGATAGACAAAAGAGAGACTTCCGTCACAGAGCTGAATTGCTCTCAGGGCAGCAGAACTTTAGAAAGTTTTCTAGGTGTTTAAAATCTGCTTTTACTCGGGCATTTTTTACATGAGTAACATTGATATTTAAGAAATCTAAAAAAACCAATACTGTGAAGCGCAAGCCTCCGAAATACTGCTTTAGGACAAGCTGATTTTAGTGCAAGGAACTGACTGAAATGGCATCATCTTGTGAAATAAGCTAGTGAATGCTTTTGTTCCTTCCCCATCAGAAAGGAGCAGTGCACTCTATCTGCAAGACGATTTGAAAACTTCAGCTAGCCTAAACTGCAGCTGCATATCCGTCTGTAATCTGATGGGGAGAAATTCAACACTACAGCTCTTTTTACCCCTAAGAACTCAGTGCCAGGCCAGGGTTTAATTTAAAGGTGTCTTTCACAGACCACATTATACCAGAAATCAATGTACTGCACTTTGCAGGTGATACAGGTGCTGATTTTGATCTAGAAAACCTCATGCGAGTTCATCTTAGCTGTGCTGAGCTGCAAGGTTGCTTGTTTCCCTGTGTTGATTCATTTCAACAATTGCATCAAGTGAGATTAGAGAAGCTGCACATTTAGGACACGTAGTGGGAGGTCTCAGCCACCCACATACAGACTGGGTCAACGCCTCATCGGGGTGAAATGTAGAGATAACATTTCTGGATGCAAGAAATTATTTCTTTCTAGAATAACTGGCCT
This sequence comes from Steatornis caripensis, assembly GCA_013398225.1. Lineage (NCBI taxonomy): Eukaryota > Metazoa > Chordata > Aves > Caprimulgiformes > Steatornithidae > Steatornis > Steatornis caripensis. The sequence continues at coordinate 52,351 of VZSC01007069.1, read as the reverse complement.
TAGAAACCACAAGAAAAAAACCAATGCCATTCTGAATTTAGTCTTCAGCAGTGCAGAGGATCTAATTCAAGAGCTATTAGTGGGTGAGCTGCTCCACAGGAGAAACCACAATATAATTAAGCTTAACACTGTCAGAAGAGAGAGCAAGATGTGATACTCAATTTTAAGAAAAAGACCTATGCAAAAATGGGCAAAAATGCCAGAAACCCCTAAGTGAGCAGTTTAAAGGAAATAAGTCTACAGACACCCAGAAGGCTTAAAAAACACTGTACTAGAAGCCAGGATAAAATATCCGACACAACCCTTGGTCCAAACCTTCCCCCCACGTGACTTAATGCAAAAGTTAAGGAGGCTATCACGAGGCAAGTAGGAAAGCCCAGAAAAACGTGACACGCAAAATGTAAACAGGAAACGAAGATGACTAAATGCGAGGAGTGGCTGATGAAGGATGCTCAGACTGTTAGTGAAAAGTTTACAAGATGCTCGACTCAGAGCCAGCCCTCGCAATGCAAAGACATCCCGCAATCATTGCCAAGAGCTTTCTGGTGTCTCCATGATGATCAGCAGCCAAAGAGCCATGAAAGCAGGGAGCATCGTAAGGAAGGGCGTTGGAAACAAGGGTTTTGTAGAAAACCTCGGTGCACCCGTACCTTGAGGTCTGCGTGCAGTCTCGTCCCTGCACCTCAAGCAAGGTACAGGAGGACAGCTGAAATCGTGGGGGAACGGAGCACTTCCTTTACAGAGGCCGAATTTTGGAACTCCCCAGCTTGGAGAGCTGAAGGGAAATTTATTTGTGGTTTCCAAGTTATTATGAAGGCCACAGGTAAGGTAAATGCAGAGGTGGCATTCAGCAAATCCTGCAATGCTAGAGCCAAGAAATCATTTGATGGGATTATGATAGGGTTAAATAACAATTATGGAAGTGCCTTTTTAAGCAGCAGGTAGTGACATTCTGTAATTTGTTGCCTTGTAAAGTTTTGGGGGTGGAGGGTATCACCAGGTTCAAAGGGGGATTAGGGAAATTTATGGGGAGAAAGTCCGTGAAGAAACACTAAGTGGACTCGGCAAGGATGAATGCCTACCACAGTAACTGTGGACAGAGAGGGCTGGTGGCCACCATTAGCTATGTCTCCCAGCTTCGGGGACGCTGGTGGCCACGCGGGTGTGAGGCCCGGTTTTGGTCAGAGCTGAGCACCGTCACTCAGCCGCCAAATCTCCTCCTCCTCGCCCTCCCACATGGCGAGCGCAACCGACCTCAGGAAAATGCCAGGCTACGGCAGCGCGGAGGGGGCAGCGCGGGGCGGGGCGGGGCGGGGCAGCGGGCACACATGAACCCCAGCGCGGCCGGCGGGGCTCCGGCGGCTCCCCCTGAGGAGAGGCACGGGACGGCACAGGACAGCCCCGCCTCCGCTCCGCCCGCGTGACGTCACTGGTCAGCGTGCCGGCGCCGGCCAACCCCCACGCAGGCCCCTCGGCCCTCATTGGCGGGAGGCAGGCGAGGTGCGCGTGCGCGGGCGCTGCTGCGGAAGGACGGCGGGGAGATGGGGGAGAGGTGGGGGCGCGCAAGTGCGCAGGCGTACACAGCCCTGGAGCGGTCGCGCGCTGCCGTGTGCGGCGCGGAGGTTGCGCGAGACTAGCGCGCGGCGGGCGTTTCGAGCCGTTGGCGCTGCTGACAGCACAGCGGGCAGCCCCGCCCCCTCCGGCCGGGGCGGGCACGCTGCCGAGCGCTGCCTCAGCCTTCCCGCCATTTTCTGCGTCCCCCCCGCCCCCCTCCCCGCC
>VZSC01007069.1:3209-50423 GCA_013398225.1 Steatornis caripensis | reverse complement strand
GAGCGCTGTGGTGAGTGTCGAGGGGCTCGCTCGCACCGGGAGCGGGGCAGCCGCCGCAGCGTCCCCCCTCCCCTCGTCCTGCCCTGGCTGCCTCGGGGTCAGCTCTTCGCCGAGATCCCCTTGGGGCTGTAGGCAGCAGCTGCCGCAGGGTTGGGGCCTGGCCGGCGGGTGTTTAGGCTCATCGGCGCTGGGAGGAACGCCCTGAGGGCCCGCTCGTGCGGGCTGAGCTGGCCGTGGTGACCGGGCGTCCCCGTGCTGGAAGGTGGGGAGGGTCCGAGGGTCTTAGGTTTTGGTGTTCGATGGCGGCGTGAGCGGCACGGTCAGCGTGCCTTAGTGAGCTGCATACACGTACATAAAGCTGCGCGCCCTCTTGTTTATCCGTTTACTCATTTGTTTATCCATTTATTTATTTATCCATTTATTTATTTATTTAGGCAGCCTTTTTTTAGCATGGAAGGCAGAGGGCGGTCGGAAGGCTGCCCTGTGATATGAGGCCTGCATGACAAGTTCTACGTAATATGTTATATGTATAATGCTATAGACATAATAACAAATTCTTATATAATCTATAACTCTAAGATAAATAAAATACACACGGAACTTCAGGATGCGTTTACTTCTTCAGCACTCATGCCCTCCTGGCTGACTGGCAAAGTGGGGTTTTCTGGTGGAATGTATGTTCTGAAAACAAAGTATTAAGTAATACCAAATTTAAAAAATCCCTGGGTATTACCAGAATGTTGCAGGCAAGGCCTCCTGACTTTCTTGATATTTTATCCTGTTCTTTGCTGTCTGTTGCACTCACTTTAGGATCCCAAAGCTGATGACTTGTTCGCTGGGAAGCAGCAAAACAGCAAACTCCTTTTTCATGTAAGTTTTAAGTTGTGATTATTTTCATAAGAGTATTTACACTGATCTTAGCTTGATTTTAATTTCTTATAATTGATGAAAAAACTACATTATTATGTTGGCATATTTTTATGTTAAAGGATTTCTTGTTCCATCTTCAGAGGAAACTTTAAAATGAAGATTTAGGAGACAAGATTCTGCTTGCTGCTGAAGTAACAAAAAATAATCGTTATAAGCAAGATCTTTTAAGTGCAGTGTAACATCACTGGAATTTTGTTTTTAGAGCAAGTTGAAAGCTCTCATTTTGGAAGAGTTAAAATGATTCTGGGTGGGGATTTTTTATTTAATGCGAGGAGAACTATGTAAGTAAATCACTTTTGCAAGTCAATGACTTAGTTTACACCTGTTGCATTTAAATTAATGGTAGTATTCTGTTTTAATAGTAACTTGATTTGAATTAGGGAAAAACATAAGTGTTTGCAAAGATCAGGGATTTAATTGTTGTAAAAATATGTGTCCTGATTTGATGAACAAAGTATATTAAGATATACCTGAAATAAAAATTAGTTTCTAGCCTTTGAATAGCCACTCTAATCCAGAATAGCATTCAGTTTGCTGGTGTGATCTGACACTTCCTTTTTCCTGCGCAGACTCTTCTTATTAAAATACATTTAAAATGACAAAAAAAATATAACTGGAATAATACGCCAGATTTTTTCATGTGTGTGGATCTTTTCTGCTTACAAAAAATATTTTAATGATGAGCTGTGGAAATGATTTTGTGAAAACTCTTAAGAAAATTGGATATCCAAAAGCTGATGAGCTTAATGGAGAAGATTTTGACTGGCTGTTTGAGTCCTTGGAAGACAAATCATTTCTGGAGTGGTTTTGTGGAAATGTAAATGAGAAGCATGTGGTATCTGAAAAAGAACTGCAAGATTTTGACGGTCTTCTTGAGTCTGGTAAGCCCGTTTTGGATGGAAATGCACTGGATGAAGTCCTTAAAACCTTGAAACCCGTGGTTTCACAGAACAGTAGCCAAGACGAAGAGGAGGAGGAACTGAAGAAATTAGAGGATGAGCTTCAGACTCTTCAGAAATTAAAAAAACTTCAAATTCATCGGCATAATAAGCTTCAAATGATGGTTTCTGCAAACAGCCATATGTTGCAAACATTAAAAAGCAAAGAGGAAGCAGCACATAAAGATTTGAAAGAAGGACTGGAAGTGTTTACTGCAGCAAATAATAAGCTTAATAATGAACTGCTGTCTGTCACGGATGCAGCTAAGAAACTGGCCGCTTTATTTACTGCTTCAGATTCAGAACAAGAGTCGGGTCTGCATCCAGTGTTTTTTTCCCAACTTTCTTTGGACAAGTATTTGTCTCAGGAAGAACAAAGCACTGCAGCACTTACCTCATACTTAAAAAACCATTTTTATCAAGGTATGTCTGAATGGGTTGAAAAGTCACATGAAGACAGCTTTCAGCTTGCGGCTATGAGCAGGCAAGCCACTTGTGATGAGACTAACGAAGTTTGTGAAGAGATGGCCAGGCTCCAGACAGCGTATATTTGTGCTCAACATCAGCTAATTCAAATGCAAGCTAAAGAGGAAAGCATGAATTCAGCTATAAAATGTGCAGAGAGCATGCTGTGGTCCTTAAACAACAAGGTAAGCTGCAAAAGGTTATAGAAGGTGGTGGTTTTAAGTGGTAGAAGTTTTAAACAGGCAGGCTTGTTCAACTGGGTCTAGTAAAAGGAATCGCTGAGTTACTGTTATTTTAGCTATTTTTATGTAGTTACACTTTTATGAGGTTTTAGTCTTGCTCACAGAACTCCTCTTGTGAAATAGCTCAAATTTCTGTAGCTAGAAGGTCTTCGATGCAGCAGAGTACCTTTAACTCTTCTTTCCAGCATTACTACCTTAAAAACCCTAAAATTCAGTAGTACCTTTCCAGTTTAGTTTAACTTTGAAATTTCAAATTATAACTGGCTCTCAGTTGTTTGTACAAACAAAAGCTTAACTTTGGTTGAAATTTTTTGATACTGAGGAGCTAATATGATAGATGTATTCCTGTTTGTATTCCATAGCATAAACTTGAAAAGTTTTAGCTTACTGACTCTTTGGAAACTCAAATATTTGTAGTATGGTAACGTTTTAAATACAAAATAAATGGATTGGATAGTTGAAGCCCCAGAAGTCTCTCAACAAATGAGTGACAGGCGGATATGACTACTGTAATTTAAGAATGTGAAGAAATTGTAACAGAGGGAAAAATATTAACTTATGGCCAGGCATGGACTAACTTGATGTATCACATCAGTTTGTATATTTTCATTTATGAATAACTAGCATATAGGGCTTAATTGATTGGAGTAATTTGAAAAATATTGATTCTGATAGCAGTGTTAATAGTCATCTGACTGAATATAAAAAATACGTTTGCGTGTGAAATTTAAGTTAGATGTGCTTGAAATCTGGGTGCTCAGTAAAATTACAGCCCTTCCATTTTTTTCACGATAAACTGTTTCCTGGCCCTGCAATGGAATGAAATTACTATTTATTGAAATACATTTATTTGATACCTACTTTTTAAATCTGTATTTGCCTTGTGTTATGAAGTTCTGTAAAACTGCTTGTGGACTTTTCATTTAATTTTGGAGATACAAAAGATGCAGTGAATTTAATGTGGCAAAAGTACATGAATCTTGGGGTAACTGAAGAAATGTATTATTAGGGAAGTGGCTTGGAGGAAACCATGAAAAAATTGACAAATATTTTGCTTTGTGCAGGGTATTGGAAAACAAGCAGACCTCGATGCCAAAATATCTAGTTTAAGTAATGAAATTTCAACAGTTAGACAAGATATAACTCAGATAAACAGTGAAGAGCTGCTGCCCCTTCTGAAAGAGAATGCACAACTTTTGAGCGCGCCAGTGGTTAAAGGATACTTGGATCATCAGATTGCTCAGCAGGACTATTATGCTTCAAGACAAGATGAAATATGCAGGCATTTGATAAGACAGAAAGCATCATTTGAACTTATTGAGCTAGCCTGTGAAATGGAGTTGAAGAAACATAGGGAGATCTGCTGTCAACTTGAGAATTTGGTAGAATCTCTGAAACAAAGCAGTAATGAGTTGCAACAGAGACTACAGGTGATAACTGAGGAAACTCAACATGCAAAGCCAAGAAACACTATTAGTTCAAAGGATGGCTTCTCTTGCAGGTAAGTGTTATAGTCACTATTGAACTTTGACTTACTTTGAAATTATTTTGGGAGGATAAAGGCTTAGGCAAGCTAAGCCTTGTCTGTTGGTAAGTTCTTAGTTACTTGCTATAGCTAGTCAGAATTCTGAATTCTCCAGAACTGAAGCCTTCAAGATATGAGATTTGCCTCTTGCTTATGCTTTGAAATTCTTTTCAGGTTTGCCTGAGGAAAAACTGTTCAACTGTCAGCCTTGTTAATATTGCTGAAGCATTCTCAAGCAATATCCAGAATATAAAGAATGTTTAAAGCCACAACTGTCTTATATGGTGCCCTAATTTAAGGGCTCTTGAAAGTTATTCTAGAACTACAGATGTGGAGACCTGTTAATAACAGTGATTTCCAAAATAATATGCATGGCCTCTTCAGCTTGGCCTGCAAAACCCCTGTGTGGTAGAGGAGAGGAACGACTCCTTGTATATATGAAATGTGTTTAGCTCATTTTTACTGATTCGTTTGCCATCTGGCTTCAGTATCCCGTCACCCATGTAGGAGTCTGTTTTTTCATCATCTCAGTAATTAAGTCTGCTTGTAGCTCAGGTGATAAAGTAGGAATGTGTGCTGTGTTGCTCTCAATTCAGAACCCTACCCATTTTGATGAGCTTGATTATATAATTACATGTGCGTTAATGTCAGGCTTTTTCTCCTCCTTCAAAATCGTGCTTTTAAGTGTTTTTTAATAATTAAGTGAATATGGTCATGTTAACATTTTTCTTCAGGTCTTCAAATCACCGAATCAGAATGTTGTCTGGCTAGTCTTTCACTTTTTTTTATAAAAAGGCACACGTTAGTATTTATGATTGTGAAGGGAAGTTGAAAGAGTTATAAACCCTAAAGGATTTGTAAGCAGAAGACACCTGAAAGAAGCTTAGTTACTTTTGAAATATAGCTCCTGCCCTTGTTAAAGCCAGTCTGATTCTATATGAAAGCCAGTCTGATTCTATATGAAAGCCAGTCTGATTCTATATGAAAGCCAGTCTGATTCTATACTGGGTCTCAACTCCTGAAGATTTTAATATGCAAAGGTGGCAGTAACAAGTGAGCAAAGTTAAGCGTAATCTATTAGACCCTTCCTGATGCAGTAAGGGTGCAATTTAGTACAACAGGTATTGCTGTTTTCTGTATGACGTATAACTAATTGGAGAATTTCTTAGCAGCGTTTTCATAGCTAGAAGATGGGAAATAGTCCAGTAAGCTTGAAAATGTCATAAAGATTTTTCTTATTTCTCATTGGCCATTGAAGTCTGCTGTTTTTCAGCACTTAAAAAAATTGGAACTTACTTTGTTGTCCTTGAAGTGTTGGGAAATAATTGGCAAAAGCACGTTGCCAACTTCTGTTTGCATTCATTGTGTACTTTTTAACTGTTACTTTGGTATTTATTTCATTGCTGTTAATTTAATATTGAAGTATTTTGGAGTCCTATTAATCATGTACTAGCTATAAATAGATAGAATCATGAAATCAGTGGGACATACAGCTGTGTAGTAAGAGTACCCTGAGCAGAACTGTCCTTTACTAGTCCTCTGTCTAGCTCCTCAACATGCAAATCTTCTCTTGACTAGTGATGGCAGCAGTGCTTAGGAAACTTAAAAACGCTTGTGTGTCTGATTTCATTTGTTACAGGCTATACCAGCTTCTGGAAGGAGAAAATAAAAACCATTTGTTTAAAACATACGAAAGCCTGGAGCAAATGGCTCAGAAGTTAAAGCAGGATTGTGCTACAGTACAAGATCAGCTAGCAGCGTCTTCTCAAGAACAGTCTCTCCTTTTGTCCGTGCTAAAAAGTGATGTAGATACCCTTCATGATGCTCTGTATCGTGGAGGAAATCAGATACAACTCAGTAGTCAGGTAAGCACTTATCTAGTTACTAAAATTACTACGCTCATGTGAACTGTGTTCTTTTACTGAGTATGAAGGCTGTAGATACACAAACTGGCTCCCACATGTCAGCAACAAATTTGTTAGCATAATGACAATGGGCTCAGAATTTACATTGTTCTTAGCAAGTACTGGATTTTGTAAATGTTGGCAGATAATTTTTTTGTTTCTAAGCAAATTGTTGCATCTAACTTTTAGTTTCTTTCAAAGGCATATACTGTCATGTATTACTATTAAGTTTATGGTGTGGGAAATATGTTGTCTGGATATGGTGTCACTGGAAAATTTGTTTAAATTTCTCTTTATACCTGTAACACCTGAATAGTATGGTTTGGCCCCTTAAAAAGCCTGGCCATGGGTGGCTTATTTGGACAAAATAAGAATAAATTCTAAATTAACTACTAAAATTGTGATAAAATAGTAAATTTAGTAAGTTAGAAATGTAGTTTAGCTGTAGCAGGACAATCCTGCTACAGTGCTCCCAGGTGTTGGGTTTAGAACGTCTTTTAAATGGGAATGGGGGTCGGTAAATGCAACTTGTTATTTTTAAATAATTGTATATACCTCAAAAGTGGATTGAGGGAAGTCTTCTGTTACATAATACTTCCTTGGAAGTATTAAATATATTTTCATGTATTCAGCTATCTGTCAAATGAATTCGCAATGTAGAACAGTTTTTGTTAAAAAATGAAACTTTGAAATTGGAACGACACGTATTTAGGGCTTAGACGTTATTAAATCAATCAAATACCTTTTATTGATTCAAGTTACCTCTTAAAACATAGTGACATTCTTTCTGGTGGTACTGTTTCTCAAGAAAATTAATTCCTTTAATAAGGAAATAATGTGCAAGTAGATGACTAGCCTGCTTATATAAGCTCAGCTGTCATAAGACAGTTGGGAAAGTTGTAGCTGGTAATTAATGATTTAATTTTAAAATTAAATTGGCTTTTTTGTTGTGGGGTTTGGGGTTTTTTTTGTTCCATTTTAAAATTTAACTAGCTATGAAGACTTGGAATTGATTGAAAATGTCATTCGACCATCTATCTAGTTGAGGGCCAGATTCTTATGGTCTTAACTCATGTGGTTTACTAAACAAGTAAATGAAATGACATTTTCATAACTCGATGCGAGTACCAATACAGGGAGCTCAAAAGTTACTTAAATTGGTTGGAGTCCCTTATGACCCATGTTTCTACTTTTTGTCGTGACTTTACACTTACAAATGAAAGTGTCTTCCAAAAGCAAAAACCTTTCTTGTTTCTAGTTCAGCTAGTGTATTAACAATATAAAAGTAATCATTTTTTGTCTTGTCTTTTTTGTTAGGAACTTACTGAGCAGTTTCATCAACTGGAAGTTGATTTAAATAAACTAAATCAACTTCTTATGGATCTCATTGCTGATGTGAAGTCAAAGAGAAACTTATTAGAGTCCAATAAGCTGCTTCAGATGGAAAGAAACTTGTATGTGTATTTTTTCAAAGATGAAGACCACTTGAAAGAGATGGTGGAGAAGCTTGAGCAGCAGTCTGAGGCTAAAGCCAGGGGTCTGGAAGATTAGAATTTCACCACCAATGGAGTTCTTAATGTTTAAACTTCAATGGACTCTAAAGAAAGGAAAACATGTTAATGTAAACTCTCTACAAGTTTATGGAATGATAAGTATTAGCTTATCAAGGCTGACATTTCTCTATCGTTGCAATGTATGTTTAACCGCCACAGTTACCAAGTTTGGATTGTATGCTGCTTTTGGCATCTGCCCACCAAGTTCAAATCCAATTTTGTCAAAGTTCTTTGATATGAAGTAGTACATTGGTTATTTGAATGAATTACATTCAGGCTGCTCTTCTGTTAGCCTGTATGTTGATTTCCACTGCACACAGCGTAGCACGAAAAGGAACATTTTGTACCCTTTAGTTTTCTTGCATGCTAAGAACCTTTGATATGTGAACTGAAAGATAAATGCGGAGAAGACATTCCAGATTTTGGAACATGGATGTAATGTATTCCTTCTGAAGAGGAGAGTTCAAGGCAGATACTCTGTGATTGTTTCCCTTACGGTTCTCATAAGAAGAGTTGATTTTGTTAGAAATGTGTTGGAATATGTACCAGAATCTGTTTCAAGTACCAAGACCATCTATTTTAAGACCATTCTGATACCTCTTAACTTATGGCCTGTCTTTTCCGTTGAAACCAGTCCATACTTACACTGGGCTCTGCAAGGAAAAAGAGTTTTAAATTTACCTTTTAGACTTCTGGGTTTGTTCTGTAACTTACAACTATAGGCATTTCAATTCAGGGGCCTTGTGCTTTCATACTTCTGCTTCCATGTGTTTTGTTAGACTGATTATCGGATTTTTATGTAGCTTCCTAATAGACCAATGGAACTGATTAGGCTTTTATAGTACAATAAATTCCAGTCTTTCATATTTTGATGGGATCAGCTGTGCTTGCTTTCAAGCGTTTTACTAACCTTCATCAAGATGTACATTAGCTTTAACTTCAGTAACAGTAGTGTTAAAAGTCTTCCATCAACGTAGTTTTAACTTTTATGTGAGTATAACTTATTTTTAAATGTTTAAATGGTTGGATGTCCTTATATCTGGATTTTATGCTGCTTAACTCTATACCTTGTTTATATTATTAAATGGCAAACACTATAAATTCTATACAACACTATAAGTGTTGTCAATATTTATGGTGAATCTGTGTGTTGGTTTTAGGCATATTCTCATGTTTAGATTTAGTTTGCCAGGTTCTCATTTTAATATGCCCCTGAGGCTTTAAGACTGCTGCTTCGCACCTGGAGAAGTCAGGGAGCTTTTTTACCCTGTGTAGGAAAGTAGCAATGTTCTTAATTATAGAAGGTAGGAGGAGTTTCACATGGGGAAAGGTGATAACTTCTGACTCCTGGAATGTCAAGGAAAAGAAGGCTGTGCCTCTCTCTCCCTTTTGCATGCTTACTATAAAATTTGAGCTAGATAGGTATAGCCAATACTAATGCAGCTGCAGATGGATGTTCCTGGATACACATCTGGATACAAATGTTTGTACTTGTAAGTATGCAGACTTGCAATCTGCCTATAGTCTTGAGCTAAGAAAAATATTTCCGTGTAAGCGGAGGAAGTAGTGTTTACTTGAGGGTTAAACTTGACTTGAAAGTCTACTCATGCACTGGATTTAGTGGGAGAAGTAACAGGACTCCAGTTATTACCTTGTACAGGAGTAATTTNCTAAGAAAAATATTTCCGTGTAAGCGGAGGAAGTAGTGTTTACTTGAGGGTTAAACTTGACTTGAAAGTCTACTCATGCACTGGATTTAGTGGGAGAAGTAACAGGACTCCAGTTATTACCTTGTACAGGAATAATTTACTTAACAGCAGTTTTTGGTAGAGCAATTGACTTGTACAGCTTGAATCCTTTAAGTATTTTGAAAATGTTGGATATTTATCTTGTGTTTGTGGTTAAGTTTTATGGATTGTTCTAGTCTAAGTCAACAAAGTCATCAGTATGGACACTGTTGTTTCTAATTCTCCCGTATGTGTTGCATTTAGGGGCTCTCCAAGTATATTGTCTGTATTATAGAATATGAGTACAGATTGATTGGAAAAGCAGCTGCTTTTCAGAAAACGATAAAATTCAGAACAGCAATAGCTGCAGTGAAAGCATGTAGAGACTTCACAAGTTGCTGACCTGTTTCTTAAATTGACAAATAAGCTATAGTAACTATTTCAGCCTTACTAGTATTTAATAGTACTTGAGTACATCAGTTACATGAAGTTTAAGGAATAGAGGTCTTTTATAAGTACTTCCTGAAACAACACATCACTAATGTTTGTATATCATGATAGTAATACGTGTTTCATCTTGTGTTGGCTGTATTTTGGATGTTGGGGTTGTAAGTATTTCAGACATAAATGATGATTCTTGTTTTCTTTGTCAGACTTTTATTAGAAGTCAGCTTTACTTAATAGCACTGCTTAATTTTTTGTCAGTGTATTAAAGCACTGTTTCAAAGAAGTTTCACTTAGTGGTTTTTGTAAATTGTTACAATTTGCTCCTTTTTATTTACAATACTTAGAAACCTGTAGATATGTCAGAGAGGAAAGGTCATTTTCTTTTAGGGAAGATGAATGGCTGAACATGTTCACTGTGTTTTGTCTTCAATTTCAACAGAATGTAAGTGCAGATTGTTGTGTGGCCCTCACATCGTGTGTAACTTCTGTGTGTTCTGTGTTTAGGTTTAATCTTAAAAATGGAACAGTACACATCATACATAGGATGTGAGACTTCTGAAGTGCCTTTATCTGATATCGCTCAGAGGATTATGACAGCTTTGCAGTCTATTCCTCTAGATGTTCAGGCTAGCAGAAAGAATAACCAAAGTGAGTAAATATTAGCCTTTTTAAGTGTTTCTATTTTCAGTTGAAAAACTGAAACCCAGACAAACAAAATAATATCAAAAGTCTAATCCATATTTAAAAAGAAAAAAAAGGTGAGTCATAGGTTGCCAGATTTAGAAAAGTAATTAAGTTGTAACTCTGACATTTTCTGGAACTTTTCTGGTTAAATAATGCTGTGTGAGCACAAGGAACTAGAATATTGCCAGTACCCTCGATTTCTTTTTTTTTTTCTTCCTGTTCCTGCTGTGTGGTATAGAAGTATGTGAGAATTTCAAACTGTTAATTAACTAATACTGTAAATTAAATGTATACGTTAACTTGACTCTGGACCTAGATATTTAAAGATCACTAGAGGTACTGAGAACTTGCCAGAAGGCCTGTGAACTCTCCAGACTAATTCTGTCCTTTAAACACATGTTCATTAGCAACTCAGTCCTTGTGAAATTCTAGGGGGAAGAGTGAACAAATGTGGTAGAGCAAATGAGGTAATGTTAAGTGCCTCAGCAGATCTTTGACTGTTGAGCAAATCTTAGTCAGAATCTTGTGGATACTAGAGAGGTTTTGCAAGATGGAATTTTTATTCTTGGTACTGTGCATTTCATAGTCTGCCGGTCTTGTTGCTCTAGGAAGAAGTAGATAGAAAGTTAAGAGTTTTGCTGCATTTCAGTTCTCTGTTTTCTCCGTAGAATTAGATCCTGAAACACCTGGTTAATGCTCTTCAAATGTGGCGTTTGTTCTTGTGTACATGGTGTTTGTTGAAGAAGACAAAATTTGCTACCCTTAAAATGAAAACCAGAACCAGTCATGTTAGTTGGTCTGTTTCAAACTATTGAACTGTATTTTACTGATAGGTCTTTAAAGATTAAATTCTACTTCCTGAACAAACTGTCTTTAGAAGGTAAATACTGAGTTCAAATAGGACAAATATCTGCAATGTTGAACTAGTGGGTGAAATTCTGTAGTTATCTTGGTAGTAGAGTGTGTAATGGTTCCATCTAGACTTAAGGAGTTTGAAGGCAAGAATAGGTTTCTACTGCCATCTGGTGATACTTTTTCATAAACCAGACATTTGAGGTTGCATAGCTGTTTAGATACCTGTCATACTGAATACTGTGTGCTGAAGGAGACAAACGTAATCCTCATCATCTTCTCTGGAGGGCGGATTTGTCAAGAAAAGGTAGCTGTGAAACGAGAAGCTCTGAATGCAAACTCAGTTACTATCATTCTTAAATTATATTTTTATTGTTCTAGGAAGCATCAAGAAAACCAAACCTAAAATGTTTGAAGCTACAAATACAGCTATGCCATATTTGCTGTTCTCAGTGCTCAGATTAGAAGTCTGAGCTGGAGGTAAATAACTGATTATACAGAGAGTCACAGAATGCTAGGGGTTGACAGAGCCCTCTGGAGATCTTCCAGTCCAAGCAGGTGCCCCCAGAGCAGGGTGCACGGGAACATGTCCAGGTGGATTTTGAATCTCTCCAGAGAAGGAGACTCCACAGCCTCCCTGGGCAGCCTGTGCCAGGGCTCTGTCACCCTCACAGTAAACAAGTTCTTCCTCATGTTCAGTGGAACTGCCTGTGCTCCAGTTTGTGCCCGTTGCCCCTTGTCCTGTCGCTGGGCACCACTGAAAAGAGTCTGGCCCCATCCTCTGGACACCTGCCCTTTAGATATTGATCAGATTCCTTCTCAGTCTTTTCTTCTTCAGGCTGAGCAGACCCAGGGCTCTTGGCTTTTCCTCACAGCAGAGACGCTTTAGTCACCTAATGATCTTCGTTGCCCTCTGCTGGACTCTCTCCAGCCATTCCCTGTCTCTCTTGAACTGAGGAGCCCAGAACTGGACACATAACTCAAGATGTGGCCTCCCCAGGGCAGAGTAGAGGGGGAGGATCACCTTCCTTGACCTGCTGGCCACACCCTTTTCTTCATGCACCTTCTTGGCCACAAGGGTACATTGCTGGCTCATGGTGAGCCTCTTGTCCATCAGTACTCCCAGGTCCTTCTCTGCAGAGCTGCTCTTCAGCAGGTCAAGCCCCGACCTGTCCTGGTGCATGGGATTGTTCCTCCCAAGGAACTTGCCCTTGTTGAACTTCACCAGGTTCCTCTCCACCCAACTCTCCAGCCTGTCCAGGTCACGCTGAATGGCAGCACAGCCTTCCGGTGAGTCAGCCTCTCCTCCCAGCTTTGTATCATCAGCATACCCCATACACATACTCCAACATGAAGCTGCATGTAATACTATAAAGTAATAATCACAGAATCACAGAACAGCAGGGGTTGGCAGGGCCCTCTGGACATCATCCAGACCAACCCCCCTGTTAAAGCAGGTTAGCCTAGAGCAGGTTGCACAGGAATGCATCCAGGCAGGTTTTGAATATCTCCAGAGAAGGAGACTCCATAACCTCTATGGGCAGCCTGTGCCAGGAGACTACTTTACAAGTACTCACCTTTTTGAAATGAAGCATTCATCTTTTAATGCCTTGGAAAGATTATAGTGCCTGTCAGAGCATCTTTCAGCAGCAAGCTTAGTTTCTTCTGGAGGCTAAGGTAGGTAGTCTTTGAAAATGCTTCTCTTTTTTTTTGTATTATTTTAAGTACAGAGTCCTGGTTTGCCTAGACAAAGTTTTTTAAAAACAGTTTCAGTAGATAGAAATAGATCATTTTATGCTTTGTTTGACATTGTTCTTCAGCACATTAGGTTCGGAAAGTGTCTTGCTGCTGGTAATGCAAATTTCATAGCTGAAAAGAGCGGTGGAGTGTTGTACTTGGTATGGCCCAGGAGTCAGAAGGGGACAAAATACCTATTTTGCCCATGAGGTGTCTTTTGGCTGGGCAGTAAAAGAATCTGGAGATGAAGGAATGCTCACTGATTGCAAACTGTGGAGAGACTCACACTTCAATAGAGTTCTCTTTTTCTCTGTTCCTCTTCCCATACCTACTGAGTTTGAAATTACTCCTAGCCTGTTGCTCCTTGTTCTCTTATTCCAGTCTTCACTTGCTTCTCTTCTTGGGGCTACTGGGCAGTGTTGAGGGCAGAAAAGAGAAGGCATATCCTAGCTATTTCATTTAGCATGGTGCAGAGTCCTGAGGTGCATTTACAAAACCTTCTTTAAACTACAGCATCTGTCTGCTTTCAGAGCTGTAGATGAAATACCACTGGTACTTCTGTGGTTGGCCCAGGCTAATAGCTGTGTTGTAGCACAGGGCTCTGTCTTAGACCCAGCACTGTTAGCCATCCTGCTTGTGGTGCTAGTCACTGTCTTGCCTTCTGTCAGTTGGATAGGTCTGAATTCTTGCTCTCTGTTCTTGTCTGGTTTTACAATACCTGTTCTATCGCGAGGGTGAACTATGTGAAAAAATTACTGTCTGCAGATGAAGCATGGTCAGTTGTCTGTAGGGCATGATACGCTAAAGATGTATATAGTGTTTTACTGAAGAAAATTATTGTGGAATGATACTGACTAATTCCAAGCAAACAGTTAACGTGCGTGAAGTTTGTTTTTTGGTTGTTTTATTTTTTCTTCTTGCCCATGCCCCCAGCTTTACTTTGCCCTAGATGGGAAGTGTTTTTTTGAAAGAAGGAAATGTGTATATTTATGGTATTATAGTAATGCCTCTTCTGAATCCTGTGGAATATATTTGTCTGCTTTGTAGCAAATCTGACTTAATTTTGTCTTAATGGGGACAGAGCATGGTTTTGCATATGCGTATTTAGGAACCCGCGTGGCTCTTTTAAGCACGAGTTATATTAGAGGAAACTGGTTGACATGGGAAGTTTTATTGCAATTGTTTTAGGTTTGGTAAAAGTGTCAGGAATGTAACACTGTATGTAACGTAAGTTATATTCTCTGCTCTCACCTGTTTCTATTGTAAAATATTTCCCATTCTTTTTTAAAGGTATAGAGAAGACAAAGGAAAACAAACTAGGTGTTAAGGATGCACATCTGAAAAATGAAGAGGCAAGCATATTCTAAGATTGAAAACCACTGAAAGCAGTGTTTTTGCAGCAGGTTTGAAGTTGTTATGGACTGGCTGTTTCGTACCAAGCTTTATCAATACACTCATAGTTCAGATAACTTTTCTCTGTCTTATTTTGCACTTGGCATTTATTTACCTGTTAGAGTCTTAGCCCTACTTATGTACCCTTTTTATAGGAAGTTAGTCTTTTGTGGCAGACAGATCAAAAATAAATGAAGTTGCCATGTTTAGATAGTTCCCAGGGTTTAAAAATGTTCTCAAACCTCTGTCAGTGAGTAATCACTAGTGCATAATCATAAAGTGAGCTGATTCATATGAAAAATTACTTTGCATTAGGAAGTTTAATTTTTGGTTTTATTATCTCTCTGAATTTGGCTGCGTGTGTGAGTGCCAGTACAAGAACAGGAATGGATAACTGCAGCAGCCCCAACTCAGGCTGTGATTGTAAGATCCTTTGAGTTGATTGATGAGTTGCAGATACTGCAAGTGTAATCCTATCCCAGCTGCAAATTTCACAGCCTTACTCTGACTCTGGTGGGCGTTGCACACTTGAGCAAGTTCGTTCGGGTTGCTCAAGATGCAGAAAACTGGTTTCTTTTCTGAGATGGGATTGTTTCCTACAACTTAAATTGGCTCATAGACAGCCAACCCCTTTTTGTGATGATGAGGTGCTCATTTTGACTCATTGCATTTAGTGAAATTTACCTACCATCCACGTAAGTTATGAAACTATATCCTGGGAGTTGTTTTCTCTACTTCCAGCCACATCATTATTTGTAGTAGAAGACCAGTTCTTTCTGGAAGCTGCTGCTTCTCTCTGTGGTTAATTGTAGTTCCAGCTGTATTATTCTGACTTGATAATTAGATTGCTTTGTTATTTTTGAACCTTTAAAAAACAATTGATTATTCTCGATTATACAATTACTTGAGTGTCCCTATTAAAATTCTACTGTGTTAAACAAAACTATTTGCAGTTTAAATGGAGAATACACTTGAGCGAATTAGTTGTGTTTCTGTTCTGTGATGTTTTTCCACTTACAGTAACTTTTTATAGTGTCCACTTTTTGATTAGCATTGCCTAAGTCAAATTAATTTGTCTTCGTTCAGAACAACTACTATTCATTTTGGTATTAGAAAAAGCTTAATTAGCTCCCTTTTTCTGTTTATTTAGAACCTGTTAATTGTATTTTTGCTGTAGAGTTGATCTTGTGAAGTATGATCTCAAGCAGTCTAGGTGTCTTTCATCTTTTGAATCTATAGTTCTGAGATTTGCGAGTATGGGAATGGGGTTGTGCAGCATTGCAAAACCAGAAAAAAAAATTATTTGTCTTGTGATTCTGGATTGCTCAATCAATACAGGTTGAATAGAGATGGATGATATAATTTGATCAGTGAAAATTGTTGTCTTGGGGAATGGATGGGAGCCGTGTAACTTGTGGTTCTTTTAAAGTGAGAGGGCCTTAGTTTTTGGAATAGTAATGACAGCAGAGGTGCTGAAGGAGACTGGCTGTGCTGTAAGAGCAGAGAATACAGTAACTATGAGAGGCTTGCGTTACTTTTTTAAAATTTTTTGTTTTATATTATGTGGTTTCCCTAAACTAACTCTCTGTTTTGTTAGTATCAACATTCTCTTCATAAGTTATCACTTCATTCAAAGCTTATCTAAATTAATTCATGTATGTTTATTTTTATTTCTCCTCTAAGTTGAATAATTGGTTCACTAAAAAATTTTGAATTTTTCTAGGAGATTAATGATTCCACAATTGCCTTATTAAAATCATCTCCCAGCCCTAAAAAAAGTACTGCTGGTCAGATAGTCAGGACAGTACATACCAATGAAATGCTCTGCTGTGAAGATACCAAAATAGTGAGCTATTACCAGGATTTAGACTTGCCAACATGGAGATATAGAGAAAGAAGTCTTTCAGTAGAAGCACAAAATCTGAAGGATGGTGAAAAGAATATAGCTAATCCCTTTAAAAGAAAGCAAGACATGCCTACATGTTGTTCAGAGAAAACAAGAAAATTATCTGTAAAGACCTACACTTCACATGAAAGAAGATACAACTGTACTTCTGGACAAACAAAGTCTTCTGAAAATTATCCTTGTGATATCAGGAGTTTGGGATGTGAAGAAAAAAGAGAATTGCTTGCAACTATAGAACAGGCAGTGGCTTTTGTAGCTACTATGATATTTCAAGATGGTTCTTCACAGCTCAACTCACAGCAGGTTAGTGAATGATGTGTTTTGTTTAGAGTCAGTTTTGTAGAACCGTTTGAACTGTGCGTACGACCAATAAACACAAAACCATGTTCATTGGGAGCCTACAATCTGGACCGGTTTTGTGTATTATTGCTTACCAGAAATGTAGAATACCAGGTTGGAAAGGATCTCAAGGATCATCTGGACCAACCTTTCTTGGCAAAAGCACAGTCTAGACAAGAAGTCCCAGCACCCTGTGCAGCTGAATCTTTGCGACCAATGGTGGGCAATCCACCACTTTCCTGGGGAGATTTTTCCAGTGGCTGATTGTTCCCATTGTGAAAAATTTTCCTCTTGTGTGTGTAATCAGAATCTCCCCAGGAGTGGCTTGTACCCATTACCCCTCATCTTTTCCATATGACTCCTTGTAAAACAGAAGTCTCCATGTTCTTTGTAGCCACCCTTTAAGGACGGGAACATAGTGATGAGCTGTCCACTAAGCCGCCTTTTCTCAAAGCTGAACAAACCCAATTCTCTCAGCTGTTCCACACATCGCAGGCTTCCCGGTCTTCGGATCATCTTTGCGGCCCTTCTCTGGACCCTCTCCAGCCTGTCCACATCTTTTTTGTATAGTGGGGACCAAAACTGAGCACAGTGTTCCACATGTGGCCTGACAAGCGCTGAGTAGAGTGGGATAATGACTTCTTTATCTGCTGGTGATGTCCTTGCTGATGCAGCCCAGCACCCTGTTGGCTTTCTTTGCCACTGCAGCACACCGTTCACTTGTGCTGAGCTTACTGTCCACCAGGCCCCCTGGTCCCTTTTCACAGAGCTGCTCTCCAGCCAGATAGATCCCAGCTTGTGCTGCGTTCCTGGATTATGTTTTCCCAGGTGCAAGGCCTTACACTTGTCCTTGATGAACTTCAGTTTCTTGTTAGCCCTTGCTTCCAGCCTATCCAGGTCTTCCTTGCAGGGTGGCTCTTGCTTCCGAAGTGTCTACATCCCCACTCTGTTTGGTATCATCAGCAAACTTTATCAGGCTACACTTGATCCCATCATCAAGATCACTTATGAAGATACCAGACAGCGTTGGGCCAAATATTGACCCCTGGAGGACCTCACCTGTGACAGGTTGCCAGTTTGAAAAGGAGCTATGTATGACCACCCTCGGGGTGCGGCCTGTCAGCCAGTTCCCACCCACCGCTCAGACCACTTGTCCGGACTGTAACGTATCAACTTCTCTAGGAGGAGGCTGTGGGGAAATGGTATGGAAAGCCTTGGAGAAACCCAGGTAGACAATGTCCACCACTCACCCCACATCAGCCAAGTGGGTTGCTTTGTCATAGAAAGCGATCAGGTTTGTCAAGCACCATTTGCCCTTGGTGAATCTGTGCTGGCTTTTCCTAAGCACGAGCTTCATTTGACTTGTAGTAGCCCCCAGGAAGATTTGCTCCATAAGTTCCCCAGGGACTGAAGTAAGACTGATGGGCCAATAATTTCCTGGATCCTCCTTTAAGCCCTTCTTGTAGTTGGGGTTGACATTAGCCTTCCAGTCTTCTGGAACATTTCCTCATCTTCACGACTTCTCAAAGATTATGGAGAGTGGCCTTGCAATGATGTCAGCCAGCTGTCTTAAAACCCTTGAGTGGATGATGTCTTGGCCTGTTGATTTGTAGGGGTCAAGCTCCTGTAATAGTTTACATACCAACTCTTCCTTCGCTGACAGCACGTCTGTGTTTGCGTTGACCTGTGTTTTTGTTCCCAAGGCCTGGGGCCCAACAGAGCTGGTAAAGACAGGAAGAAAGTGTTGAGAACCTCTGCCTTTCCAGCGTTGTTGGTGACTAATTCACCTCTCCTGTTTAAGAGTGGGCTGGTATTTTCCTTCTGTTTCTGCTTGTTGTTTACATACCTGAAGAATCCTTTCTTGCAGTTTTCCATGTCTCTGGCCAATTTCAATTCAATTCAGTGCCCTTGTAGTTCTCAATGGGTATTTGTCCACTTTTCCATATCTGGTACGCTTTCCTTCTGGTTTTGAGCAGACTCAGAAGCTCACAGTTAAGCCAAGGGGCTCTCTTGCTCCCACTATTTCCCTTACCTTTAAATGGGATGAACTGTTTTTGCGCTTCCGGGAGAACATTTTTGAAAAACTCCTGGTGCTCCTGCATGTGAGTGTAAAGTGAGGTAAACCTTAATACTTCTGACCGCATTTTATTTTTAGTTACCAAGTAAAACTTAAAAAAACCCAAAACCCACTTGTGTTAAACAGGCATTTGTATACTTAAAGTGAGACTGTTTGAATTAGAATATTTTTTCCTGCTTTGTACTATGTCTGTCACACTGGATTTTTGTTTCAAGGCTGAAACACTTGCACTATTGTGTCAATAGTGTCTGGTATAAATCTAGTATACATAATAGGTTTCATATTGTCAAATATTTGAAAAAATTTCTCTATAGGATTGCATAAAATCTGTCAGAGGAAACAATACTGTAATTATACTTAACAGGTCTTAACCTCATCAGTAAAAGGAGTTGTTGTGTTAGTGAAGAATCAGACCAATCACCCTTGCCCCTCCAGTTACTCTTCAACTGACTACACTTGGAATGCTGCTGATGAAAATGATAAATTAATTTATTTAAAAACTGAATGGTCATCTATTTGGGAACAAGAACAAGAGGCTCACAAGAAATTCGCTTGGTGAGAGTATGCAGGAAAAAAATACTGTTTTGCTTTACATATGCTTTTAGCAACAGTGATGTTGGTTACGTGGCACAGACTTAATCTTCTTACATGTCAAGATCATTGAATTTCATATTAGCTGTATTAGTTCTGTGTCAAGCCTGGGCTAATATAAACCAAATAAGAATAGACTACTCCTTTGGGCTCAGCATATCACTAACTGCAGCACTGCAGAAGTAGGTTGGGATTCTGCTAGGAGCTGTTTACATTTGCCTAGAAATCCTTTTTGAACAGCTTACAGCTATATGGCATGAAAAAAAATATGATTCTTCCAGGTTTATCTTTCTTGTATCTTACCTTCCATTTCATGAACTGCATTGCCTAGTATGTTTTTGATGGATGTTGTTAAGATAAACATCCTTTTTGAGCTCTGCTGATATTTTTAATTTCTGAGCACAATAGGCTTTTTTAATGGCTTTTGAAATCTCGAATGAGGTTTTCCTAACATTCAGTACATTTAAATAGCATATTAACACTAGGCAATTATGGCAATTTAGATTGTCTACTAACTTTTAAATCATGATTTTTCAATACTACATTAGCTGAGACAGAAGCCTCCGTAATCTTATTTGGGTATATTAAAGTATTACAGGGATGCCAGTTGCTGTTTTGGATTAAGATTGCATTTAATTTTGTGTCAGATAAGGATTTGTTTTCTTTATGAATGCATGATAAGGCATATCTGCTAGGATGTTTAATTTGTTATAGAGTGAAGCTTCAGGTATTATTGAATTCAGAATTTAACATTCAAATGCAATATTGTGTTCTTACAGGAATAAAAGAAGTCTTATGTTAACTGTTTAGTATTAGGTGCTAATTAAATGTATAAAGTAAATAGTCAGTAATTCTAGTAGCAATATAGTGCATGTTAATGAATAATTCTGTGCAGGCAAGTGTTGTTTCAAATGCTACAGTGCAAAGTTCCGATTATTTGCTTCAATGCGAAAGATTTCCTGAGGACTCTACTTCAAGTTTATGGTAATGAAATTAGCTGGAAACAAGGTAACTATCTAATCCAATGTATGATCTAATCCTATAATCTCTATGCTTTTGATGTTTCTGTTAAAATCACTAGGTGTAGAAGTAACTAGGTTGGTGGTTAAGTAATATATTGGAAAACAGAGTTTTAGTACCATGGAAAATAACACCCTTTTTGGGGGAGGTAGTCACCAGAGGCTTGGCATGTTAAGATGATGTATTTCTTCTCGGAGTAGGAATCAAATCATTGTATAATTTGAGGATAGCTTCCAGTAGAAATAAAAGCTCTCCACGCAGTCCTGACTATAGCTGAAAAGGTCAAACTGCTTCATGTTTCATGTTCCCCAGAAAAACTTCCCTGCTCAAGAGGAAAGGCTAAAATAAATTCCAGAGGTGCTCATAGTTGTCAGAATTAGGAATTGCTTGAATGAATCCTTGTTTTTTTCATAGGAACAAATAAGAGTCTTTTGTATGGTGTTAAAAGCAACTACAAACAGAAGATACAAGATGTAAATATAGTGTTTATTTTTTTTCTTGGTTCTGTGTATTGGATTACTGCTGAGTGAATTACAAAAATAAGTGTGACCTCTCAGGGAAGACTCCCTCTATGGAGAGTCTTCAGCTTGTGTTCAGCATCTGAAAATTTTCATCAGTAAATCACAGTAAACTGAAGATGCTTTGGAGTAGATCCTCCCACTAGATTCTGAAGACACTTAGCAATGGGAATGGGACGCGGGGGAAGAAACGTCATGATGGTACTGGCACTAGTGATAGATTTATAACCTGTATACACAGGAAATACTAGATTTAGGTTAGATCCTATCAGATGCATAGGTTTTGAATCTGAAGTTTCTAGTATCCAAAAGAATTCTTGTCTATGTTTTTTTTAAACTTTGGAATTTGATGCTTCCTCACCTGTTATTTCTGCTATGGTAAGAAAACAAACAAACAAACATGCAACACAAAACCCCTGCCTTTTTAAGGTAAAAAATTCCATCATTGTAAATCAAGCAAACACTGAACTTGCTGTCTATGTCATATTGACTGCAGCCACTTGAATGATTGCACTCATGCTCAAACTAGCGTACTAACCTAGTGGAATACATACAGATACATTAGCCCTGACGGGTAAATTTGCCATTGGGATTCACTAATGTTTCAGAGTAGGAGGAGGACAGGACTTGAGTACCATTTCACAATCTTGAGGAAAGTATGCCTTTATCTGCAGAGACTCTTCATCCCAGCTTGGCTCTGTTTTTGCTTCACTGTTTTCAGCTTTGTTCTGACTCCGTATGTACCTCCTCCTCACCTTGAAGGTGTCATCCTTTTTTCAGGATTGAATTGGTGGCTATAACTCATTACTGGTACCCTCACCTTTGGTGAAAATTTTAGTTGGGAAGGAAGAACGGGAAGGAGGGAGAGATGGATGGATGGTTGGGGGAGTTGATTCTTTATCCTTTTTCAGCTAGAGACTGTCTTGTGCTCGTTGTAAATAGAGACATGAGAAAAGATCTTTGAGGTATCTCAGAGACTATTTGATAGCAGAATTCTCTTTTTGCATGTATCCTTGTTAAGATGTAGTTGTTATTAGAAAAATCAGTGCTCGTTTCATGCAGCCTTCACGTGAGCTTGTGAATGTCCAGCATCTCACCAGGCAGAGCCTTCCTGCAGACTCTGAGCATTTTCCAAGAGCCATCAGCTGCCAAGTGTTACTGCCCATCAGTGAGGCTGTGTTGCTTAGTCTGCCTCGTCACAATGCATCAGTTGATATCCTGGCAGATCTGTCTGTTACAGTTGTCAAAATTTCATTAATTCCTGTAGGGTTTACTTCCTGCTGAAAGAGCAGTAAAAATCCTGTGGACACATCCAAAGTTTGGTTTTGGAGTGGACACAGAGTTTGACATACTTTCTTAAGCTGCACAATTTCAAGGCTAAGAGTGTCCTTCCCATCACAGAAAAGACTCTCTTGCTACTACTCTCAGGAGGGTATTTGTGAGACAATTTCTGAGGCTGTTCCTTCACATGTTAGCTTCTGAGGTGAGTAGCTGCATTCAGAGAAAAGGATAGTGAGCTATGTAAAATCCTGGTATGAGACCATGCAGGTGAAGTATATATCCTTCAGTTATCTGGCCACTCTGACAGAGCTCAAGCTGATTCTAGGGCAAGGTGTCTGCTTCCCTAGCACCTGCTGAACAGCCACATAAAGTTCTGTTCAGCAACAGTTACATCAGTAGAGGCAAACAAGCCTGCTTCTCTTTAAAATAGTCCTGCAGCTGTAACTTGCATTATGAACATTAAGGTTTGCTTCCTGGTAACTGGGGCTGTAAGGCTGTGTAGCATGGAATTCTCTATAAATGTACCTGTGGGTTGTCATTTGAACTTAGGGGTTACTGGAGAGAATACTTAGATCTGTCTTTGAATATATCACAAAGCATTCTAGTTACTAGTTTCTCTCTCCTCTTCTTTGTAGTACAGCAGTACCATGCGTTGAGATTGTGGTTAAAAGGGAAATGAAACAGCACTAGGCTTGCTCCATCCTATGTATCTATGTGAACATGAGAGAAAGTACAGTGTAAGCACATATGATCCTATAGGGCAAAAGATTCTGATTTTTGAGAACAATGCATTGTGCACCCATGTGTGACTTCATATGTACGTTAAAGATCTCAGAATTCTGATTGCTAGGAAGTAAATCTTCTCTCCCCTGTACCCCCAACAGCGATTTTGTGGATATCAATCCAGTTAACCGCAACAACAGACTGTACCAGACAGAGACACTCACAAGAAAACCTTAAATTTGAAATTTTTCAGTGATAAGAGAACCTTTTACAGTCAAATCTTAAGAACCAAAGGTTTACTTACATTTTAAAACTTGGAACAAAAAAAAACCCCAACAAAACCAAACCCACGAAAAAACCCTCTTCAAATATATTCAATATTGAACTTAATCCTGTGCAGTCATGATACTGACCATTTGTTACAAATTCAAATTCAACGTTTGACATTTTCGTGGTGTAAATGCTTGTCTATTTATGATATGTGTCTACGGGAAAGATGGGCAAAACTTATTTCTCAGTATGGGAGGTAATTTAAATATTTTGATTGTCAGAAATAACTTATTTTTGTAGCTGCTGATAGCGTCGTGTTAGATCCAAGGATTGCAGCATGGCTGATAAACCCCAGCGACACAGTTCCCTCTTTTGAATGTTTAATACAGAAGTATTTTGAAAAGCCTTTTTCTATGGGAACAGTAAATACAGATACAGGCACTTTGAGAAATGCATCAGTAAGTAGTTTGTTTTAAGTTGTTTGTGATTGGGTTAAAAGGGGAAGGAAACGATGGAAGAATTACTTTTGGTTACAAAATATTGCAAAAAAAAAAGGGCAGATAGTACTTTTCTGATGGAAGAAAATTATTATATTAATACTACTTGTTGGAAATCAAATTTTAAAGAAAGGGGAGAAGGGAAGTACTCACTGCATTCTACCAAGATGGGATCATATTCTCCAGGAACAGCTGTAAAATTCTGCTTTGAAACTGTGAAGTTCATTAATGAAGTTCTATATATAATCTGATCTTTTTTCTTTCTACCTCCCTGCAAACTAATTTCCAGCTTTCCTTGCCAAAATGTCTAATGCCTTGTTGTCTAATTCGTGTGAATTTGTAGCCTGTATTTAGTTAATTGTTACTAACAATTTTGCTGAATTTCACAGCTGGTGAAAGCAACACGTCATAGGCTGAGGAACAGTAGGGAGTGAAATGTGAAACTTCAAGCGTGTGTATGAAAAATCTGTGAATTTTTATTCTTGTAAGAGAGAACGTGTGATGAACTTTTTGAGAAGTTATTCCAAGCACTATAGAAATGTCTTACTGTCTCGAAACTTACTGAATGTTATAGAGTTTTGGTATTTGCATTTTGGGCCATGGTGCTCTACTCTGGACACATTAGCCTTCAGAGGTTGTTTGAATGAGAAAAATAGATATCCAGCAACCTAAAGGATGGGTTTTTTTTTTTTGAAACCTTTCACTTTTCAGAGGCGTTACTTGTTCGGACACAAGTATTGTAGCGTGATTACGGGCCTTCTAGGATACAAATCCACACATGTCAAGTGGGCTTAGGGCATGCACAGAGGTTGGTCAGTTGTATCAGCACATACCCATCTGTTTAGACGTTTCTAAGAAAGCCAGAGCCAGTTTACTTTAAAACACTACTGTAAACTGCAGTTGTTGTGAAGTGAATTAAGCTATTAGTGTAGGGAATGGACAGGCAAACAGGCAGAAGCTATAAACTTGTCAGTTGTTTCTATATGTGATGTCCCCTCCTGTGAGTCAGCATCCGTAGTCTTCCTTCCTTAGCTTAACTCAGTCTTCTTCATATATCACATCTATTCTTAGTTATAATTTCTCAACATTGTCATCCTGATTCCCAGCTCTGAGTTGAGTATTGAAGTCTTATTTCCTTCCTCCCCCGCTTAGGTCTAGTTTGTTTCCTTGCCCCAACCATTTCCAGTGCCTTTATGCTGATTTGTTCACCCAAATCCCGGTTTATGCCTCCCTCTAACATCCTGTGATTATTTCCCCTCCCACCATTCATTATCTAATTAATTTGTTCCTGGACTATCCCGCTTTCTTTTTGGTCTCTCTGTTTGCACAGTGAGTCCCAGTTCTTTCTGTGATTCTTAGCTCTTTGCCAGATTTGTCTCTTCAGCCTTCTTGCTCTGATGTTGCTGGTAGGTTCCTAACAGTTGTCTTCACTCCCAGAGGGATCCAGGCCAGGTGATATATCATGTCTTGTGCCCCACTACTTCAGTTAAACTCTGATTTGTGCTGGTCTTGTCCACCCACCATAGTACCTGGAATCAATGCTATTTTATTCTGTAGCCTGCTACTCTACTACACACCTCTCTAGCACAGAATATGTACTGCTTGCTGCTTGTCTGTGTATTTGGTGCTGTGCCAAGAGGCTCAGGTACTAAACATCATGCTGCTTTTGTCATTGCTGCGTTTGCCGATGAGGAATCCTGGTGTCAGTTGAAGCCTGTCATTGGGTTTACTTCCACCTCCAGAATGGGATAAGTAAGTTGTCTGTTGCTGAAAGCATAGCATTTCACAGCTTGTTTGTGCTAGAACCAGTGGATATGGACAAGGTTTCTTGGAGACAGGTTGATGACTTTTAACTGTGGTATGGGCCTGCTTAAATTAATCTGTCTAGGGGTAGAGAGAAGTCCTCACTGATAAGACTAGATGGTTATAAAACAAAGACGACCACCAGTGGATCTAGGTATTTCAGCTTTGAAGAGGGCCCACTGCATCCTGCCTTCGAGGGCCTACTGTTTCTCAGTCTTGCATTGTTCAAGTCTGCTGTAGGCAGATGCTTCAAAAATATCTTTAACATTTTCTTCTTTATCTTTAGATTGTAGACTTCAATGCTAATCACATTTAAATTATACAGGCCTGTATAGTAGGTGTCTGTACTGCATACTCACCAATGACCAACATGAACAATGTGGAAGTTGTATAGCGTAACAGTCCTTGAGCGGATGAGGAACCCTCATGGGCTGTCAGTGGAATTCATTACCCTATTTTAACTCTTCTGCTGCTGAGGCTTTGCTGGGACATGCTTCCCACTAACAGAAGTCAGCTTATGTAGAATCTGCTTAGTTTTATCGGCTGTTATCTTGAGTCATATGATGAGTCATTTCAAGATAAAAACCAACTGTGGTCCAGGCTTAAGCGTGTTCTGAATGACTGCAACACTAGTGCCCCTTTGTTTTAAGGTATGCAGTAGGAAAATGTGTCTGCAGCAACAATTACCCCAAAATTTGAGTAATTCTGGTTTCGGCATGAAATGTAACTTCTTGTAACTAACAGGTGTCTCCCATGCTTCTGTTATGCTCAACACTTCTCTTAAAAATTAGTTGGACCAATATGATAAAAGTTGCCTTGATGGTTCTTCCCCAGCTGTGTACCAGAATGCATGCCTCTGTAGCAATAATGTGTTGTAATGTGTCCTAATATAAACTAATTTTCAGTCAGTTCTGGTTCTATTGTGTTTGTGCAGCAACAAGTAATTTGGATTCCTTCTGCATTCTGTTTGGAGCAAATAATGCATGAAGCATTGCTCTTGTCAGTCTGCATCTGCTGTAATGCTTTGGTTCCGGGCTTTTGTTTTTCTTCAAATAATGGGGCTGTTTTGCAAACAGTAGGCCAAAATTGTGAAGTTTGTGTGCAAGGCAGATTTTTATACCCCGTTTGGAGGATAGATTATGTTTGCCTGTTGATTTACTGCTGACTTTTGCGCTGTGAGGGCACAGGATCAAGTGTTTAGGTGTACTGGTGTGTCAGTCCGTGCCAACCCTCACTTTCTAGAAGCATAGCCAGGAGGTTCTGAGAGTCAGCCTGAGGAGATAATGGTATCTAGCTCAGGGAGCAATTCCTGCAAAAAGCCCTATTCAGATGGAAAATATGTCCAGAGATACTTTCTCACGAACTCAGAACTGAGTCCTGACTTCCTGAAGGGAGAGGAAGATTCTCCTGCTTCCATAATTTTGATACGCATTTAATTTATTTTTATTTTAGAAAAAATCCTTGATTTGGAAATCTGTGTAGACTATGTAGACCCTCCTTTAGGAAGGATTTTTAAGGTTTCCCATCCGCTTAGATTATTCTGACCTGCTTTTGCTTCAGAAGAACTACTGTTCTGGTTGGACAGGTTAAAAGCCCTGGAAGACCATAATCTGACATCAGGTCCTTGTTTGTTAGTACCATGTCTAGCAGCACTCCTTGCCTCATTGGCTCCTCCACCCCGTGTCAAAAAGTTGTCATCAGTGCTCTGCAGGAACCTCCTGGACTGTGTGTGCCTAGCTGTGTTGCCTTTCCAGCAAATACCAGGGTGGTTGAAGTCCCGTGTGGGAACCAGGGCCTGTGATCATGAAGCAACTCTCAGCTGTCTGTAGAAGGCCTCATAACTTCCCCTTATAATAAAGTGAGCATAGAATAATTAGGATTCCTTTAAAATACACGTAGGGTGAATGATAAACCTGAAGACAGATTGCTTACAAGATGCCCAAGAAACTCTCTCAGTGCTTTTTCAGTTTCCATGTGATTTCATGGCCATTTGGTGTTTTGACAATAGATTCTTTTTTTTAAAGTCTTTTACTATTCTTGACAGAAAGATGTAATTCGCTTGGGAAACATACTTTAAATTTATTTCCAACTCTGCCTACCTACGTGTATTAATTANGCCTCATAACTTCCCCTTATAATAAAGTGAGCATAGAATAATTAGGATTCCTTTAAAATACACGTAGGGTGAATGATAAACCTGAAGACAGATTGCTTACAAGATGCCCAAGAAACTCTCTCAGTGCTTTTTCAGTTTCCATGTGATTTCATGGCCATTTGGTGTTTTGACAATAGATTCTTTTTTTTAAAGTCTTTTACTATTCTTGACAGAAAGATGTAATTCGCTTGGGAAGCATACTTTAAATTTATTTCCAACTCTGCCTACGTGTATTAATTGAGTAGAAATTCTCTTGGAATACCCTGTTCACCAAAAATCTAGCCAAATCTAGGTCAGTCTCCAGCAATATGACTATTGAGGGGGCGTGTTACCAGATTATCTTCTAAAGTGATTTGGATTTTTCTGGCCTTCAAATTGATTTCTGCCCTCATGAGTTCTCCGTGTGATGTATATTACACTCATGTTGTCAAATGTGAAATAGTAAGCTTAGGCATTCTGCAGTTCTACTTGCTGTTCATTTTATTCCACCACCACCCCACCCCCCACCCCCCCCAAACTATCATGGACAGGAATCACAATCAGTACTGCACTGTGTCTGGGATAATTATCTTGCATTCTGAGTTTCTGTGCTTGCTCAAAATTCCATAGTGTTATGGGATTTAATGCAGGTTTTCCCTGGCAGACTTCTCTCGTCAGTCTTTCAGGTTTTTTTTCTGATTTTTTCCTTCCCATTTATTATATAAAACCAGAACTACACTGGAATCTTTCTGAGAAGTCTTAATTAACCTTATTAAAACAATGGCTTATGTCAGTGAATCTCACCTCTACCTTTTTGGATAGTCAGATGCTGAGCTCAGGGTATGGAACTCTAGAGGATCTCATTAAATTGAGTGAGGAGAAATTGAAAGTAATTCGTACAGAGTAGTTTCAATTTACAAAGAGGTCTTGAAATCATTGTTGCCAGTCTTGTGTTGTTTCAATGTGTAGCAGCAGCCAAAAACCCACCAAAGAATAGATGCCACAAAGAAAGATACTGAGTACAAGAAAAGGGACATGATTTTTTTTGCCATAGAAAAGCTTGGTGCACCCACATCTTGAAGAATCTGCAGTTTTGGTCTCTGTTTCAAGAAAGGCACAGTGGGCTTCTAGAAGGTCAGAGGATTGAACAGCTGCTTTATAAGGAGGTTGTGGAAAAATTTGTGTTTATTTAAGATGGAGACAGAAAGACTGAAAGGCACTATGCTAGCAGTTTTCTAAATTATTATGAAAGCAGTGGATAAAGTGAATGTAGCGTTACTGTTTGGCAAATCCTGCACTACTATAACTGGGAGTCATTGAATGAAACTAGGAGGAGATGGGTTAAAAACTGGTATAATTTTAATGTGATTAGCATTGAAGTCTGCAATCTAGAGATAAAGAAGACAATGTTAAAGATATTTTAGAAGCAATCAAAACCTGGACTGTCCCTTGGAGACAGTAGTCTAACTTAATGAAAATTTGTAGTCTGCATCTTAAGCAGGTTCCATTAAGCCAATTGTTCTACACCTAGTGTACATGAAAAAAATTGATACATGTTTCTCTTCATAAAAACTGTTATGTTCTCCTCCTTCAAGTTGCTCTTCTAAACTAAATAAACCTGATTAATCTCTTCCTCTGTAGGTCATGTTTTCTAAACTTACTATTATTTTTGGTTCTCTTCTTTAGCCTGTCTGACATTTTTTAATGTCTGTCTTACTCTTGTGGCCACGTTGTCCCAATACCTAAATCTATAGCCTTAGAAGTACTGATCAACACAGAGTAACTGCCTCTTTTTACACAAATAACCCTTAGTTTCATTTCACTGTTTTACGTAAAAAGCTGTCATAACATGTCATACTTAATTCCATGTAACCTATTTTCCTGCCTCCAACACAGACCAGTATATGATTCTTGGGGAGAATTATATGGACAGGCAAGTGCCTAACTTTAGTCCTCTGGAATGCTGTCCCGGGTCCTGTGGTTTGTGGCCCAGGAATTTTATGGGACAGTGGTAGTATTTTTGCACTTAATAGCTTGGATGTAAATTTGTTCCATAAATGTGATTGTTCAGCTATCATTGAAGATACTGCAGGAAAGAAAAATCTATGTCTGCAGCATTTTTCACATTCCTGTCTTTCCTCACAGGAATTTAATAATGAAAAGCAGCGCTTTATTATTTACACTTTGAATGTGAACCTGATAAACAAATTTAATAGGTTGACATTAAGTTTATTTTTAGTGATCAGGTTCTTGGAGCTAGCGATTGTATTTTTAGTGTCTGTATCCATCTCAAGATGGTCTTCTAGCCAACTGAATGAGGTGGCACGGCTCTGTGCAGAGCACCACTCGAACAGAAGGGAAACAAGTGAATAGTTCAGGCACAGAAGAGCAGCATTACTGATATGAGAAAGAAAATTGCAAGGAGTTTTTCCTGATTTTACAAGTCTTAATAGAATTNATGGTCTTCTAGCCAACTGAATGAGGTGGCACGGCTCTGTGCAGAGCACCACTCGAACAGAAGGGAAACAAGTGAATAGTTCAGGCACAGAAGAGCAGCATTACTGATATGAGAAAGAAAATTGCAAGGAGTTTTTCCTGATTTTATAAGTCTTAATAGAATTCTGACTTGAATGTCAAAGGTAGTGTAGTGATACTATTTCTCCATACTTGATCTGTGCAAAATGTAGATAAAGGAACAGGTAAAATCTTCAGTATTCATGGTCTGTACTGCTCTGTTCATAAGTTGTGTTTGCTAGAGGTCTAAGAACATTACTAAAATGTTAAATTTAACAGGAGACATACAGAAAATACATTTATATAGTTTAATCCCTTTTAAAATAGGTAGTATTGTAAATATTTTTATATTAGCATTAAAACCCTTGATTTTTTTTATTTATGTCAGTATCAAAACTTAGGTATGAACTTGGAGAAGCTTTATAATATAATGATGGACCTTGCTCATGACTTACAGGTAAGATATAAAAGGTTGTTCCTCAGATATAACTTCTGAGGTATTATCATGAAGTAAAGAGAATTAGTGATGTGCTTCTCTTTCAAATCAGAATCTCTACTCCAGTTAAATGGAAGGCTTCAGTCCTTAGTGGTTTACAGTGCTGGTCAATATTTAAAATAAAGTTGCCCATCAAGTTTGCCATTTCTTTGCAGAAGGAGGAAACGGTAGTCTCAAGGTTAATCTTTAGAAGAAACTTTTTCTCTGCAACAATTAACTAATTATTTAAATGAGGATTCTAAGAATGGGAAATGTTCAGAATATTGTGACTTTTGTTTTGGTATTTTAAAGCTATATGAAACAGTCTTCAAATTGTTAACAGAGTTAAAACAGAGCGTAGCAGGGTTTTTTCGATGTATTCCTTGGGTACAAAAACTCTCGGTATTGCTCTAGGTTGTATCAGCCAAACACTGGTCAAACACTGGAACAGGCTTCCCAGAGAGGCGGTTGATGCCCCAAGGCTGTCAGTGTTCAAGAGGCATTTGGACCGTGCCCTTAACAACATCCTTTGACTTTTGGTCAGCCCTGAATTGTTTGGGCAGTTGGACCAGATGATTGTTGTAGGTTTGTTCCAAGTCAACTATTTTCTATTTTAGCCCTTGTAGCAGTTTGGAATGCATCTCAAGAAGTCTTTTAGACTTAGTGGGGTGGTTTTTTGGTATATGTGTGTTTTCTCACTTTAATCATTTACCTGGAGAAGTGTCAGAATTTAGGGACATGCTCAAGTTCTGGTGGAAGATACATCATAGAATCCTAGGGGTTTCCCTTGAAATTGATGGTAGCAAGTGTAGAGCTTAGACCATCAGCTGATGGAGCCGTATTAATCTAGATGTCTAAGTGGTCCAGCAGTATGCTGAAGCAGTCTATGAAGGAAGGCAACAGGGAAACACTAAAGGCACAGAAACACTGAGAGCCAGTCTACGGAAGTTTTTAGACAGGTGTTGCTGACCGATTGCTTCAGTGGTTAGAGAAAAAACAACTTCCTGGTTTTTGTAAATAAATTGGGTACATAACCTGATCATCTTTTATTTTCTTCCTAATGAAAACAAAGTTATGAATTCTGAATGGTTTCTAAATCGTTCAAGTTGGAAGGGATAACTGTATGTCCTATTGTAATGGAGCTTGCTCTAAAAATAAACTGTTTAGAAAAATGAGGTATGTATATTTCTTTATTCCCGTACAAATTTTTACTAATGCAGAATGTATTACTATTGCCCACAAAATTCATAATGGACTACAGTATTTAGATACTATAATTCACACTAAGTAATATTTAATTCCACAGTGTTATATGAAAAGGGATGTTACAGAAAGTGAAATACTGCTTAGTGGTAAACAGAGCCACATAATGACCCTACTGTATGTTTTAAGATTAAAAATAGCTGATACTGAAGAATTTATTTGTATCTCACTTTACAGGTTCAAGGCTTGTGGAAATTATTTTGCATATTAGAGCTTCCACTTATCAAAATTCTGGCAGGTATGAAAGTTCAGTTCAAAATACAGATCTTCACCATTTTCACAGAGCTGCTGACTATGCTCAAGTAGAATATTATACCTGAGAATACTAAATATTATCTTAGCCTCATAACAGCTGTGTGTGTTTGAGTTTCCAGGCTAAGAAGCATGTAAGATTGAAATTGTCAATTTTAAGTGTTCTCAGTACATAATTGTATTTACAGTGATGGAAACACACAAAATACATGTGAACAAACAAGAACTGAAAAAAACATCAGAGATTCTGGGGGTAAGTTTTGTCTTTATTTTTTCTTTGGGAAAATGTATCGCATCATCTTTCTACTTTACTGAGGGTAAGTGATTAAAAAGAAGAGGAATCTTTTTGTTATGTCACATTTTATGTGACAGTTTGAGATTTCTAGTATTTTTATTATTATAAATGTAAGTAATGATATTTATGTTTTAGGATACTTCCATGTTTATTTAGGCAGGGAAAAAAAGACACATTTGCTTCATTAGCATTGCCTCAGAACTGAGATTGCTTTGCAAAATCCACAGGTCCTTTTGGGTTGTGTCGTACAGTAAAAATTGTAATGACTCTTTCTGAACCTACAGTTATCAATAACCATCTTCCTGAGAAGTGATAGATATTTCTCTCTCTCTTTGTAAATAAAACACTCTTTACAACTTACGTGTTCTGAGAGTTCTAAGTTTCCCCATTGATAAAAATAGCTACAAGAGAATCCTGTTTTGTAGCATAAAATCTGACTAGATAATCATAGTGCTCTGACAGATTGTTAATTGACCAGAATAATTTACACAGCTCTGTTTCTCATAGACCTCTATAATCTTTAATAACCTAAATTATTTTCCCACAGATTTTGATACGTTTTACTACAGTAAATCCCTTTCCCAGATAATGAAGAAATATAGATTAAAGAGTATGTGAGGAATCTACTAAACAAAATGTTGATAGCCAGCAATGATTGCACATTATCAAGTACATTATTTTAAAATAGAAGTCAAATGTATTTTTTAGTCTAGGAAGTAGCAGAATATTGCAGAAAATAATAATGTGAACAGAGTAATTCTGATGTACTAATTTATAGTTGCGACTCAAAGAGCTTGAACAGGAAGCTCATCGCATTGCTGGAGAACAATTCCTTTTGACCAGCAGTAGTCAACTCAGAGAGGTAATATTTATACTACTATTAGTATCTAAGTTGTCAGTTCTGTAAATTGTTATTGATACAGAAGAATTATAAAGCATATAAAATTATCCTTACAGCTTCAGAATTCTTTTTCTTTGGTAATAATTATCTTATTTTCTGATTTTAATGGAGGACACCAGTTTCTCATAAATTTGGCAATGTTGGATAATTTGTATTTGAATATATTTACTTAAATTATGCATTTGATTTTAGTAAATACACTACCTCGTCAATAGCTCAAAAAGAAAGATTTGATCTTTTCAATTCTATGTTAGTTCTCTTTGCGACAGTATGCTCTGTTCATCTTGCAATCTGTTTTCTAGACTTAAGCTCAGGCACCAAATAATTTTCCTTTCTGTTTCAGCACTTGAAACACTGGAACATTACTCTCATGTGTTTTTTTCGTACTGTAGATACTGTTTGAGAAGTTAAAACTGGATGCACTGTGTGAGAAAGTTCACAGAACTGAAATACAACAACTTGTGTCCACCTCAGAAGTTGTGGTGAGATCGGGAGGGGTTTTAAAACCGCCTGCATAATTTAACAAAACTTCTAAGTTTTATATTCCAGTGAAATTGTCATTCTCTACAGTTTTCTGAAGAATCTTGATTTATTTTGGTATTGTAGTAATCACACTTCATTTACTTACGCCAGAAGTGAAAGTTGCACTCCATGACGGGGAAAAACAAACCAGCTAGTGAAGCTAGACTTCAGCTATAAACCAGGGTTAAAACCTTCATTACCAGCATGCACATATGACGATCTTCCTCAAAGGAGGGAGGCTTTCTTACTGGTCAGGTTTAGGCAGTTCAGTATGACTGACTGGTCAAGTGAAAGACACCACTGGTGAAAGAAAAGAGCATTAACGTAAAATCTGCTAGTGAAGGAAATAGCGACCCGGACTTTCTGTTTGCTGTCAGAAGATTTGGGCTAAAGCCGTGTTGTCATCTTTTTATGGACCCTTAACTCATTCATTCATGCTCGGGAAAGGAGATCTGTAGGAAATTATTTGATACCTGTGGTCTGAGTTGGGAGTTGTCACTTTCTTTGTATGGTCCAGTGTTTTACTTCTGTGCATGAATTTTTCTTGGGCTTTTTTTTTCTGTTGAGGTGCTTGTCTTCAGTAAGTGTGGTTGTATTTGGAGTCAGATCTGCAGGTTCATGATAGAATATTGTTGCCTTAGAGCAATAATGACCAAACAGTTGAGAGACTTTGATACACCTGTACAGGAGATCAAATTATCGGATTCAGTGCAATAAATACTACTTATATGACGCTTCTCCAATTCGTTCTTCTGTTAGCAGATAATTTTGAGCTGTGCAAATGTTCATGTGTGATCCCACGCAAGTGCAGAAACCTGCCAAAAACATTTGTTTAAAAATGATGAAGTCAAGACCAAACTGCAGTCTTCTTCAAACTTGAGGCAGATGTGTGTGCCCCTTCCTTTTTTAAGGATAATGATAGTAATGGAATTCCTTCTTACAAGAGAAAAAGCCTCTGTATAGCGGTATCTTTTTCTGATTTGATGCTGCAATTGTATTGCTTTAGTTGACATGGAAGTCAAAGTGCACAACTCATTGCTGAGATTGAACACCTCTGGGGAAGGTAGGAAGGTAGTGTTTGTTTCGGGTGTGTGAAAGAAGAACTTAAACTTTAGGGCCAACAATCTGAACTACCAGATACGATCTCTGAAGTAATGTCAACACTATAATCGTAAAACCCACACACTACTCAAGGAGAAGGAGGCTTAATAGATCAAATATGTAATCTTGGAGGGTGACAGAGAACCTTGGGAGATGGGAGGGATCAGTGAAATAGAATACATGTCATCTTTTTGTGGGAACATAGGATTTGTTGCAGTAATCAAAGCAATGCTTTTATCTAGTCCAGTACTCTTTCCAGCAATTGCTGACACTTGGGTTATTTCGAGAAAGTTAGGCTGAAATCTTCCAGTAAATAAATACTAGATAACTAATCTTAATATCTTGTCTGTCCCTGGTACTAAGAAAAGCACCTTATGCTTTTAAATCTTCATTCTGGTACAGTTACATCTATTTTTCACTTTGAACTGTTGTAGTTCCAAATATTTTTGTTGTACTTATTAAAGTACTCTATTTAAATCATTTGATTCTTTTTCATAAAACTTTGTGGCAATTTACAACCAAAATAATTATAAAAATGTTTTATTTCATTGCTTTTGGATTTGACAATTTCAGTTTTCCTTGAAATCCTCCTGGAACTTGTATTGTGGGATGCCCAGGAGAAATTAACCTGTTGGATTTTTTGTGTATGTGTATAAACATGTATGTGTGTACATATGTATTATTTGGTATACTTTTATCATTTTCTCTTTTGTATTGATGCTGCCTAGCACAAAAAATAAGTGAGGGACCATAAGTAGGCTCCCCCATACCCCAGTGTTTTCACAGTTGTCGTGAAAAAGTTTTTATGTCTGCATGTCTTTTTGTCCCTGTCTGGGATGGGAAGGGAAATGAAATGGGAGGGGGTGTAATCTCCAGCCTTCCTGCTGAAGGCAGGAAAGAATGAAGGCTTCCTTGGGCCTAGGGTGAGATTGCTTGGTTGCTTGGTGTTTTATGCATTCAGCTTGGCAATTTCTTCCTCCAAAATTTATTCTGTTAAGATTGTGAAATAATATAACCTAACAGAAAAGTATACCAGTAATTCATATTCTTTATTTTGCAGCTAAGTAAGTTGCAAGATCTTCATCCTTTGCCTAAGATCATTTTAGAATACCGACAGGTGAGCTGGTATTTTTCACGTAACGTAGTTGAATTGAAGCAAAATTAGCAAGAAATATAGCATACTCGCAGCTAAATAAATTTTTAAAAGTTGACTGATGTAAGTTCATTCAAATATTCATTTAAATTTTGAAGTTCTATTACTCTTAAGAGCTTTTTAATTTAATGCTGATACTTCTGTTTTGTACTTGTGAGATTATAGCTAGCAAACAACTGTTGCAAAAACAATTAGAAAACTTCACTGTTAAATTTGTCTGCTGCTATAAAGCACACTGTTAGGGCAAAACATTTATTTTTTGAGTTCTGAAGAAAGCGAAGGAGATAAGTAGTTATGGGTTTTTTTAGGTAATGAGCCTCCTGAAAATCCAAAATGATGTAGTTAGTCTGCTGTCACACTTCATGTTTGGGTCTTCAGTGGATGAGTTTCCAAGATTTTTTTTTTAAGATGTGGGGGTTTTAATGTGTGGGTTTTTTTGTGTATCTTAGTGACCTAGTGATATAAGATGCAAAAGAATACATTCCAATAGTTCATTTACTAGCATCTGCCAAGATCTGGCTTTAGAGTATAACCCAGCACTTACCTAACTTAGTAGGTCAAGTTTTTAGGGAGTATACATCCGTTATTTACTAAGATAAAACTGTCTTTTAAAGAGGTCTAGAAAACAAGTTAATATATATCTGGAGATTAAGAATTTTAATTTGAAAAATCTCTTATTTTTATAAATAAGCATTTATGTAAACTTTTATGTAACTTAGGTTCGCAAGATGAAATCAACTTATGTGGATGGACTACGAACATGCATGAGAAAGGTAGAAATATAAAAAAAACAGCCTGTAAAATATGGTATTTGAAATAAGTCATAAAATAATGTGAAATGATTGCAATATTTACAGCTTAAGAACTCATATATGGAAAATTATAAAGTTTTTCTATTTGATTTTGTAGTCTTGATTGCAGTGTGCTTTTATTACTAATACTTCCATTAAATAAAAGTTAGATGTATGTCTTCATCATTTTCTTTTTTTTTTATTTTTACCTTACTTGACTGTAGGGATTTATTTCCTCTACATGGAATCAGACAGGAACTGTGACTGGCAGACTTTCAGCCAAACATCCAGTAAGTGGGCCTCTTAGAAGATTTACATTTTAATCAGAATTTAGTGATATTTTTAATATAAAATATTACATATTGTTAACGCATGAAATGTTTGTTTTCATATAAGTCTAGCTGTTGCCATATTCTAAGTAAATGGCAGACGTGTCCTCCATACTCTAGAACATTTATTTTCATTAATGTTGTCTGTTATCTGTAGATCAGATCTGTAGATCAGAATTTAATATTATTACCTGAAGTTTACCTGAATTAGAGAGGTAGAATTGTGAGCCATGCATACTCCCTCTAGACTTCTCCTGAATACTTCTTTGTAAGGAATTCCTGGTGTTCATGAACCACTCCATGTAAAGGACGGGTGAGCTCTGGAAGGTACCCTGGGGACTATGGAAAGAAAGAAGGAAAGAACCTGGAGCAAGACCAGAAGGTCTTTTTTTTCTGGCATTTGGCTTCAGGCCTTGTAGCAGAGAAGGTCTAAGGTGGTCTTGCTGCTGCCCTGAAGTCTTGACAGATGCTTATGTGGCTGTGACGCTTGGGCTCTTTGTGCTTCTCTCTTGTCTCTGGCTATAATGATCTCTATGTACATGGTTGTGACTGGAATGTCTTTTATTTGACTTTCTGGATTGCTAGAAGCTTTGGGGTTTTTTTCCAAAATGGCCTTTTTTAAGGGCACATTTGAGTATATTTTATTATAACATTTCAATTGGAATTTAGGAAGTGTAGTACCCTCTGTCTGTAGGGACTGGTGATGCCTGTTGCATTCTACCTCTGTTGCAGCCCAAAGGCTGCATGGATGAATGTGTAGGACCTGGTGTGGGAGGAGACAGGGTTTCAGACTGCTTCAGGGGCTCAAGTCAAGACATAGGTGGGGGAATAGCAGTAGAAAAGTAATGACTACCTACCTACAAAAATGTTCTGTTTGGTTTAGTCATGGCCTTTCTTAGCAAAGACCTGACCTCTGGCCCTGTGGGAGAGGGGGAATAGATGCAGAAGTGGGACTTGGCTTTTGAAGGCTAGAGGGAATCCATGAGGCCTTTGTCCTTTGAACTTGTGCCCAAAAGTATTGCCAGTTCTTGTCCATGCAGGTTTGGGTACTGCTTATCCGTCTATGCAGGTACTAGCCTTAAACTTCATGACATTAGAAGCTTTCTGCAGTCTGAGAGAAAGGCCATGATCTTCCACAGCTCTATTTAGGAGTAGAGATGTTAGACTTAACAGTTATGTTGTCAGTGGTTTGTGTGAGTGGGCTCATGTGGATCCTTGCAAGTCCTGACTGCTATGGTGATGTCTGGAGCTCTGGCAGAAACCTATCCTGGGAGGTTCTCATCCTCACAGTACCGGTGACTTCCTTAGCTCTTCTTTTACCTGTCTTCACAGTTCAGGTTTCAATTATATCTTTCTACCCTCATGGTACGTATTTCCATACAATTTGTCATCAAACAATTTCTAGGAAGTGCTTGTACTTTTTGTTGAGTAAAAAAAAATCAGTGAACAGATTCTGAGTGAACAGTGGAATGGAAGAGTGTTACTGCTGCTTCCGCTTCTCATCACCCAGATGGGGGAAAGTGATGGGAGAGAATGGAAAAGATCATGATCACAGTTTGCTAAAATATTCTGATGTGATTCACAGGCATTTAAAAGTCAGAGCTGAACAGGCAGCTGTCCTGAACAACCACATACAACACCAGCTGACCTTTGGCCCATCATGCTAAAAATAGCACAAAATCTGCTTTTCTTAAAGGTTGTTTTCTCCAGAATAATGCTAATAAAGTTAGCATCCAGGGTTGCCCAAGGCTGGCTTTTCCTTACAAGAAAAAACATTGGCATGGCTTTTTTTGTGTGAAATGTTTATGGAACTTACACCATCTGTTTCTGAATCATTTATTGATATAGAAGATACGCTGCAGTGCGCAGTCACTTTACTAAGTGTTAAAGGATTGGGAAGATTCTTGCCAGAAATCATAAATATCGTAGATATTTTTGCATTTACTATGATGTTATGTCAAATGTTAGCTGAATATTTGCTGAGGTAGTTTATTTTTAACTGTGTTTTAAAATGCTTTAAGGAGTGATTAAAGAGAAAAATAAGTGTAAATCAGATAAGGTGAGAATTCAGCTAGAAAAAACATCTCATTTGCTGCAGTGGTCATGGGAGATGGGGTTCCAAACAAAGCTTTCTGTATTTTTTATTTATTTTGTGAAGGTAACGGATCTATCTGTCCTCTTTCCTTTAAGGCATTAGATTTAATCCAGGAAGGATTTACTCATAGGTTTAAGGGAAAATGACCAGACATTAGGTACAGAGCAGGATTTCTTTTTCAGATAAACTATTCTGTGATCTTCTTTCGGACAAATCTACATCTGATGTATGGATGATGCATATTTTTGGCTTTATGTGCATTTCTCTCAATAGATAAGCTTATTCACATGAATTTTTATGACTTGTATTGCAGCAACTTAGAGGGGGTTTCTTGGTAGAACTTAGCTTCAGCAGCTCTCCATGTATACATCTATTTTAGTTTAACTGTGCACTCGGTTTCTTCTCGTATGGTTTCTTCCACAGTATGTGTGCTGCGTAATTAATGCATTTTTCACAACTAACAATGTTAAATAATAATATAGTACATCATTAAACAGGGACAGATTTGATATTGTAGTCTCATGGTGTAGCATGGTAACTGTCTGTTTGCCAGTCTGTGAGAACCTGCATATCTGAAACCTAAAATACATATAAACCCTAAAACTCTTCAGTCAGATTATTTTATAATATATCCATAGGCCTTTTTTCCATATAATCCATAGGTTCT
Source organism: Steatornis caripensis (assembly GCA_013398225.1). Taxonomy (NCBI): domain Eukaryota; kingdom Metazoa; phylum Chordata; class Aves; order Caprimulgiformes; family Steatornithidae; genus Steatornis; species Steatornis caripensis. Next base: position 10,510 of record VZSC01007069.1, on the reverse strand, counting down.
TTTTTCCACTCTGTGATGGATTGCTTATTGCTATTAGAGGAAGTTAATCAGGTTTATTATTTGAATAAGTTATTTCTAATTATTTTTGTATAAATATATTAGTCTTGTCTGCATTAGGATAGTCCTTTATTATATTGCTCATAGATAACTTTCCTATTAAATATATTTATGACATTCATAAAGACTCATTTATGTTCTCCAATCCACCTTAAAATACTGATTTCCAGTCTCTCACTTTTTAAAGCAAAATAAGTCATGACAGAGGTGGAAAGGCATAAAGCTAATTAAAATCAAGTCTCTTTCAGAATGAACAGAGAGAAATCCTAATTTGAGATATAAAGTTTGCATATACTTGGATGTTATAATTTGGTTTAAGATGTAAACTTCAGTACTGGAATCAGATATTCTGTGTTAAGGTTTCTTTCCTCCGGGCTTCTGCAGCAGAGAGAGCTGAAATACTGCTAATGAGTTTACACTTCTATACTTCGGAAGATGTTTGTAGCATTAAAATAAAAAGCATAAAGTGTTGGGCTTCAGGGGGCATTTCCTTCCTTTTAGTAACAATGAGTTATGCAGAAGATAAATAAAATGTTTTACCTTCCCAGAACAAGCGGGGGCAAAAAGGCATTCCTATTTCTCTCCAGGAAAAACACTTTTACCGGCTTGTCCAAAAAGGCAAAGAAATAAAATATTTTAACCTGTCGATCAATGAAGTATGTTAGCCTTTAATTTGGAAAGCAGGAATGTAATTAAAAAGGAAAACTAATTGGGATATGTTGAATGTTAATGTACTCAAATAAGGACCATAAAACCCCTGAAATACTGAATATACCTCAGTCTCTCCAACAAATAGAAGTAATATTTTCTGATAGTGAATGCATGATAGAGAATTGCCTGCTTGTTTCTTAGAAAATGTGTGCTACTAACAGTGTTTGGAGTATGAATAATAAATTACCCATCTGGTTTTCATTCTAATGGGAGAGAGAATCTCTTGAAATAGAGACCCTCTGAGCAATTGCCATAAAAAATGAGTCTGTTCTGTCAATTAACTCAGCAAACCAGTTTTTCTGATTATCCACAGTGTATCTATTACTTTGTCTCTGAGATAAAACTCAAATGTGGTTTTGGAAGAGCTTTGGGATCGTTTATGGACAGTGTGGATGAGATGCTACCTGGTTGCCTCCATTTCGTAACACTGTCCCAATAGGTTTTACGTCCTTAGCGTACCCACACATGCACGCTAAGCGAGACGGACTGTCATAATCGTGCTATCAAAGCTATTGTGACAGCTCTCAGATTTCAGGCATTTTGTCCCAGGCCTCATTAAGGCTACAGGCTGATCTGTGATACTACCAATACTCTTTCGGAAAGTTTATAGTCACAATTGAATTCCAGCACAAGCAGGATGTTCTATAAGGTATTTCAATAGCAGTGAGCTGCTGTAAAAATTTCAAGTGTCCTGTTTTTCCCCTGTCCCTTTCCTTCACAGCTTTTAGAAGGCTTTGGCAGAGCTGATGCAATGTAAGGAGCCAGACACCAAGTCTTGGAGCAGGGATGTGATCACATCTTCCTTTTTTGTTGCAGAAATGAACCAATGCCTTGGCTGCTTTTGAAACTGCACTATTAGGAATATAATTTTTGTAGACTTGTTTTCGTACACTCTCCTACTGAAATGAATGTTGGCTTAAAATGGACAGACAGTATGGGTCTTCTTACGTTTGCATTGATCATAATTGAGTGTGTTTTCTGTTTTTTTAGAAAGTATTTTTATTGCACTGGGGATAGAGATAAGTCAGACATATTACAGGTTCATATAAAACATTGTGTTAAAAGTCTTCTATAATGTCATCTAGGCTAATAATATCATTTTTAGGTAAGTGTGCTCTGATGTGGTCTTCACTAAAATAATGGTAGGTTGTCTTACAACAGAGATGAGAATATCTATGCATTTTCTTGGACCTTTGCAACAAAGCAATTCAGTGTCACGTTTTCTAGTCAGTACAAACAACTATCACTCAGATGAGCTGATATGCTATTAGAGAAAGTCGGAGCATGAATGCCACTTGTAATGGTTGGTCCGTGTTCTCTATCTCTTGCATTCAGAATGTATTTTTGTGCAATGTTTCTTTTCAGTATATTTATTCCAGTACTCTTGAGTCATATGCTGATTATGACTGCACTAATAGCACTAAAATAGTATCTCATTTTAAGAGTATTTAGAGTTTTGATGTTTTTAGGGTCTTTTTTGTTGTTGCTTTATTTTTTAAAAGTATATTTTAGTGAAGCCTTTAGCATTTAAAGAAACTGTATTTACAACGTTGAAGACAGAAGTTCTCTATTTCCTCTCTTCCTCATCACAGATTTTGTTTTCTGATAGGGAAAATTTACTTAAAAAATGAGCGAATGAGCATGTTGAAAGACTTTAGTTCAACTGCATTCATGATGAAAATTTACACTATGTTAACATTATGTTATAACAAGGATGTTCTTAGTTATTGGTGTGACAACTACAATATGAAAAGTCACTGTTAGTTCTGTCGTAACACTCATGTCTGATGCTCCAGAACATCATTGTGTTGATTTAATATCCAAATGCAGAAATAAGGATTCTGCATCATAGACCTTTTGTTCTCTTAGCATCTCGAGTACACATAGTATGCTTTTCTATGATATATGCATGTCTTTGGTATTCTCTGTAGGAAGGCTCCTCATTTGCGTAAATTCATTAATCTCATGGTGAGTGCAGTGTATCCAATACATGGACGACCTTTTATAGTGTAATGTTTTCCATTTGGCTCAGTAAAGCTTGGAGCATCATCTGGGCGGTGATTCTGTAGTAGCAGGAGCGGTTCAGTCATCTATATAACTTCTATTTGGGATTATCTTTGTATGTATAATTACTCTGTGTGTTAATTAAAGATAATGTGTAGCCAGTATAAATCTACTTCTATGCAGTAATCAACATACAAAATGTTTGTATTTTAGTTATGCAAGATAAGATAGGGAGTCTGTCATTATTTCTTCTGCAAGCTAAATATAGAAATACAGAGAGCAATTAAAATTAACAGCTCAAAAATGAAAGATTCGATACAACTCAGAATAGTATCAGCTGAAGTATTTTTAACGCATTATGAAATATTGATTGTGGAGGCTCAATTCCTCCTTCACTCTCCTTTAGTTTCTGGCAAAAAGCACCTAAGAGAAGCTTAGACTTGTGGAAATGGGAGAAAAAAGTTCCTGTAAAATTTTCCTCTGCTAGAGAGATGATGGCACTGTATACTTCCCCTTGTTTCATTAAAATTTGAAGATACTACATTTCAATACACCATGTATAAATTATATTGTCAGCACTTGAGTGCCGTCTGCTGTTGAGTGGGCTTTGTTAAGGTCGTTGGTTATATGCTGATTCATTTTATCCTTTGAATGGCCTTTGCCAGAGATGTTTTGGGAATGCTGCAGGCAGAAGCCAAAACTGCGCTGATCATGTTTTAGAAAACTGTGCTGGAACATAGCTAGTGCTACTGCCAGGTTATTTTTCTCTAATATGAATGTGACTGGAGCACATAGTTACCAAGAAACAAAATTGGTGTCATCTGTAATCAAAACAAGTGTGTTTTAGCTATGTGGCTCTCCCTACCTTACATATTAAGAGGTGTTTCAAAGAGAATTAATTATAGTAATATCTGTTACTTAGAGTATTCTGTTACAGAAGTTAGTCTGTACACTGTTGTGTCTCTTGGAATTTTCTTAAGTCTGATTCGATGTAATTTTAGAATAGTTTAAGAGCAATGTTAGCATGGTATTTTAGTTACAAGAAAAAAGTAGTGCTATTCACTTGTAGTCTGTCACAATCTTTGTTCTTGTACTGTTCATCCACACAGACTTCAACTCCTGGCTGAGCACTTTTCTTATGCTTGAGGTTGACTTATGCTATCTCCTGAAGTCTCAGTGTGGTCACAGTCATTGTACCTCTGTACTGAGGAGTTTAATAGAGCCCATGTCCTACTAGGTTCATTTTCACTTTCCTCATCCGTAAGGCAGTTGCTCAGATTGAATCTTCAGCCATGTGCGGAAATGCACGTATGATCTTTATATTAGTTTGAATATTTGTGGGCCTGGTTGTTATGAAGTTGTCTGTTGGTACCTCTTGTGAATTGATTCAGATTTTAGAAATTCTGCTTAAAGATTTTTTTTTTTATTCTTCATGTAAAATATTTCATTAGTGGGGTTTTTAGATACACAACTCTAGGAAATACTCAAAGCCTAGAGACTTACATTCCAAGAGGACAATTTAAAAACCAAAAAAAATCTCAGGCACACAATTTATGTCTTGTCTTACAAGTTCTCAAAAGTGAGAGATGTTAGTGTATTCCTCTAATGGCTGAATTCCTTTTTGCAAGGACAAAATGTAGCCTAATTCTGATCTCAGCATAGGTTTCATTATGTTTTAATGTAACAAAACTATTTAAAAATTTTATTTTGCTATATGGCATTCTACCGTACGTTGTTCTCCCATTCTGCATCTCTGAGCAAAAGTTACTTCAAAAAATCTGAGAGTTCTGACAACAAAAAAATGAAGGATAAAAAAATGAACAATGATAAAAAGAGAATGGATTATAAGGGAAGATCAAAAGTTAGGTACAGCAGAAGAGACTTCTTGTCTTGGATGGTCCAATTTTCAGACAGTACTGATTTTCCAAAACTTTGTCATTGGCATCCCAAAGAATTTCAGGAAAATTACCGCTGTAGCTCTACATCCCTACTACATTCAGCTTACTCTGCTGACAGGTTTTTTTTTTCTGTATCAATGAGTGGAAAATTTGCCAATTCTTTATTTCCTCAGCATCCTTTCATAAAATCTCAGGAAATTTCACCCAGAGTTGTGAAGATGGATGCACTCTCAGGTTTGGAACAACAACAGCAGCAACAAAAAATAGTGGTTTGTATAAGGGTCACTGAAGATAAATAGAATAGGATGGAGGTCATCTTGTTGACTCCCATGTGGCCTTGTTGTCCTTCGTTATCCCATGCTAACATGATCATCCACTGACTGTGTCTCTTAGGAACTTATAGTTAAGGACCACTTCTATCAAATCAAGAATTGTCCTTCCCTCACTGAGAGCAAAGAGAGAGACATTGGTTATTTAGGTTTCCTTTAACTCCTTCGGTCAGCCTGCTCTTCGCAATGTTTTGTAGCCCTTTAAGAGGAATTCCCTGCTAACATATGCTCAGTAAATACCTCTGTATGTGGAACAATCTTATTTGAGATGCTGAATGTTACCCTTTTGTAAAACAACCGTACATCTTTTCTTTAGAAAGTAAATTCCTCCAGTCTGGAAATCTTGTCATTTTTTATGTGTTTGAAGGTCTAGTATTTGTACCTTTGGGTAATATTCCTTTGACATTGATTACTTTAAAGCTATAATATACAACTAGTACAATATTTGAGCTCCAACTGCCACTCAAAGGGTTGTTATCTCTATGCCTTAGCACTGTTTTTTTACCAAAACCAAATCATACCTTCTTGGAATTCATCCTAGAGTAGTAGCCTCCCATATTAACAATAGTTATTATTGTTAATAGTAGCCTCCCATATAAACAATAGTTTAACTATTGAGCTTATGTCTTGAGTCTAATTTTCTTTCAGGAAAATGAAATGAGATAAGTAAATTTAGTCAGTTTATATATGGGAAACAAAAGCAGTCTTTGCCTGTTTGTATATGCGCAACTCTATGCGTCTTTCAAATTCCCTTGATTGCTGTGCAAAGGTTAGTAGCCTGTCAGTATCTAACCAAGCATTTGGGCTGAACCCATGATTTGACAAAATAGTTTGTCACAGAACATGTCAAATCAATAAAATATTTTTTGTTATTTTAAAAATCAGTCATTGGGTTTTTTCTCAGGTGCTGCTACAACATAATTACCTGACATCATCAGCAGGTCTAAATGTCAAAGAATATGGCAGAAAGAGGGTTAGTCACAGGAAATCAAATACATTCTTCTTATGGCCAACTCGCTAAAGAAGTCAGTCAGTATTTTTGATTGCCATTTTATTCTTCCCTTGTATTCGCTTTGAAAGCTGTTTAAGCTTGTAGGAAGGTGATTAATTACTTCTAAGTCTCCCACTCGACTGACATCTAAACCCTTGATAATTCTATGCTGCTGGGTAAAGCACAAGGGGAGCGCTTTACCTATGAATGATTGTTCACTAGTACCAAAAATTAACAAATCCTTTACTAGAATTCTGTATGATTCTGTGTTTTTTTGACAAGGAAAATAGATGTGTCTAATTTTTAACTAGCCACTAGGTGGCAATTGCAGACAAGTCAAGATTTGCTTAGGCATGTATGTGCGCATCCGTACCAGGCTGGTATTGCTATGGTGACCTTGTTCATTTTCATATTTTCTTTATTTATTGAGCTACATGCTGTATTTTAAAAAATTAGATCTTCAGATTGTCTTAAAATGATATCTTGTATAGAAGTCACAGAAAATAACTGTTTATGCCTTTACAATAATAACTAAATGCTGCTATGGATAATAATTAAATATGACAATTTTCCAAAAGATAAATAATGAAGGATTGGGGTTTTTTTTCCTGCTGTTTAATTTCTCATGGGTGAGTTGCCACCGACTTTGGAGGTGCCAGACAAATTGAGTGAATTCGATGTTGTGAGTGCTCTCAGGACTCAGAAGTCTTGTCATTCTGCATTGCAAGAATACTACTTTGGGTAGTGTGCAGTTTTACTCGCTATTTCTCCAGCAGATCTGGCCTTTAGCAAAGGAGCCAGCAGAGGGTTGATGTTAAGGAAGTAGCTCACTGAAACTGGGCTTGCATTTCTTCTCAAATTGATGAACTGAGCTATGAGAGCCAAATTTATCAGTAAGTGCGGTCTGATGTAGAGCAAGAAAAGACAACTGAAAAAGAAGGAAAAGAAGTGAGAAAATTTTGAATAAACAGAGGAAAAAATCCACTACAAGAATAAAAAGAAAAAAGTAATTAAGATACAGAATATAAAGCTGAAAGGAGTTGTCATCTTCATTACAGTGATAATTGATAGGAAGTCTGGTCTTACAGAACAAAGTATTACTTCTGTTCCAAAAGTAATACAATGCTAATCATCAAGCAGATTTAAAAGCTTACTTTGTGTAGAGCTGGGTTCTTGTTAAAAGAAAACAGTTATGGCCTAATTATTTTCATAAACTTTCTGGAGAAGAAGATACTGAGCGAAAATCCAGAAAATTTAGGACTTAAAATGCTTCAGTTTTTGCTGGACTGCTGAATTTAATGATATAAACTA
>VZSC01007068.1:18605-78916 GCA_013398225.1 Steatornis caripensis | reverse complement strand
GCTCTAGGCTAACCTGCTTTAGCAGGGGGGTTGGACTAGATGATCTCTAGAGGTCCCTTCCAACCCTACCATTCTATGATTCTATGATTTTATGATTTTGAAGAGGCCTTGGTTTATTGAGGAAGGGTGGAAGTGGGACTGGGCTGCTGATACCTTTCCTGTCTAATCCACAACAAAAAAGAAAAACGCAATGTGAGAACTGCTTAGGAGAAAGCCTCTTCAGGTGGGCCACATTTCATTAAGGGCTCAACTGCACAATGAATTATGTCAGCTTAATAAGTTGCCTCCATTAGCTGAGACATAGTAGCTGTTGTTAATTGATTGCATGTGCATTCTTTGCTTGCCCTACTCTAAGAAAATGCAACTTGGCATAACTGTCCTTCATTGATGCTTAAAACTAAGTCGTACTACACCGTAGTTGGGCACACCACACTTGATAAGTTGCTGCCTCTTGGTAATTTGTTATTTTGCCATCATTAGGTTGTGAATCTCAGCCCTGAGATTATATACTAGTGCACTGAAGGACAAATCATTGTCCTGTCCAGAATTAAATAGGAGAAAATGAAGTAGGCAGTAGTAAATAACAGCACATGTGGATGCTCTTAGAGCCACTTGACTACTGAAGTGGAAAGCTAAAGCAGTGAAAAATGTTGATGTATATGAATTTTATATATCTGAAGGCATATTTGAGGATTCCTGATCATTGTTGAGACATATATGAAAGTATGCAGCTTTGCGGTGATTAAATGTTACGTTTAAAACTGCAGTGTCTGAAAACCTCATGTGTTTTCTCCCTAAAGAAAGAGGATGGTGTAAACTACTGTCCTTCAGACTTTTTATTTTTTGGACAGAGGTCATATCTTCCTTTTAATGTTGCATAGCACACAATATGGTGACATTTGCAGGAATCGGAAAGATACTGGTCATCAAAATCAAACTCACCTAAGAAATCTGGTTTTTTCTTGTCATTCACTACAGAACTGGGAGGACCTGGAGGACAGGGCAACAGTATGTTCAGTGGTAACATGGTATAAGAATTGCCATGCTGGTCCAAAGTTAACCTGAGCCAGTGTCCTGTCTCCAAAGACGGCCAATAGTGTAGGCTTGAGGAGGGTATAAAGGTAAGCAAGTGTTAGCGAGTCCTCTAGATGGATCATTCTTAGCTTCTGTTAATCTGTAGCTGAGGCACTTCTGAGATAGGTAGACTTTTATTTAACGGTTGTCAAGGCATATAGTAGGTAGTTAAGACATGGTAATTTATTTTATAGTATCCATATTGTTTTTCTATGCATTATACTTCCCTTAACTTGCTATTGATTGGAGTCTTGCTGATTATAGCATTAATTGTTCATAAAACAGAGTACCTCTACTTGCAAAAGCAGCCCTTAATTTCCACTTTTGCTTTTCCTGTAACTCTCTGTACCTTAGTATCTGTTTACCACATGAGTCAATATTGGCAATTTATCAACAACACAGTGCTTCAGAAAACTTTATGGTATACACTGCAATGTTTGGCCCATCATAGCTGGCAGGAGCCACTATTAAAGGGGAAATCACAGCATGGCGAAATAAAGGATCAGCCTTACATAGAGAATTTAAGGTTGCCAAGAACTTAAGGCACCCCACTCAGACTAGTTTGCTTCCTGTTCCTGAAATGTATAAAGGTTTAACATTTTGCTGGTGCTGTTGTGTGAGGTAAAATGGGCTTATTGTTGAGGGACCAAGGGGATCATCCTGTCCAACCTCGGAAGTCAAAGTTTTTCTTTTGCCAACAGTTAGACTTCAGAAGAACCCCCAGGTTGTTTTAGTACCACATTTAAGGAACTTACCCTTTATGCTGTGACCTGCCAATTACTTGACATAAAGAGCTTAGAAAGACATTTTTGAACTTTTTTTTTTAGTTAGAGCTATATAAGGGAACTTAAAAAATCAAAGGTATTCAAGATTGGCTGATTTGCAACAGTGAAATTTCCATTAATGTGAAAAAAGAAGTGTTAGGAATGAGGTCAAGTAAACAGAGTTATTACTCATTTTTTCTGTTTTGAATCTGGAGGCATATATAATGTGTTTAGGAGTATTTTGTTCAAAAGCCTTAATGTTCCCCAATTAGTTATCCTTTCTTTCCTGCATTTTTGAAAGTTAACAAGCAAATGAAATACGACACTCTTAAGTAACCTGCAGTCATTATACATAAAATCACTATTTAGATACTTAACAGAAAAATGACATCTGATTACTGTAGATGGTAATTTGCATGCAGTGGTCTGGGACCTGGAATAGGAGCGAGTAAAGGTAAAAATGGCTGGAAGTTATTTTCTTTGTGGTGGCAGACTATCACAACAGAAATCTTTCAGATGCAGTTGTAGTGGTAACTACTCGCAAAAAGCATCAACCTAGAAGACCACACTAGACAGAAATAATGTTCATGCTGCCGTTATGGGCAGAAGAAACTAGCAATATTATGAGAGATTTGTAAAAGGATATCAGGAGTGGAGAGCACAACGGAACATCGCAAGAAATTGAAGCCATTTTTAAACTGCAATTCTTGTACTTTCATAACACTGAAATTCTGCAATTTCGGATGATTCTCAGTTGTTTAAGCTATACTTTCATGATATTCTCAGTTGGTTGCCTGGTCTGAGTCATTAAGGGTTACTTTTTCAGGTGTATTTAAAATCTCATTAGGTTAAGAAAATGCTTTTTTTGTGGTAGGTCAATGACAATGCAAAATAGCTTTTGCTTTTTCGAACGTGCTTCTATATTTTGGGGATATTTCGGCAAAATACGTGTTGCTTTTGAATGTGCCTGTTTTAAGACTGTCTAAAGAGCCCTGTCACTTTTCAAAACAAAGATAATTTCTTAACATGTTCCCATACAGCATTTTCAGATACTACAGCAGTTTAAATTTTGTGTTTGTTTTATAGTGATCTGCTTTTTCACCTTGAAAAGGACTAATATCTTTCCCAGAGAAGTGTATGCCTTTCCACTTTGCATATCACAAACTTGCAACATAATGTTGCCAGACAGATATGTAATTGGTGTGAGCCAGAGAGGGAATTGCTTCCAAATTACAGCATGAATGCCAGCAGAACAGAACTCGTCTCCTATTAATACCCAGCAAAGAAAAAGCCTTAACAGCTGCAGAGGCAATGTTGCACTATGGCCAGTTTTGCATTTCTGCAGAAGTCTAGCAGTTTGGGACTTTGACATCCAGTGATAAACTGTAACCATGAAATGGTTGAGGAATGGGGTAGAGGCAGGAGATGGGGAGAGAGGTTACGTGCGACTACAGGTATATAGTTTATATTAAGGCTTGGAGGGCAAGATGGTGAAAGAACCAGCCTATAATGGGTTTTCCAGGAAAGTAAACATACTCTGCTTCACTGCAATTTCTGGTGCACTTTTGTGGCTTCTACAACAGTAGAGAGAGTGTGCAAGAGAGTCTATTTCAGTGAGGTGTCATGTAGCATTGTCCTGTAAGCACAGTATCAAGCGACCATATCCTTAAAATTACGAGAAAAGTTTTGACGCTATTCAGAATTGTACTGAAGGTAACCAAATACCTGGGACCTCGGCTAATCTACTGGCCTTTCTGTTTTACTACCTGTCAACTAAGAAAACCATTTCCAAGTGTAACCAGTCATGTGTGTGCCACTTTTATGTGGAAGCTTATGTGGCAGTTGTTTGTTTAAAATTGTTGGTGGTGTTGCTGCAGTTTTATTAACAGCAAAGATGGATGATAGGCTTTGCAGAAAGCAGAAATTATAATTATTTGTTTCTGTTGACTAGCAGGGAAATAATGGTAAATAATGGTAAAAAAAGCATGCAACTAAAGTCAGAGGTCTGAGAGATCCTGGCACATCTGCAGTTAGAAGGCATATGTTCTAGATCATGGTCAATATATGTGTGCGTAATAAGTACAGAATGTCCCCAAAACTGACAATCAGCTCTTTCATCTGGGGCACTTTCTAGAAAAATATATCTTTTGTATTGCCTTAGAAAGCCCATATAAAGGCTGCTTTCAAAGTATGAATAATTGAAGGATGTTGTAGCTTAAATGTTTCCAAATAAATTAGGCATGGTCATATCCACAACATTTTTAATGATACTGGAATATTTGCAAAGTTTTCCTTTTTCTGGACAGGCCATTGACAGGTCTAGGCTGCTAAAATAATTTCCTGTCTCCATTTTCATTACCCCCATGTCTGTCAAATCATGTGCACTTCACTTCATGAAAGAGTGCGTGCGGGGAGAAAATGGAAACAAGGCTGTTGAAGTCCGTCCTGCTATACCTTTGAGCAAATTGGAATATGTTGCGTGACCTTAACCTTCAGGAGTCCACAGACTGGAGCAATGCAGAAGCATCTTCAATAGTGTGAAGACTATTCAGCAGAATGGTTAAAGATGTCAGAGAAAAAAAGAGATATGCAGCAGTAAGAGAGACTTGTGCCCCAAAAGATGCATCTACTTCTTGTTTCTCTCCCAAGGAAGACACTTCATAGTTTTCAGGTTCTTTCTCTTCATCTCCTTGCACATGTAGTAATCTTATTGATGCTTTTTGGTTATCTTCTATCCTACACATAATTTTAAAATTACTCCTCCTTTTTCTCAGCCCAATACTATTATAGCAGTTTAATATTAATATTATAGTAGTTTAATATTCATATTATAGTAGTTTAAGCCTGACTCAGATATAATATTAGCTTTGGGAAGAGGAGCACAGTCTGAGCCTGGTTGAAGGCTGTTAAGGTTCCTCAAGAACCCTTTACTTTGGATCCTTTGATCAGCCCTTTAATCTTTGCTGCTGTTGCATTTCCTGTTAGTTTTTCTTACAACGTCTTTCTGTGCCAGGATTGTAGGCAGCAACCTTTCATAAACAGAAACGTAGGTCAATCCTTTCAAGACACTAGACAGCTATTTCACAGCTTCATGCGTGGTTGCAGCATGGTAGCTTAACTAAGAGACCCGTCTGCAAATCAGATTTTTCTGTCTTTATCTCCCTTTCCACAACCTGTTTTGACACTTGGGCATATTTTGTTTCTGCTGTGGAGTTCAGGGCTGTTTGTTTATTTGTTGCCACACAAGGAAGCGGGTGCTTGTGTTGCAGCATACGTGCTTGGTGACGTCATGCTGGGACAGCCTGGCTGGTCTCCACACTACCTGCTCTCCACTTTTCATGGCAGTGCTTAAAGAAATTACAAAATCTCCGCTTGCACAAAGGTGAGATTGAAATGAGAGCTCTGATAGGTTGCCAGTAGGAGTTTCTGAAAGCTCTCCTAAGGTGAACTGGAAAGCTTTAATGAGAAATAATGCCTGATCTTAGGCATGCTGAAGTCAGAGTAAGTCTTTCTTCACTAAGCTGTAGTTCCCAGTCACAGAGACCACAGATTACGTGGTCTCTTGTCTCAGCTACTTGACCCTAAACAATCATAGACATTGTATCACTGCATCAGAGGCTTGGGCATCTTCTCGTTCCCAAGGCAGTGCTCAAGAAATTGCAGTAACATTTAACCAAAATTTTAGTGCTAATTACAGTGAGCTTTGGGGCTTGATTTCAACCCACAGATCTGTTCTTTTTTGTTAACTTTCAAATTTTTATTGGTTGCTTTTTAAAATTACAGTAGTGTCTAGTGTCTCCTGCGAAGAGTAGATCATCTTTTTTATGTACTAAGCTATTTTCTGTCCTAAAGAGCTAAGGCTAGATTTTTGAAAGTATGAAGTTCAGTGCAAATGTTCGAGAGCTAGGCTTCAAAGCTGGGATAGGGAAGATAGATTAAAAGGTGAGAGGTGGAAACAGGCAGAGAGTGAAGTGACTTGCCAATGCACAAATACAACTGTGGATAAGACTTCAGTTCCATGTTCCCTGCATAGTGTCTCATCTGGTGTTTTAGGCCATCTCTAGTCTGTTTGCAGTCTGTATTATTGGGAATTACTTAAAAGTTGTACCCTGAATATAAACGTGCCCTGCTGCATGGTGGATTACTCTCTTCCTTTTGTTCTTTAAGAAACAGAGTTTCTGAAAGCTCTTCTGCTGGAAAGAGGGCAGAGGTTTGTGTAGGGCTGTTAGGCTTTATTGAAGTTGGAAAAAGCCTGGGGAAAAGTGGTACTGAGGGAACCAGGATTTTTATTCTCCTTTTCCATTTTTTTATTTTCAAGCCAGCATGCTGGATCTGCTCACTGTTTTGCTTCCCACGTGTTGTCAGTTCAAGGGATGGCAGTAACTTCCCTTGCAGTCCCACAGCCCGACTCTTGCCTGGCTGATCCTCTACCAAGGAAAGACAAAGATTTGTGGAGTCATCTCACTGACTGAACGTAAGACTGACACAACTAGTTCCAGCCTTGGTATTCCCATGTGGCTAGACTTGTCTCACATACAAAGGCAGAAGGGCACTATTGTGCCAATGCTGCTGGGTGACCCTGTGTTCTGGACACACAGGCCATAGGATCAACCCCTAGCTTTGCCTGGTGTCCTGTGTCCCAGAGTGTTAGAAGACTGCAGCCTGGTGAGGATGCCTGGCCCCCAGGTCAGGTGCATGCTAGCACCAAGTGGTGCCTGAGGCACCAGGTGTGCCTCCCATTGTGTGATGCAACACCATGTGATTTTGTATCTTGGGAAGAAGATGCTTGACAACAAGGAGGGGAAAAAAATTACAGCCCTTCTCTGTTCTCTTCTCCTTCATTTGTGAAATTGTTTTCATCCTCATAATCATTTTTTCTTGCACACATCTGCTCAGTCCCTAATTTGACTAACTCTCCTAACTTGGGGGGTTTGGGAGGACACAGAAAATTGTGACTGTTTTTTGAGGGACACTGGCCTTTCAGGCTCGTTTGATCTTAAGGTAAGGGGAAAATTGACCGAGTTCGCTCTTTCCAAGCAGGAGCTTCTTGGTTAACATCCTTTACAAGAAACAGGTGAGGACTGGGGAGCAGCCAGTAGTGCTGCCACTGCCAGGAGATAGAAAAGAGGCTACGTGGTCCTTAGAGCAGTCCCTGCTTGAATCTGTCAGGAGCTGGCTTTCCATGCTGCAGCATTAAAATTTGTGGGCAGCTGTAATTTCTGATCTGATCTGCACCAATCCCTCTTCTCGTGATCCCACTGAAGATACCAGTTAGGGCCTGCATCCTTCAGTGCTTCTGGGGTCGCTTTTTGGTCATGCAGTTGTTCCCTGGGGTAAAGTAACTTAAGTAGAAGCCACTAGACCACTCTGTAGCTGGCAGCGTGCCATGGGGATTGGTACATCTTCACTTTGGGTCTGGAGGAGTCTTAACTGTAGATGCCGAAGTTTGAAAATACAGCTTCACATACGTGTTCATTTTGCTCTTCCAGTCATGTCAGGAATATCCTCAGACAGGTTGTACTTGTTTTAGATTCAGAACTCCTGTGCACGTAATGTGTTTTGTACTTTAGCTTTGGTATTTTTGGTACTTTAATGGATGAGTATAACTTAGATAATGTTATTTTGTCATTGATATTCTTTCTGCTGTTGGCAGAAAGAGATTACAGTGTCATCTTTGACTCACAAATCCGTTAGTCTTTGCCACCGTTAAATGCTTCTGGAAAGTTTCTTTTGGATGATGCTGTCTAGCAATTTGATAGAATTGTCCTGGAAGATAGGTTCCCTCTCTTTGCTCCATTGCACAGGGGCCCCTATGCTACCCCTTAGATACTTCAATTGGGATTGTTTCTGAAGCTACTGCAAGCCGAGTTAGTCCCCGCTGAATTCAGTAAGAATTGCTTGCATGCAACCCCTGTGTGCCATCAGCACTTTTCATGTACAGCCATGAACAGAGAGCCCAGGTGCAGACTTCGGCCCAAGTGGTTTTATCTTTGTAGAAAAACAGAAGACAAATGCAGTGGAAATGGGAAGCAGCCGTGACTGGAAGAGTATCAGCAGCACCAAAAGGTCATATTTACTCCAAAAGAGTGGTAAGGCACTGAGCCTTGTTTCAGTTATTTTCTTATTAAATACAAAAAAAAAAGTACTATGTTCAGGTTTTTATAACTAAGGATATAACTTCAATTCATGGCTGCAAAATTATTCTGGAGACAAGGAGGCTGTCTCGGTGTCGGATCTCAGCATCATCAAACTTGAACATTTCTGATGATGGAGGGGGGATAGAGTCCCCAGGGACATGGATCTCTGAGCAAAGGCTACGTTGCATTAAAGGCTTGCCTGAGAGAGCATACTCAGCAGGCGATTTATTGACCAAGCCCATTGGTAATTTAAAGGTCCTAAAGAATAGATCAGTGTCAGTAATATACCATTTCTAATTTTGGAGAATTGTATGGATTTTTTTTGTAATCCCGTTAAAGTATACCATGAAAGTAATTACTCGAAACAGAGCTCAGAGTATATGTATTAAAGATAACATTTTTCTTAGTTTATGGAAGCAGTGAGTTTGCTTCACATCTAAAAGAAAGGGTCTTTTATACCTCTCTGTAGTATTGAAGCATCTGAAGGGCTCTTCTTAAATGTCCGGTGTGACACAGGAAAATCTCATTATAAAGGAGGATAAATCCCTTCACATGATGCAGAAATTTGGTTGTAACCTTGCTATGTCATTGTCCGGTTTCGGCCAGCCACTGCATCTCTCATGCCTTGTAGTAGTTATGGCAACATTTACCCAACTCATACAATGGTGTTTGGAAAATTTTATTAGACAGAAAAACGTATTCAACCTTCCATGAGGAAGGCAGAATTTTATCTGTGGTATAGTGCTTTAGCAACTTACCCTGCTTATGAGAAATTGCACATATGATGCAGGAAGCCTTCTAGTAATTGGCCTTTCTTCCTAACTAGCTAGTAAATCTAGCGCTGTCGTCATCTTACTCCTGGTCCAGGGTTTCCTGCTATAGGACTGCTAGATGTTAAGAACACCATCTATATCCAGAATAGACTTACTCAGAGAACAGTAGGTAAGCAGGGATGAATTACTGTATCCCTGCAGGGTTCAAACACTTTTGCCCAGCAGAACCATCTTTCTGCAACGTCTTTGATATTGGTAATACGATCTTGAGAACCTCAGATGAATAGTGTTTCATACTTCCAAGCCGTTCTCCGACCCTTTCAATACTTTAGATGTTCACTTTACCCCATTAGTAGCAGGTATAATTTCCTCCCATATCTCAATGCTAATAGCTTTTTATAAATAATTAAAAAAAACCCAGCCTTGAAATAGATACTTTAGCTGTAATTGTTTATTAATTAAATTTCCATAATGATGCTTCTTTGTGTCCTTCTCATTTCATTAAATTATCTATGCTAATTTCATTATGCGTTCTGTCTTTCAAAGTTGTCCTGCCTGTGGATTTTTTCCCAAGTTTCCAGTGAGACCTCTAAGAGTAGACAGCAGTGTTTATTCCAGACCCTTCCTTTTCCTTGGCAGCAGAGCCTGTGTGCCTGGCAGATCCTTGTTCGCTTCTGAAGGAAGCAGAGATGTGGGGAGGTGATGTGTTTACTTACCTGGGGTGAGCTGTCACAGCTCGCTCACAGCTCTAGACTCATTCCTGCGAGTAAGGGCTACAGGTCTGATTGCTTCTCACTCTGAGGCCGTTTGAAGTCAGCTTTCCATAACTAGACTTGGTATACTGATAATCGTGCTTCCTTTTAGTGGCCCCTTCACACTGTAAGAAAGATATGAATATGGTAGCTGAGTAATCTTGGGTTGTCTGGTCCAGCTGACGGCTCAAGGCAGGTCCAGTTAGAGCAGGTTGCTCTAGGTTCTGTCAAGTTTTGACTGTCTTCCAGGATGGAGTTTCCTTCTGGGCAACCTGTTCCACCGTTTGACTACCCTCGTTGTAATTTTTGTTTTCTTACACCCGATCAGAAAATAATAATAATAATGTAACCTAACTGTAAACGCGTCTCAGGCCTCAAATATAAAAGTGGAACAAGTCTTATTTCTCAAAGATGGTTTCTCTATGCCTCTCAGTTTCATTTTTTTCCTGACCCATTTCTTCTGCACGGCTGGGATACCATTACAGGTTCAGTAATGATTTCCATTGTTTTCCATTCATTGGAAGATCCAAAATGAAATGTTAAAAATAACTTCTTTAAAAATATCAGGGGAAAAATAATTACAGTATAAATAAAATGCACAAAACCATCAGGAATGATTTTTTTTTTTTAAGAAAATAATTTACACCATAAGAAACAAAATAGTTTTTGATTATGAAGTGCATTGCTGCTATGCTGCAAGCATGAGGTATAACTGGGGTTAGAATTAAGACGGGCAGTGCACGCATATCAGAATTTAAGCTGTGGTGGCTGTAACCTGTCAGCAGTGATCGCCCAGACAGAGACTTCTGAGTGACAGAAGTACAAAACCAGCAAAGCAGAGAGTACAAACAGAAGGGGGAAAAAGGACTCAAAATAAGTGTGTAATCCTTTTGCAGTAGAGGAGCACCAGGGAGCTTTCCCAGGCAGCTTGTCAGTGAGGGCTCTTGGCTTCCAAGGGTTTCTCTGAGCTCAGCAGGCAGATCCTGGGAAGGGAAGCAGCTTTTGGCGCAGCCCACGTCTCGTGGACACCTCTCTCTCCTGCATCTGGCTTCAAGTATTAATCTATGCACAGAAAAGTTTCATAACACTGCTGTTGTCTAGCACAGATGTTACAGGTTTGTCACTGCAGTTCTGCTTCTCCTTTTCTAATCCATTAAAACAAGCCTATGGTTGGAAAACAGCAAGGTCTGTCAGGGGCTTGTAGAGATTTCAGAGTCTTGGTTTGTCTTCCTGCTAACTTGATGTTTATCCAAGCTGCTGAGCAGCGCTTCCTGAGGTAAAACTGCTTTATAACCTGGCAACTCTGGGTTACTCTAGAGGTACCTGGGAACCCACACAAACTGATGTGTGATTAACCTCCTCAGGTTGACAGGCAACACTTGAACAGCAGATTTACCACACCAAAAAGCAATATGCCTATGGTGTATTAGATTAATCTGTCTGCTTAATTGCTATACAAGATTCAAGGATGAAAGAATATATTTATTTAAGACAGAATACAAGTACATTATTAAGATTTTGCTTTGCAACAAGGAATTCTCCTTAGCTTCTCAGGTATACTAGCTGATGTTTACTTCTGACTTCTGAACCTCTACAGTGTACGTTAGCCTAGAGACCTCCAGGAGGTGCGTTTTTCCTGTTTCCATCGATAAAGGTGTCTGCCTGAGGTGGAAAGAGCCAGGCCTGCTCAGTTACAAAACACTAATTTTTTTTTTTTTGGTTTGGCACTTCGGCATCTCGTGGTCGTGAGGAGAGACAGAACCATTTCCTTCCCTCCACTTGCCTAGGATTTCATGATTTACATATAAGTGATGTTCTGTAATTAGCACGTGTCTGGATTCAGGCTTTCAAATGTTTTCCTGTTTACGGGGTATTATGGTAAGCTTCATGAGCTGCCTGTGAGGAACATTAAATCTACGTAGCTAGTAGATCCACCATTTCCTTTCCCTTTGTGAACAGCACGGTCTACACATGGCATGTCACAAAAATTAGAAATAAATTTTGGTACCAGTATACCTTGGCTTTATCCTTTCTTTTCTTGTTTTCCCTGACTACTCCTTAGATTTCAGAGAACCCACCATGTATCTTTTTTGTGTTAAGGTGAAATTGTAAAAGAAAAGGCATGTAGTGACATTTCGGAGTGTAGGGGCTCAGTTCAGAGATGGCCATGGCAGAGTCAGGTGTGGTGTTGAAGATAATGCTACCTGCCTCAGTTGCTGGCTCTGCCAGAAGTCACCTCTCATGACCACAACATTTTTGGAGTGACCGTTTGATTACTGGCCTTGTAATCAATTGTAATTACTGGATTGCTTCCTCCAATCCTGGCAGTTTAGATCATGTCCAGGTGCTATTCCTAAAGGCCTCAGCATCTTACTAGGCTAGCTAGTGTAAGCAAGCATTTGGGGGCCGAATCAGCTCACGTTACGTAGAGACTTCAGATGTGTGGGGCTCAATTGTGGGACCTTAACAGAAAGCCTCTGACTTGTGTTTTGTTTGTCATGTTCTGGTGCAGAGGGAATTTTCATGTGGGTTCATGCTGCTTTTCCATTTGAATTTCTCTCTGACTTTTGAGGGAAAGAAAATGAAATTTAGCCAGGAGAAATCTCAGCTGCAGCTACGTTGATTTCCCTGACCAAAGAGTAGGTGGCAATCAAGCAGATCAGCCAAGTTTCCCGTGATTTCTGCCATGAACAGGATTCATAGGCAGAGTTGATTCAAACTAAAAGTTTAGTTTAAAGCCTTATCTTGGAAACTCATGCCAGCTTTCAACCTTGTGGTGAAAGATGGTCCTTTTTGAAAAAGATTGCAAAAATCTCAGTACTGTTTGTGAAGTCCCCCTTGTACTTAGTCAGTAGTACAGTAGGGCTCTTACAACTCTAGTGACCTGTGCTGCACATATTCTACTACACTGTCAGCGGTGGCTGTGTCTGGGGAAGGCACAGAGAGTAATCCAGCACTGATTTGTGAGGCATGTCTTTCAAGAGCTGCAAGCAGCTGTCTGGAGGGGGTTTCCAGTTCACTAGAACATCTCTTTCAAAAGACTCCATCTCTAGTTCAGAATCAGAAACACTTAGCAAGGCTCAAAACAGGGAGACATGTGACAGTCCATAAGTGTAATGATACACACCAATGTCTTTCAGTGGGGTTTGAGCTAATTTGCATTATGTTGCAACTGGAACAGGCTTAAGGTGGCCATAAATTAAATGTAAGAAGGCACTTGCTGTTGCAGATCAGCTCTGTGGACAGCAGGATCTGAACTTATCCAGAACTCAGAGATTGAAATCCTGTCCCTGCTGCAATTGAGAGAACTAGCTGTTAATTTAAACATTTCACCCAAGAGTGTCAGAATTTGCTGTTTTAAAATTAACAGCTATCTCCCTGGTATGTATTCATAGAAAAGCATGAAAATTTTGTATAATTCCCTTTTTCTCTTTGCAGTTTTACAAGAAGAAAAAGTACCTAAATAAATTGCTTTTGGGGTGAAATTTTCTATGGTGGTTTGAGGCTAGTGTATGGGTGTTTTGTGACTGAGCTGTGAAACCATGAAAACTGGGTTGATAATGAACGCCCCGACACAGCCTTAACAGTAGCAGTGCTAGCAGGCACCTCTGTAATTACTGCTTCTCTACAAAGTGTGCTGAGCTTCTATGATGGATTAAAAATCTCATACTGTGCTTTCTTCTGTTAGAAAATTACTCAGTGGAAACATTTTAAATATATATAATACATGCAAAAATAAAGTTTCTGCCTCTGAACTAGCCCGTTTAGGTTATGTGCAGTTTGGAAAATAGAATCTGGGTTTGCTTTAGCAGATCTATTTCTTTTTTGAAATGTCATAAATTTGCTGCATTTCAGATGCAGTGAAATGCAAAGTAATGCTGCTGTGACATGGCATAAGTGATTTAGCTGACCTATGCATGTAATGTGCTGTGGTATATAAATCCAGTTGGTAGTGCGTTTGGCAGATTTTTTTTTTTCTTTACCTGTCTATTTTCAAACAAAAATTGCAGGAGCTTTAGAAATATTTTGGAGAAGGGTGGCAGGACTGAGTGGCATATGGATGTGAAAGGAACAGATTGTAGCTGAGGAGACTGTTGCTCTTGGAAGAAAAATCAGAAGAGGTAGGTGTGGTCGCCGTTCACTGAAGTCGGTGGGAGTTTTTCTATTGGCTTTGAATCAGACTTCAGACAGCTAGTGTGGACGAGGCATATAGCCTAGACTTTGGAAAATGTTTGAAAAGGTAAATTAAACACTAAATTTGTAAGCAGTTGTTGTTGTGCCGCGGACTGAAAGTTACTTAGTCCTTCAAAACACTTTTGTTTTAGAAGTCACGACTTCTCAAGGCTATCATAAAGATTCCTACACGCCAGCAGCTGACTCAAAGTACTATCTGCCAGCCCTTTCTGAGGTCGTGACAGTCACTTTGTTGTAGGTATATTCTCCGAGCCAGCAAGAAGCTGGAAAAATGAACCATCAAAACTATAAAACAACAATACTGGAAATACATTTATCTCTTTTGGAGTCTTAGTGTGGCGCCCAGCAGTTGGATGTCCATGACAGCATTATACAGGTGGACAATGTACATACACATATGCTTTCTTTCACAGTCCAAACTGACTTGGTAAAAATGCACATCTTATGCTGGGTTTTTGCTAGGAGGTAAATTTGTGTATCCTCAGAGCCTATTTGAGACTTCAGATATGAAATGTATGTGAACTAGTAAGGGAGCTCTGTTTGCGTGAACTAGGATGGTTCCGTTAGTTTGTGAGGTGGTGTCAGTTCACAGCAGGTGAGAGTTCAAGTATTTGATTTTCAGACTAGAAATTCCTAGAGGTATCAGAGGGGGGATAAAAACCCCTACAAACCAATCTATTGCAAACCCATCCTTGAATCATTATCTCTTCTCTTAGAATTGAAAAGCTCAAACCAGTAGGACAGCTTGTTCCTCTCCTGTGGTTTCAAAACTTTATTCATGGCTCTGTTCAATGCCCTTTCTTTTTCAGCTCTCAACACTGCCAAAAAAGACACGTTTACTGGTGATGGTTAATGAGAAGGATACTTGCAAAAAACCCCCCACATTTAAGTATTTTTTTAATAGATTCTTTTTTGACCTGGTGAATGAACTAAAGCATGTTACCTGCAAATACTTTTGTATGACCTTGGCATTGCAAGTTACGTTTTAAAACATATAAGCTACAAAACTGTGGAGATTGGATGGGGGTGGCCCAGATGGTTTTTTTTGAGCATCTCAGCAAATGGGATTGGTTTCCAAAGGCTATTACAGCTTCTGTAAGAAGGGGACAATTCCCCAGGTGTTGGTGAAACCCCGCCAGAAGATGTAAAGGCACTGTTTGGTTAATGCGTCTCCGGTACATTATGTAGTAAGGGCAGATAGAGTTTGTCTAGCAGTGCACATATTATTGTTATTGCATTAGTTGTACTGACTGCATCCCAGAAGAGCTCTCCTTCCATAGCAGATGGTCCATTCCCTCTGTTCGTGGGCTATAGGCATCTGTAGCCAACCAGTTAAACCAGTAACTTTCAGTCTCCCTTTCCATTCCTTCCTTCTTCCTTTGTGATTGCTGGGCAAGGTGCCAAATACCATGCTTGTGAGAATTCCATGCCCTCGCAGTGGGATTTATAACGGGAGTGACAGGGTTACAGCCCAGGAGTTTTTTAAAGTACAAACCTGTCTGTGACTTAAGGGAACATAGGTGTAGGGGACATCTGAACAAAAAAATGCTTTAAAAGAAATTTGGAATGTACTTTTCTATTTTAGTGTGGCCTGACTGATTACAGCTTAAGTAATAAGTCAAGCTAAATCCTGTGATGACCTGCTCAATCCAATCCCTTCAGGACAGTAGAGAAGCGTGCATGTAGTGCCTTACCTCTACAGAGGCAGGTTCACCAGCCATAGCATATACCTGCTGGGAATTTAACTGTTACTGAGCTGCTCATATTTCTCTCTCCTTTGGATTGGGTTGCTGGAAGTATAATTTTCTTCATCTTTTAGAGAAGGAAATTAAGTCAGGAAAGAGTGAAACTACTTCTATAGCACGTCAGCAGCAGAGGTTTGAACAGAACTCGGGTTTCCTGGCACCGAAGCATTTCATCAGAATGCTGTGTGTTTCTGCCAGAGATGGCAAAGCGGTGTCCCAGATTCTGCAGGACACTCGAGGTCTCCAGCCTTACCCCAGGCCCAGGAAGCTGACATCTGTCTTCCAAACTGCACGGAAGAGACACAGCATTTTCCTTTTTTCATGTTGCCACATATAGGGTAGCAGAGGTTGAGAATTTCTTGCTTGGGGCTATGGGAGGCGTGAATGTGAGTGCCAAGATTAGGATTAAGTGTCCTATTTTTATGTATATAACTGGCATATTAGGGGAAAAAACATATTATATGTACTGAAGTGTAAATTAACAATAGTACATTACAATGCACAGGTGATTCAAAGGAAATTTATTCTAGAATCATCTTTTCTCCACTATTGCTTGCTATTTCCAGATGCCCTTTGCCTCTGCTTTTGATTTTGTCTACGTTTTCTGCAAGCTTATTTCTGAAAAAGTGTTTTAAAAATAGTCTAGGTTATCTGCAGTCTGGACTGTATAGTCATCCCACTGTGTGTTGTCACATAACAGCTGTTAGATCTTGCTCAGGCTATTGATGATTTGCATTAGGATTTCCTTTCCACAGTGCAGCAGATTCCATGGGAGTTAAGCGCGCTGTGGTTGAAGACCTTAGCCTTTACTATAAAGAAATTAAAATAATAATATTTCCTGTCTGTCACCCGTGTGTGTGACTGCAGCAATTTCAGCTTGGATGGGCTTGAGCAAGCTGGGAGTTACTGTTGTCAGGATGGCAGCTCTGAATGCTTGTAAATGTCAGCCTCAGCCAATGAAGCGAACATCTGCGGTTTGCACCATGGGTCCCAGCAGTGAAGTGCAAAGCCAGAGAGAATGTGCCAGCCACCCCACCTGGCAGACGCCTTCAGGTGATGGGCATACTGACATCTGTATACAGTTTTATAATCAATAGGAACTAACAATGATTTGAAGACCATTTTTTACAATTTCCTGATGTGCATCTTGATATATTTTGCTAGAGAATACATCTTCCTTACTCTGCAGTCTAGGCTGCCTATGATTCTTTGTCCCCTTCCTTGTTTAAATGTGGTGTTTCCATTCCTTGTTATTTCGGTATATGTTACAAGATCATAATTTTTTAACCTGCATGAATGTGGCATGTGTTTCATATTAATTTTTTCCCCACAGTTCCATATTTTTATAGTGCTTGGAAACAAATACAGTCATCCAGTGTTCTCAGCGTTAGATTCACTGGTCTTTTTACAGTCAGGATATTTTATCTTGCCTTTCAACTTAACGTAACCCATTTGTAGCCCCTTCTTTTTACCAGTATCAAGTAAGATACTTTTGGAATTGCTGGGTTTTTAAAAGTCATGTTTCATTTTGTGATTACAGCAATTTTCTTCCCTAATTATTAGATTGCAAATAAATGGTGAACAGAAATTGGTATTTTAGACAAGAAGAAAAAAGTTCTCGAAATAGCAGATTGCAGAGGGAGCCCTAAGGTGAGAAGTGACAGGTATAATACCTCTTTCGTAGCAGCCTTTTGATCTTTTCCTTCTTGATGTCTTGTGCTTTGTCTTATAAATTCCCAGGTAAATTAACACTAGGCACTGTAGCAGTAGTACCTAATCAAAATGCCCTTGTGAATAGGAGTTTTCTGAATGGGTGAGGAGCCACATAGGAGCCATCTCAAGCCAAAATATAAGGAATACTTCACTGTAGAGTGGCTCAACCAAATGCAGCAAAGTCATCTGCTTTCTCCTCCTATAGTTGAAATTGTAAAGTGAATCACAAGTCTTATAGTATGCTTTCTGTAGAAGATGACTTTGTGGGCAAGCTTCAGTAGAGCAGCAGTGTTTGATGGGTCTGTCCTCATTTTGTAAAATAGAGCAGAGAGGCTTAGTGCTATGTTCCAACATATCCCTTATGGTTGTGAATCCAAACACAGTCAAAAGCAGAAGTTCGGTTTGTGGTTCCTGCTAAAAATGTAATTTTTCCAATGAGTAGGTTTTTCCTTCTTGCTGATCTTTAGAAAGTGTTGTACAGAATTGTAGATCAAAATCTGATGAGCTCCAGCCTTAATTCTCATTCTGATGTAAATCTTTCTCAGTTGATTCAGATCCTGAGCCTTTGTGAGAGGGACACCTTCTTTCTCTCACTTTGAGATCTTGGACACAATGACATCATCTGTGTAGGCAGAACTGTCTGTGAATTCTTTCCTGAAAAGGAATTTCACGTGCTAAGTGTTGTAGCACCAAGCTTATGGCTTATACATGGCTTCCTGCTGGGCACAGTCCTTATACTATTGGCAGCAACAGACAGGTGTTGGTGTTATTAATGGCATATAAATACATGAAAACATAACTGGAGCACAATCTAAGTTCCTAGAAAGGGAGTTGGTCACACTGCCTTCCTTTTACTGCCAGAGACCTGAGCAGTTCTGAGGAAGGAGTGGTCCATGCCACATGTGAAAGGACTTGCAGAGGCACTGATGTGTGAGTCTGTCTCCCTGGAGCTAGCTGCGGTTCTTCCTCACTTTTTTTTTTTTGTGGAGGAGGTGGTGGCAAATACACACAGCATCGTGTAAAGCAGCAGTGATTTTGAAACTTGTAGTGCGTGGGTCATAGTCAGACAGTATGTGAGCTGATATTGGAATAGCAACCATGACAATGAGACTGATTAGAGTGCATGAAGCTGGAATGCCAAGGGCTTTTCTCTTTGTGATGTGTCTTATGATGGCTGTCAGCATCAGAGATCCTCTGATCTGCAGAGCTTGCATTGTGGCAGAGACCTACAAAAGGGGCTCTACATCAGGCAGACAACTCTGGATCTCCTGTATGTCCCTGTGTAGCCTGGGCTTTGAGTTTATTTGTCTTACCGAAGTCCTCACTGGAAAAAGTAAATCTAGTTAAAGCTGCACATGCCACACTCCCATCCCTGTTGAGCTTAGCAGCAGTACACAGGAGAGGAACTCTGGTGGCAGTGATTTAAGAATAAGGCCAAGTTTTTATCCGTTATACCCAGATGCAGCACTGTGTTTGCAAAGGCGTTGCACTGACAAGGTTTCGTCAGCCAGCAGTGTGGCCCAGAAGTCTCTGCAAGAACCAAAGGACATGAGCACACTTTCTCTGCCTGTGGTTTCTCAGCAAATGGAAGGAAGATAGGCTCTGCTGTTCTAAAGCAAAGCATTTGTAAGACTTAAAAGGTTAAGAGAAGAAAAAAACCCATACTTCGGCAGCATAGCTGGCGTGCATCTTTTATTCAAGGCTCATGGTTTTGAGTGGGTGAACCCAATTAATTATAAATGCTTTAGATGTGTAAACAAGAGACTGGCTCTGTGTTATGAAGACACAGAAGTCTCTCTTCCTCTGTTTGATGCTTATAGGACCTACCCAGGTAAGTCTTTGGTGTACTAAGAAAAGACTTCAAAGAGTGCTGTTTTTCAGAACAACTGAGCTTTGGGGAATTTTGGTCATTGGGTTATTAGAGTGTAAGGCTGTTCATGTCACACTTGTATTTATTAATGTAACAAGTATTTAGTGATAGCATTACATATTGTGCACCACTTCATTTTCTTTCTGCAAATAAGGAAAAACATAATGTGGAAAGAAACATAATGTTTGCAACATGGTAATGTGAATCCAGGAACCAGCGCGCCAAAGATGTCAGTCTCCACTGCACTGTTACCGTGCTGCGACTGTCTTTTGCCTTCAGTAGAGTTACAGTGCCAAAACACAAGTGCAACTGTCCTCATTTTCTCCTCACACTGTGTAGACCTGTTAGGTGCCTTGCAAATAAAAGCAAATAAACCTGAGGTGAGGGGAGAGGTGCGTGCTTTCCTTGAGTTGCTTCCTTCTACATTGTCCTTGCCTTTAATGCCACTGCCTGGAATACTGGCCTTCGTTTTGGTCTCCCAGATTTTGCAAATGATTCTCTTGCAAAATTGTCTGCAAATACTTATTTGTATTAATACTGTGGTGGGGTCAGGAAAGCCAAGAGTTTGAATTGTCGTACTTACCAGCACGTTCTTGGTATGTGCAACCTATTATCAGTTGCCTAAGAGCATACCACAACATCTCTTCTTACTCTTCTCTGTCAGCTCTTAGTTCAATCTAAAGTAGCATTTTGCTGTTGTCCTTTACTTGTATTAGGACATTCATACTATGACAGCAATGAACAGTCTTTGTTGTATGATAACATGATGTGTAATTCTCTTAATCACTCAAAATTAGTTTTTAATGTGATGATTAGAAATAGCATCGAACAATAATGTGCTTGGTGTAGTGGGTAACAAACAACTTGAGTACTAGGAAGCTGCTTCTACAAACATTTCGAATTTTCATTCAGTCATCTATCTTCTCAAATTGACCATTTCTTGCTTTGTTGTCATGGAAATATTAGGCTAAAAATATCTTTTGATATGCAGTAGAGACAAGGAATGTGTGGATACCAATTCTGAAGTGTGATAAATGTATTAAAAAATAAAAGCAGCCCTTATAATGGTATTGTGAGTAATAGTGCTAAGCTCTTGGCTTCTCTTTTACATTCAAGTGCAAAGGCTTTTTTGTTGGTAATGTTCACATCTTGTTGCCCAAGGACTTAATTGCAAGACTGTCTTTGTATACTGCCTGGCACATGCTTGACTGGCTGTAACAGCTCCCAATCAGAGTGAACGTTGTGAGTTTTAATATTGCATGGTCTGGCTGCTAAACACAAACTGTTGTTGTAAAGCATTCCTATAGTGACTGAAGAGAGCTTTGCACTTGAAAATGAGAACAGATAGGGCTTCTGACTGGGAGAGTTTGCAGAGAAACAAGAGAAAGGACGTAACGTGTAAAAGGAGCTGGAGGAATGGTGAGGTCCATGATAGCTGATTTTGTCACTAATGGCTTCAGAGGTAACTTTCTTGGGGAAAAAAAAGAAAGATTGACTCAAGGGAGTGGTCTGTTTCTAACATGAAATTCAGTTATGCTTATCAGACATGATTGAAGACCAGCTCAAGAAGTGCTGTAGCAGGTGTCTTGAATTAAACTGCTACTAATGTAAATGAAAACACGAATTCTCCCAAATTTCAGTACTTGGCTGGGTTTGCAAGGTATCCCTTTTTATGCTGTGCCTTCACAAAGCAGGCACCAGGTAAAGTTATGGCTTACACCTTCATAAATACTAATCATTGATCATAAGGCTGATGTCGTGTTCTGCTTCTGTAGATCCAAAGCAGTGCCTGGTCCACCCATGGTTTGAGATCAAGGCGAATAAAAACATCTTGTGATGTAGGGGGCTGTGTTTGAGGCCCTTGGCTTCTGAAGTTTGTGGTTATCTCATGCTCAAGGGTCTGCCTGAAGGCATAATCCAGTCATAGGTATTTAATTAAGACTTTAAACTGCTGTTGCTCTGATAAAAGCAAAGAGCTGATGGTTCACAGGCATCTGCTCTAGAAGACAATTAACTTGAGTCAGACAATACCTGGAAGCATAAAGGATATATTGCGATGGGCGGTTGAGAAGAGCTTGCTTCATCTGGGACGATCCAGTGGCTGTACATCGCAGTAAAGAGAGGAGAGGGGTCACCAGCTCTGCCTGTCCCCCTTTTGTGGAGCTGTCAGCTACTGTATAGTTTTGAGTTTATACCTTTCTCGGAATCACGTTCACCGTGCCTCTGCTGATACTCAGAACAAAGCTCAGGGATGTCAGTGTTGCTGTATATTTATTTTCTATCTGTTAATGTCTTGTGTTTTAATATATATTGGTGTAACTGAGAACACGGCTAGGCACTATATCTCCAGTTCAAATTACTTTCCTGAATATTGTCAGTGACTCTAATGTAGCTAAGGGGACACTAATCAGTGAAACAGATGGCTTTCTGCATGTGAGGCATTTCCAGTGTACTGGAAGCATAGAGATTTTTTTCTCTACTATTCAGTTTGGGTAAAGAATTGTCAAGTCCATTGTAACCAAGATGATGAGCAGTTTTAAAACAGAAGTGTTATTTAAAAACTTAGTCTGAAATGATTGTTGCATTTCAGAGGTTATTTTAGATCGTCTCCCTCATAAATAGATGAACCATGTATTTGATTTTTGCCTGCAATGTTGTTTTTTCATGCAATGTGCATGAGTGCTTAGGATCAGAGAGCAAACTTTCGGCATGGTTTCCAGTTATTATGGACTCAACTATCACACAGTTAAAAATGCTTTGATGGTTGCAAGTTTTTCTCAAAGAAATTGCTCACTTGCTAATGCTCATGGTGAAAATCTCATCGTTAAGCTGATTTACATAAAAACATTTACGCCTCTAGGCTCTGGAATTTCATTGA
Organism: Steatornis caripensis; assembly: GCA_013398225.1. Classification (NCBI taxonomy): domain Eukaryota; kingdom Metazoa; phylum Chordata; class Aves; order Caprimulgiformes; family Steatornithidae; genus Steatornis; species Steatornis caripensis. The sequence goes on along the minus strand of VZSC01007068.1, from coordinate 57,016 downwards.
AGTCTAAATCTTAGTGTAGCCCTTATAATTTGCTGTTTGCAATGACTAAAATGTCTTTCTCAAACAGCTTTTATTTCTGATGAAAGACAGGTAAGTTATTACAACCCCCGCCATCCCCAACTCTTCATTCACTCGGATTGGTGCCTATTAGTCCTTTCTTTACAGCAGTCCATAAAGGCAGAGCAGATATCTGTCACTGTTAGCACTGTGTGCCATCCAGCACTGTTTGGTTTGACTGCATGTAAATAGATAAAATTCTTGCCTGTTCTGGTCTGGACGCCGCTGTCTCTATGAATATGGAGCAAATAGTTCTGTTGGTTTCAATAGGATGAGAGATGACTCAGTGCCAGGAATTGTAGGGCTGAGTCCTTTATTTTTTCTTTTTTTTTGTCCCCCATTCCACATTTCTGAAGATAATTTTAGGAGGAAACAATTATTTTCAAGGATGTGAGCTGTCTGAGCAAACCAAATTTCAATTCCATTACTCATGTTGTACAATAAAACTTAAGAAGTGGGTAATAGTCGGAGAATAGACCTGTGTCCAAACTGCAGGTTCTATTCCTAGCTACACATGGGCTAAAACACCTTATTATTAAAGACATTTAGCATTTTAGCTGCTGGCTCGGCACTGGTGTCCTTCCACTCACCTTTCCTGTGGTGGGTATCTGTGGAAGCTTTGCCTTGCTCTACTCTGCCTCGGCTCTAGTTGTCAGTCTAAACACCAGACTTCCCACACAATTTGATGATACGGAAGGAACCTTGTCGGTGATGAACTGGGCTTTCACAAGGGCCACTGGATGGCTGTAGATTTTAATGCGTTCCAACCCCTGCCTCTCTGGGCAGAATTTCATCCGGTAGACTGACCATAAATCACGTTGCCATCTCCCTGTAGTTTCCCGATTTGGAGCTTGAATACAAGTCCCCCAGTACATGCATTTTGTTCCCACCATGAAGGCAGCTGGCAGTGCTCATTTGTCCTAGCAAGACAGAAAGAGTGGTCTGCTTCCTGCTCTCCCCAAATCCTTCTCTACTCAGGCCTATGACCACCACAAATCACAGGGTATTTTTTCTTCACCATCTTACCTGTTTTTGTCCTGAGTTCTGTTTCCCCACCCCAAATCCTCCCAGCTGCCTTCATCACTTCTTTCAACAGGGGCAAATCAGCAGTGGATTCATAGTCTCCTCTTCCATGCTACATGACAAAGCTGGGAGATATGCAGGGATACAGTCCTCCGGTGTCCAGGAGAGGCACTCAGACGTGGCGCAGCCAGGAAGAGCTTAGATCTATATGGCAGCAAAAGTCTTGGCACCATTCTGGAACATGTTCAGCACAGATAGGATTGCCTGGGCATTTAGGTGGTAAAATCAAAGAAGTCTCCAATGAGCCTATCAAACTGATTTTTTTGGAGAGGCTGATAAGTTAGCTGAATTTTAATGTACTTTTGCAGGAACCATAAAAGACATATGCTTAGTATAGTGACTTCTGCTCCATATTAACATACAGGGTAAAAGGAAAGCTCTTCAGAAATCTTTAATGGGTAAAACCCCATGGTTTTCTCTTACTCTCACAGCTACAAATTTCTGGATGAAATTTTCTTGCTGTACATCTGTAGATCTGAGACAGACATCCAGCATGCAAAACTATATTCCAAATGTATGTATCTTTGCAAATGTATAAGCAACTGAAATCAAGGTTTATAATGAAAAATGTCAAGCAGCTTTAGGAATCAGCAATGCTAGATGTCCTGCCTGTATGGAGTAAATATAAACAAGTGCTGGAAATTCATGTATAAGCACACATCCATTCCAGCTGCTAGCGTTCTTTAGTAATGAGTCTTGCCAACGGGACAGTTTTTATGAGGGTAGCACATAAGCAACAGCCTGTTGAAATTAGATCTGTGTGTTCTTCTGAATAGCAGTTTACAGAGCCGCTTTGTTCTATCTTTTCTGTAATAGAAACTTCTGAATACCTTTATTTTCATAAGGCAGAAATGGTGTGATTTTTGTCTGTATTATGCTTAGGAGTCGACACCTGAAAAACTTCTGAATAATGATAATTAAACATAGCACAGTCATGGGTAAGCGGATGCATGTCACTTCGTATGAACAGCATAGTAATAGAGGTGGATTATACAAAGTTAGACCCAAAATCAATGTAGTGTGGAGCATACAACACCGAGGGCTCAACGAAGTGAACCTAGGACAGAGGATACTGGCCCACTATGAGGATTTGTTACTACCCATTAGTTATTAGTGTACTAATTTACTGTACTACTCTTCGGGTGGTTGGAGGCAGGTAGCTGCTGAATCAAATTATCAAGCAAAGGAAATAAAATTGAAAGTCAGTAGTAAAGAGTATCTGTAGATCGCAAAAACCAGAACAAAGAATCAATGACATAATAATCAACTGTCCTGTTATAAAGGAGGTAACTCCAGCCCTGAATGTGCAACCCTTGGGAAGCAATAGTAGTCTCTGACAGCACTGTCTGAAGATGAAATAAAATTACTAAGATCATCTAATCTGTTTTTCAAATACCAGTTACAACTACAAATACTGACATACGTTATCTATTGTTGCAGAATTAAGGTTATTTGGAAGTTCTAACTGCATTTCTGCATCTTGACAAGTTTGGATTTTTGGCTTAAATTTAATCTTCATTAGAAGTTTTCTGAGTGTTCTGCTGCTTGGTTTGGGGCTATTACAGTTTCATTGCAAAGGTTTGTGCCTGAAATTGTTGATATGTACTGGTCAGCCTCAATTCCGTCTCCAGGTACTTTTTTTTCCTTGCTTGGAAGCATTATAATTGAACAGTGAGACTTTAAAATCCTGTCTCTCGCAGTTTCTCGGAAGAAGTCTTTTAACAGTCTGTTCAGATGTGTTCGTGCACGTTTTAGAACAGGGCAAGGAAAAAGTAAGCAGAAAATTAGAAGAAATTCTGTATTGGGATTGAAGCAACACATCTGTTAAGGCCTCATTTGGTTTTAAACTGCTAGTTGTCTAAAAACTGAGGTGCCTTATAGAAAACCGTAGGCGGCTGTCATACTAAACAAATACTGTGAGCAGATGTGGTTTACAGCTTAAGGAAATACACAGTCCATAGATGGCTGCGTAGCAGACCAACTTGATAGCTGTAGTGTCACCGTTGCATGTTGGACAGGCAATTCCTGCAACAGGCAGTTTTTCTGGTACAGCACAAGAAATAAGAGCCATTGTTTGTGTGGAGCAGCAGCAGGCATACATGATGGAAATAAACAGTACCATGTATCGATGCTGTAAGTACAAATTAGATCTGCCAGTAATAACTTTACCTTATATCTTTGTTACGTTTCTTAATTCTTCGCTGACAGGCCAGGTATAGTATCAGGAGAAACTACCTAAATTTATCTAAAAACTGTTGATGCTGCTGCAGGAGCACTGGGTTTTGACTCTTTGGGTTGCACAGTTTAGCTGCTCTCTACGCTTCCAGTGGTATTCAAAAGCAGGAGATGGGCACTGGAGACAGCTGCAGGTGGAGGAGGGTGGTCAGGGCTGAGAGGTGGACAGGACATATGCTTGTGCACCAGGTTTCACAGGTAGCTGCTGATACAGCTCGTAAATTGTGCTCCATGCTTTGTGAAGCTCTTGATGAGAGGGGACTTCTTTTCCTCTTTCTTCTTCAGGTTTGACTTTCTTACTCTCTTCCTCTGCCTTTCCTTGCCCTTTTTCTTTTACCCTGCTTTCTTCACATTTAGTCTTATTTAGACAGTCCTAGTCTTTCTCCCCTCTCCCTGTCCCACTCTCTCTGTGCAGTGATACTCTTCTATTCTGTTTTCTCCTTCCCTCAACTTCGACATTGGTGCTGTTGCTTACTCAATTCCAGTACTGCAACACCTCATATAAACTGCCTTTAATCTCTCTGTTTTGGCTTCCCATTGTAATTCATTGTCCTGTTTTTTTCATATGCCTCTCCTAGTTTCCCACTTGTATTCAATCAGTTCTCCGCTCCATTGACTCTGTGTCTCCGCTTTGACACCTTCTGTCTCCCCTTTTAGAGATCACCATGGCTACTTTAATTCAAGACGGTCCTATAGCAATCTGATTATAGCACAGTGTCATATCTTTGTTTATTCCACTTTTGGGTTCTCTCTAGGAAGAACTTTGTTATCCACTTTATAACTTAATTGCTTCACTCTCTGATTTGGTTCGCTTGGTTCTCACCCACTTGCCAAAGACTTCTCATTACTGATTTTCATTAGTGGTTTTTGACACCTCTCATTTTTTATGCACAATGTTTGTCCAAAAGAGCAACAACAGCTCTTTCAGTAATAGCTCGAATTGATCACAAATGACTCAGTTTTTAAGACTGGCGTTGCTGCCCTGAGAGGTTGTTCAGTGCTGAGAAATGCTTAGTTAATGCCTAGTCACCTCAGCTACTTAATTGAAACAAAAAGTATCATGGGAGTAAATCACAACCAGATTGTGCAAGTGCCTCAGGTGTATCAGACACTCCTATCAAACATGAACTGATGCTTTCTGCCTCCCCCAAAGAATATAATTTAGTCTTTCCTTGAGATGTCCATTAGGATGGTTGGTGGGTTTTTTAGTTTAACAAGGGGAAACTGCTTACTCTTGGCAGTGCTTTCTTTTATATTTGACAGAATAAATCCACATTTTAGTGAAAGCTAAGCCTCTGAGACCAGGCTAGCCTTGGTAAGTGAGGAGCAGAGCATTATAAGAGCAAGTGAACTTTTGAGAAGAGATTTAGGGCAATTTTGACAACTCTGAAGGAATGAGGAAGATTAGTAGGAATGAAAGTATTTTGAAGGGAAAGGGTATCAAATAAACTGACATGAGCAGTAACACAGGAAAGAAGAATGGGTGGATGATGTAAACTAAGACACCTCTTAGAGGCTTTCAACCTTCAATACCTCCAGCTGCAATTCATCAGCAGACCCTACTAGATTTTATTTCCTCTCACTTCAGGTTAGTAAGGAGGTAGGGTGTTTTCAAGGGCTGGGCGATTGTGGAGGCTGTCAAGAAGAATAATGGTTCAGCTAGTAAATTCATTTTCCAGTTAATTTGCAAAGCTGTTTTGATAACTGAAATAACTCAGGGCTTTGATAAAGAAATCATTTTCTGCAGACTGGGTGTTTTTTTCTTGTGAGAGGGATGAAGCTCCATGGCAGAATTGTTCTCTGGCAAAACTCAAACTTCTCAGAGTTTTCCTCAGGACAAGGAGTGGTCTCTCTGGTGTCCAGGGATGGGCTACATCCCGGCTGCTCTCTCTTCCCCAGGAGCATCCCTCCTATGTGACGTACAGAGGTGCTTGTGGGCTGTGGTGCAAGGAGCAAAACAGAATCACCTCTCCTGTTGCCTGGCTCTGATGACCCTGCCTTGGGGGCTTTGCTTTTGGGCAGCTCTGTGTTCTGCACCTGTGATTGTTACAGCAGTGGGTCTGAGCATGCAACTGGGAACTGCTATTCATATCAATGCAGTGGAAGGCTGTAACATAGCTATGGTGTAATGGAGATATGAAGCCTAGTGTAAAGGGAATACAATGTTGTTTTGTTCTTGATCCATGAAAATTACGGAGTAGTTTGGTAATTGTCGTGGGCATGAGTATTTCTGAGCGTCTTTAGACGTCTCATCTCTCGGAAGATTTACCAGTCTAACTGCCATTTATGCTAATTGAAAGGAAAATGTAACCTCATTAGTTCCTGACTTTAACATCATAACTTCATTACCTGATCCAGTGAGCTGCTACTCATAATTACTGAGATGAAAATAACAGTGGCATTTATTTATTTATAACGGGGGATTAACTGGACAACACCTACTCCTGACCTGTGCACTGTGCCCTGTAGCTAGGGCAGCAGGATAGAGCTAGATGGTCTCCTTTATTCCACAACAAGCTAATCTACAAGACTACAATGCAAACAGCCCTTATAACTACATGTTATGTATGAATGCCAGCTGGATAATACTCAGGTTAATTTATATGACTGCCTTGCCTATACTTACAGTGCTTTCTGTTCAGCTTCAGAGGCAGTCGTACCAAGCCAGTGAAAGCCTGTATCTGTTTTGGAAATGTCTCGGAGGTGATTCAGGAATACAGGAACTGTCTTTAGACAGATTAAAATGTTAGAACTCTGATGAAGTGAAAAACATGACACCGACAATGTTAATTGGAAAGAATGGTTGCCAGACAAAAAAAAAACTCAACTAGGGTCTAAGTGGCATTTTTGCACGTAAAGATACTGTAAGTAATTTTACAAGGTTTGTGCTTCTTAAAGTTTTATCTATCTATCGACAATAGCCATCTTCCTAATATTTTCAATTGGAAAAAGATCTGGGAAAAAGGAGGGGGGCAGGAATCAAGAAAAAGGAAAATGTTGTTCTCCTGATGTTTTTAGAGCAATTTCTTAAGCTGTGAAGGCCCCCATAAGACTCTGTGATCAGATCTGCTCTCTGAATGAAACCTTTGACATTCATTAATCACTGCATCAAATACTGCCTGATGAATGGTTCCACCTCTGCCAGTGTTTTGAATTAAGTCTGACACCTGCATCTCTCTGGGTCGCCTTCTTGCCAGTTTGCATCTGTACATGGGCAGTTTGATTGAAAAGTAAATTAGAAATAGTAGTTGTGTGAACCTGAGAGGAATCTTCAATATCCACATGGTTGTTTTCAAATACATATTCAGTCATCTTAGTAATCCTTTGTCCTTGAAGCAATGCTAACATCCAAAATACCTACATAAGGATATATTCCTTATACTCCTCCTGTTCTCTCTTTCTAATACTTTCAGTTTAATTAAATAGATTCTTTTCAACCGTAGTTTCCCAATGTATGTGGTAACTGATTTCATACTTGTCAACCTACAGCAAGATTTCCTGCTGTGAGGTCTAAAGGTTGTCATACAGGCTGGTACCTGAAGTTATATTTTATTAACTACATGAGTTAATATTTTTTATTTTAAAAAAAAAAAAGCTTCCCTTTATTCTAGCTCGCAATGTTCTATGCAAATTGTAGCTAAAAATCTCCAGGGGAGAGGAAAATTGAGATTTGAATAATTGTTGAGAACTGCATGTTTTAGCTGTTGTGATATCCTCAGCTTTTGCTGTCTTCTCAGTGAGTAAATGAGTTAGCTGCTGAGCTGTTAAAAGTCCTGTAGAGAAAATTACAGTGTGAAAATTCAATGTGGACTTGCAGTTTTTCGGTTCCACAAGCTCATTCAGGTTTTTTGCTGCCAAAAGAAAACAACTGCTGCTCCCAGGTGTAACAATGGGGTCGCTTGCTCAGCTGCGCTGACACCTCGAGTAATTTTCTTGAATTTGCAGAAGCTCATTTGGGGCATAGTTGCAAATTAAATCCCAGGATGGGCAACAAAGCCCCTCATGGAGGTGCTGAAGGACTCTGTAGCCTGTTCCACTTCTTGTGGAGAGTTGTGAAGTAAAAGGGATGCATGTACCGTCTGTGCATATAGCAGGAGAGGTGTGTATTTTCACCGTGTGAGCAGAAATGTGCACCTGGTTGCCTGATGAAGAAGAAGCTGTGGGGATGGAAAATATGGTGGCAGATTAACTGCACTGGCATTGTGCTTCTTGTCGATGGACTGCATGTCCCTGGTGCCTCCTCAAGGAGAAGTGCTGAGAAGCCACATGGAAATGAGAAACGCTCAAACTACTTGGAAATATAAGGTCTTTGGTTTTCATTTCCCAAGTCACATTTGAAAGTTGGGAAGGCTTTATACTCCTAAAGCTATTTTGTCTTTCAAAAGCGTATCAGGATTTATTTTTCCTCTGTGTTCCTGTGCATCTGTAGGCATCAGGGTAAGTAATTCAGGCCTGCACTTTTGAGGATCTCCACCGCTTTTCATGTCCCCATGTTTTGCTTCCACCTGGTGCGCTGTGTGGGGTTTTTTTTGGATCCACTAAATGGCAGATCACAGCACCATAATCTGTGGCCGAGGTCCCAGCTCTTAACGTTGCATAATCTTTTGTCACAGATGATGTCTGTCATGTTTATTTGCAGTTTGTCGGTTTTGGGTGCTGCGCAAAAGCCAATTGAAAAAGCTCCATTGGAAGGAAAAACCAAAGGGGGAAGTAAAGAGAGCTTGCAAAATGAAAATTGCTTCTGTCCTAGCTCAAACCAGGACACACAGCTGCACTGATTTAACGTATTCTGTTATTGGTGTTAAAACAGCAGTGCAATTTGTATGTTAAAACATTGGCATCCCTTTATTATTTTCTTACGTAGGCACTGTAGTTACAGTAAGCAGAACTGTGGCTCTAGAGGCAGAGGTTGATATTTTTCCTGGGCCTCAGCAGCAGCTGCAAAGCAAGGTATTCAGAAAGAACTTGATTATGAGAAGCACCTTCAAATACATTATGGAGCAGCTGAAAATTTCCGTGGTATTATCCAGTTAAAACTGCAAGACATGAATGCTGCTTTTATTTAAATAGGTGTTTTTCAGATCCCACAAACATACCTGTTACATAAAGACAGGGCGTACCTGCTGTGTCCTGGCTGCATGTAGGCACATATCACCCCAGTTCACATCCTGCTATGGAAGAAAACTCCTGCCTGCAAGATGTGCTTCAGCAAGTTGCCAGGTCTAGGCAAATGAGCGAGTAGGATTATGGCACATACTAGCAATTCTTACCTGATTGTATTTATAGACCAACAGAGAAGCTGGCTAAAGTATCTTTCCTTCTTGCAGCAGACAAGAAGGTGGGTGGTAAGGGGGTGATTGAACAAGAAGCTGATTTCAGTTCTGTGCCTTGATGCAGTTATCAAAATGGGTTTCCCTCACTTAATGTATTTATCTGAATATCAATGTATGTGGCAAAAAGCAGTGCTGTGAGTGCAAAATCATGGTCTTGTGTTCCTCACCTAATCCAAATCTTTGGAGGTCAGTGGAAGTACACTAAGATCGGGTCTCGTGGTACCATGCTGTTTTTGAAAAACGTTTTAATGTAGTAACTGAAGAGCAGTTGATCTGTGTAGATCTATATCCTTGCTCAGACCAAGGCCACAACAAATTGACTCAGCAAAACCTATCAGTGAGCGACTAGGCAATCTTGTAGCCCTAAGGAAGGTTCTCACTTTGTCTGCACATTAGTATTTGATATGTCTGAACAGGGGGAGTTTCTCTGTCCCTACTTTTCTTCTTCCTGATGTAGCTAAGGGATGCTGATCAGGTTCTCTGAGGTCTGTCTAACTGCTGCTCAGAAGAGGTTGGTGTTTTAACTTTTCTTAGTCACAGGAACCGAACTCTAAATCTTACTCTGGCAAAGGCGAAGATTGGAGGCAAGAGGTATCCTGTCATGCTAGCCTGGGACAAACCACTCACAAAACTGTTTTAACAATTTAACTGCTTGCCAGCCTTGTGCCTGCAAGCTGCAACCAACAATGCAGCTTCTCTCAGGCAGTTTGTCTAATCTAAAATAATTCTCTTTTTTTAGCTGAAACAAAGATCTGCTTCAAATACTACCATGGCGTGAGCGGGGCGCTACGAGCCACAACTCCGAGTGTCACGGTGAAAAACAATGCAGCTCCCGTAAGTTATGCTGACTTTTTATTTTTTCCATGTATGTTCCCTGCTGTCACTGTGCTATGTCTTGCTTTCCTTGCCTGCTCTGTGTACTTTTGTGTGAAAATTGAACATAATATTTGCTCTTCAGTGCACTGTGGTACAGAGAATCATAGAATCATAGAATGAAATGGGTAGTCTTTCAGTTAAGGTGTGGGTTTGAATGCCAAGGGAATGTAGATTCAGCTCACAGTCTGTCACAGATAACCCCTCTGATCTGGGGCAAGACCCGTGTCTTAGCTGTGTCCCATTCTGTAAAGTTATCTTCTTTCTGCTGGATATTGTGAGGCTTGGGTGATACCTCTAGAGGATTTGAGATCCTTGGATTGTAAATACAGTAAGTGTCAAGAAAAGGAGTAAGATTTTCCTATTTTAAGGTACTTTTTTCAAAATCAAGGTGTGAACATTTTCATGGCAGTGCCTCTGAGTTCCAGGAACAGCGCTGCTGTGACATGCTCCCATCAGTGGTAAGAAGTGGGCATTCAGGTCTTGATCCATCGAGGTACTGAAGATCGTTTTTGACAGATTGAGGCTTTGTTGAGAGCAGTTTTGATTTGCTAGAGCTTAGCAAAGCTCTGTGGCTGAAATGGCTCTAAAAAGCTATATATCTTTTCTGATTTTGAAAATTTTGATCACACTGAGAGTGAACCATTTTTCAGAAGCCTGCAGAGAGATTTGCTGGCCTCCAGAGCTTGTCTGGCCTTGCTGACAAGAGTTTCACTGCCTGCCAGGCTTGTCTTGGCAGACATCTGCATGAGCTGAGGAGCTTTAGTCCAACCAGCATTAGAAAAGGGCTAGCTCAGAAGTTATTTAGTCTGGAAGATTAGTTCAGGAAAGAACTGTCTTCTACGTGGGTGTATGTAGGTTTCAGTGGACATCACTGAAGCTTAAATTTCTGAAGTTGGGGTTTTTTGGGGGTTTGTTTTTTGGGGTTTTGGGTTATTTTTTGAAGAGTCCAAGTTAATATCTCTAGAAAGACTGAAAAATCTCCAATGCTATGTATTGGCTGTGTCTGATTGCAGGACGGCCAGGAAGACTTAATTTTTTTGCCCTTCACCCCTGTGAAGACTTTTAGTGGTTTCTCTTTGCCTTTTTTGATGCAACAGCTGCAAAGTGGATGCTGAGTAGGGGCTGATGGTGTGTCTTTTAGGAATACAAGGCATTCATGTCTCAGTGTGCATTTTCACACTCTCAAGGTGAAGCCGTTCACCAGTTTCAGAGCCTGGAGAGTTTCCTTCAGCTGTCTTCAGAGGAACATTGTGGTGTGGCCTTGCATACCTTCATTGTGTGGGGTGCTGAAAAGTTCTTTTTTGCAGTCTGTAGTGAGTGGTGTCTTGTTGACTCAGGACTTGCTGCTCATTTCCCAGTTATCATTAATTTGGAAGGACAATCTATGTCATTGATTTAGTCCCAGTCTTCTCTGAGAGGTAAGCCAGCCAACCAAGGCAATAAATATCAGTAAGCGAGAGATTAGAATTTTTTTTTTTGCACAATTCACATGCATGTCTTAGACCTAGTTTGAACCAATTAAGGAATTTTTTCAGGTGTAGTGTGGAAGGGTTGCTCTTCCATTATTAAATACCAGCAATGTTCTAAGTTAATAGAAGAATGTCTGAGGACTTGTGCCGTTGTAATATGCAAATACATAACCTCTCCAAGTTCTTCAGCTGAGGCCCTTTTTTATATATATATATATATATATACACACACACACATACACACACACACACTCTTATATGGGGGAATAAAGCAGCCATTCACTTTCAGCTGAGCAGGACCTGTGTTTAAAAGAAAGTCTTTGTAGAGATCAGGTGAGAAAAAGAACCACCTATTATGACCTTCAGCTTACTACACTATACATGACTGAAAAATAAATTATGATTAAAAGTAGTATCAGATAACAGTTTTCCGTTTGGAGGCCAAACCAGTGTCCTTGGAAATAGCATTCTGTTCACATAATCTTCTAAATTTTCCTGCATCTCTGGGTTGCAGAATAGCCTGTGTGGGTTTTTGCCAGTTTCCTTTGCAGACTAGAGAGGCCAGCAGTGCTGTAGGTGCAGCATCAGTTTCTCTGTTGTTTTCTCTTTGTTGTGTTTCTCCATGTGTGATATAAATATTTGGTGCATTGTAAGGCAAATACTAAGAAGTGAAGACAACAAAAGCAGAGGAATAGCAACAAAGGTTATGCAGTATGAACCCGGATGGACCCCCTGTATGAGCGCAAGAGGAGAGAAATGCTTAGATATGAAAACTCCTTTAGAGTTTAGAGAAAAATAGTGGGCTGGTTCTTGCCTGTGTGAAGGCTTTTGGCAAAGTATAATCCTCCAAACTGCAGGCCCAGCTTGAAACCATCAAATGGCTTTCTCCATCTGCCACTCTGCAGTACATGTCCACCTTTACTACTAAAGTTGTTGAGTGTTTCACAGCATCCTGTACCATTGGAAAGTGGTGTTACCCTCACTCACAGATGGGGAAGGGGATAACAAAGGATTTGCCCAGCCTTAGCCTTTTCCTGAGCTCTTGTGTGTCTCTGCACTGGCTGCCTCTGAGGCAGAGGTAACAGCCATGCAAAGTGGAGATATTATCCTTAGAACTGCAAATGCACATGTAGGCACTCACCTTTTGAGTGCAATTTCGCTAATAGTGAATTCCAGACACACACATACACTTTTTTTTTCTTCTTTTTTGAATGGAAGGAAAGAGGGATAAAATGTTAAAGAAATCCCAAAATAAACTGCTATATCTATTTTTAAACATATTTTTTTCTAAATAATGGCTTGGAACAATGATCAGAAATTTCTTGTTCAAAAGAAGTAGCAGCTATTCTGATTCATATTTTGCTATGCTTATCCATCATCAGCCAGAGAGTAAATGCACAACTTTCTTCTTTTATCCATGTTGCCAAGTCCCTCCTCATCCCTTTGCAGTAGCTCCACAGTGAAGTGTACTGGGTGGGCAGCCCTATCTCTTTTTTGCTTGTGTCTTGAATCATAATCTGAGTGTCTGAGCAGGGAAGTGATAGATCACAATGATGATCGGTGTGATCAGTTAAGGGCTGTGACGGTCTAGCACCATGCCTGTGGCTCATCAGAGGGCCCTGAGATTTCTTACCCTAGTGAGACTTGACATACGGAGCCCTTCATGATTGAACTGGATGCATCAAATTCCTCAGTTGTTTTCATTGCTCCAGTGATTCAGAGCGCTGCCCCAGGCCCAGGCATGGTGTTCGTCACAGCACCAGCAAAAGATGTGGTCCTCTGACTGCTGTGGCCTGGGTGCAGAGAAGGGACTCTGCCCAGAGGGAACCTTCTTCAGATCCTGAGGCAGGTTCTTGCACATCCTCTCCGCTGGAAGAAGGAATTCTGTGGTCTGTGCTTGGAAATTTACCCTCTTTTGCAGTCAGTAGGAGCTTTAGCAGTGGCAACCGTGTTAGAAATAATAGCTTTGCAGGGAGAAAATCTCAATAGGGATCCTGCTGTGGGTATAGAGGCTGAAGTTTCTTTAAAAGCTGGTTGCCTTGAACCAAAGCGAGTTTTGCTATTGTAGTGACAGCATCACAAATTCACCTTGAAGCTTAAGCTTCAAGTATGGGAACAGAGGGAATGAGGCTTTGTGTATTTGACACAAGAAAACCTCTTGGTTTGGCACAGCTTGGGAAAAAGATCCAGAGCAGGTGTCCTTTGAGAAGCAGCATTTGGGGACAGATGACCTTCTGGGGACAGTGTTTTCACTGCTAGCACAGACTCATCTGCAGCTGATACTAGAGCCACCCAAGCAGGTTCTGTCTGAGCCTCCGGGCGTGTGGCACCTCCTGCGGCAGGGACAGCAGCTGGCATATCGGCTGCTCGGTGCGTGTCCCGTCCTGTCTGTCAAAACACTGATAACCAAGGGTATCCTAACACCACAATTTAAAAAAAAAACCACCCCCTACACACACTTCATTGTCTGACTGTGGTTTGGTGCAATTGAAACGGACAAAGAAGGTGGAAGTAGTCATGCTGGGGGCTGTAAGTGGTTGCCTTCTTGTTCGTGGGCTGCTGAGACAGTCTTCAACTGGCAGCTAAAAGGAATCCTGCTTCCAAAGGGGAAAAATAGTTGTTGTGTTAGTTGAATGTCTTTATATAGCACCAATGGTGCTTTAGACTGAATAGCATCTCGAGTTTCTTGTATTATGGATGTTCTGCTTCATTTGAGTTTATCTCCTTACGCTGTAACCCAGTTATTAGAGCTGCCTCACCTGCTGAATAGGATGCCCTGCAGTTTATTTGTCGGTGAAAAGTCCTGTCACATTTTATTGCCTGTGAATCATCGAGCTGGGAACGATGGGGCATGCACTTTGGCCAATTCATACATGACAAGAGCGTAAATGTGAATTTGGGGCAGCAGATAGGGCTGGGGGTGACGGCAGTAAAACAGAGCACCTGCAGTTCCTGAAAAAAGGAACATCCTGGGTGGCTTTTTTTTTTTCTGGACAAGTGGCATCCTGAAAGCAGTGTGGCTTGTGCGCAGTAGCTTACACTACTAAAGCATAAGCATTACCGTGGTATGGATGAGCAGTTTTCTCAGTAGAAAAGAACATCTTTACAACATCTAGAACACTCCTCTGTTTGTTACTCTTCATTTATTCATAATCTTGTCACCACTAATCCATGCTTACAGCAGACGTCGTTGTAGAAAAACAATACCAGTTACAGCAATTAATTTTAGCAATAGGAAAGTGGTATCTTGCTAGTGTGAAAATGATTTAACCTGAAGGTGGCTCTTTTGCAGTAAAATAAAGGACACATGAGAACAGCATACAGATTGAAAAAGAAAAACCTTTTCCCCTAAGATTTTATAGCCTGAAAAGATAAATTGGATACATCACAATTAAAAGACAGTAAGCAGAGAATCAATGTTTTAGCCTCAGGACAATTGTCTTCACTAAATTGGGAGCATTCACTCACTGTGTAGTAGATGCAAAGAACCGTGGTTGATCAAACCTCTGGAGCTTTCGTGCCACAGTCTCTGTCTCATAGATCATGATGGCACTCGTCAAATAGACTTAGCATCGTGGGGAAAGCTATGTAAATTGGAGCTAATTACTGAAAGAGACCTTCTCTGAGCTGTGTTTCTGTGGAAATGCTGCCTCAGCTGGGTTTCCCACAGCAGGAATTACTGCTTGATAAGCTGCTGCTATTTGGCAGTGAGTGATCATTCCTGAGAACTTCCTGCTGTAAATATTTGCATTACGTGCTGTCACGTCAGAGCGTGGGCTGCCAAGGAGTGTTTGATAATGAAGCATTCTGCCTTTTTTCCATGTATGTGCTGCAAGCTGGATATTATGAGTGTGTACGTACGAGCAGCTGTATCTCTCGTTCTTTCCAAAGGCTGGATTGAAAAATCTCAGCTGTGTTCTTTACTTCATGTCTTACTCTGTGATAGGTGAGTTTTAAAACTGTCTCTGTTTCTGGGGCATTGCTAAGCAATAAATCTAAAAGTCGGATTTTGAGAGCGTGAGAATAATTATGCTTCAAGAAACAGAGGATAAAGAGGGAGCAGAAACTTTTAGTAGCTTCTGGACTGGACTGTTCAGCAATTGAGGTTAAAAAAAAAAGTTTATGGAAAACACAGCATCAGGCTGCTGCAATTAATCATGGCAAAGAATGCAAGCCAGGTACATATTTAACAAGTGTAAGCGGTGTACCTTGAAAGACTCAGCATTTCTAGGGAGGGAAGCGGTGCTTCTCTGGAAGCTATAGGTGTGCTTAGGTGACTGGGTATTTCTCAGAACTAAGCAACAGCATCCCCTTTTCTTATCTTGAGATGAGAAGTAGCCAGAGCTCCCCCAACTTGCAGCTGCCTTCAAATGCAAGGTAAGGAGTAGCATCGTTAGTACCAGCTATATTCTACCCATCCCTGTATATGTCTCCTCCTATTTTGATTACATGCAAAGGAGATGGAGTCATTCAGGAATGAAAAAGTTGAGGCAAAATGACCAGGGGAAATGACTGGAAATACTCGCTCAGCTGGAATGAAGCATAGACTCCAGCAGTCAAATACAAAGTGATCTCTGCCAAGGTACAGTCTCTTTCAGTGTAAAGGAGCATCTAACAGAAAATATATATGCTAAGAAACAATTGCTGAAAGAGAGTGGATTTCACTGATTAACCATTCGAGGTGAATAATTCTGAAAAAAGTAGCTAGTCCATAAACTGTGGGAGGAGGGTGATCTGTGTAGGCTTCTGATCTATTGGAAATATGTGCCCATTTTTTTTTTTTTCTCTTGGTGCGGTATTTCTTTCACAATAGCAGTAATGCTGTCCACATCCCACCTGCCTTATGTGCTTATACTTTGCCGTTGGTGTAGGGTAACATCATGAAGTGGTACAACATGAAAACATAAGTCTTTGAATTTAAAGAAGCTAGTGTACATTGCTTGAAGAGAAAGTTCTGTATGTCATTGGTTTTCTCTAGGTGTGCAAGGAGCAATTTGGTCACTTGTGTGCAAAAGACTTTTATGGTGTCTGGAGTTTAGAAAGTGTAATGGTTCACAGTAAGCTTATCAGAGGTAGAAGAGGTATAGCCGTACTTCTTAGTAGGGAATTGGCAAAGATTTTACGGTGTGCATAGGAAATATTAGCACTTTTATGTTACGAAGTCCTGTGTGTACACTTGTCTTGAAGTGTTCTAGAGAGGTGAAGTTAAAAAAAGAGAGCAAGGAAAGGAGTAGGAGCAATACTAGAAAAGTTTTCCTTAATACTCTATTGTTTTCAACTCTTACTATTGTAGTATCACCTAAAGCCCTAATCTAGGATTGGGCTCCAGGGCACTATGCGCTGAGTTGGGTACATTAGCCATTACATGAGCTACAGCTAACACTCCTTTGGAGGGAAGGGTTTCCTGGCAGAATTTAAACCTCCTCAGCTACAAAATATGTGGGAATGATTTTTAGTGTGAGAACAACCCTCAGCACATTTGTCACAGCTGAAAAATGTAATTAATTTATTTTTTTCACTTCCATTTTGCTTCATTATAAAACCATTGTAGTGTTTTACAGCGTGATTTGGTGATATTCAGTTATGTTCAGGCATACTTACTCACATGAGCAGCCTTCTAACAGTCGCACAGTTGAGCCCTCAGTTCAGTGTAATTACATTTTTGGTTATGCTTTTCTATGTCCTAATTAGCAGTGATTCAAAGAATTTGAAGGTTAATGACATGTCCAGATTATTTCTTATTGCAACCTCAGTAACACAGGTGATTTTTCAGAATCCAGATACATAAAGACTATTGTATTTACACTGCAATTACCCTGTCATGTAGTGAGCGCTCCATTTATATGAATTAGTGGAGTTGGAAAGCGTAACCAGGGTGTAATTGGTCTCTGACTGCAGTGTAACTATAGTCATTGTGTTATAAATAATAACCTTTTCCCTCCTCTTATTTCCTCTAGTCACATTTCAAATTGGGATCGTTGGCAAGAGATTTTCTTTTAAGTATTAAGAAAACTTATTTGCACGGAAGGCCTCTTCTGAGTGCAGTTCAATAATACTGGCTTTTACAGTCCTGGTACAGTAAAGGTGCAGAGCACATGTTGAAACCCCACTGTCTTTACTGGAAATGGTTAAGGATTTTCTTCCAAACTGGCAGAATCTTTCAAGACAGAATAGAACTAGCAGGTAGAGTAACTTCAAGCAACATTTTCATTGTGACAGATTTCAGGTATGTCAATAGCTACGGTGACAAATAATCCAGTTCTGTGTGCCTGGTGGCTTCTTTCCCCTATCTTGATATCAACTTTTGCAGCTGTGTATGGTTCAAACTCCTACTACCAGCCATTCGTAGATTTATACCACTTATGAGATGTAAGTGCTCAGAATTTATTGTCTAACAGGCACAAATTGAGCAGGGGAGGTACAAACAGTTTTCTTTGTGAACGTCAGCATTGATTTCCTGAGTAGCAGCTGGTAGCTCTCAACACACATGTATGTTCTTTTTTTATTGTTCCAAGCCAGGAGGAATGTCTCCGCTTTCCAGCACACAGCTGTTTGTATATTTAAATGTTACTTAATTTTGCAGTCTTCATAATTTCCTGATCTGTCTGTGTGAAAGATGGAGGTGTAGTGTATTTGATCATCATAATGACAGTTTAAATATGAGCACCTAGCATTAAGCTTGGTGCCAAAAATCAGAACGGACCGGAAAATACTTTCACACAAGAAATGTTCCCAAAGTACTCTTCAGTGCTTTTTTTTGCACCAAATCACCTGCATATTTCACATGCATCTTCAAGGACTGCACATCTAGAAGAGAAGGGAAGAGAACCACCTGCGTGGCATGAGTGTGATGCAGGGCAGCAGGTCAGCACCGCTCAGCACAGCGCTTCTCGAATGTGGTACTTGTCACCGAGAAGGACATTCAGCACACCAGCCGTGCCACTTTGAAACAATCGTCACAGAGCCCTGTGTTAAGCAGCGACTCTGCACGTACTGCTGATACATTGAAAGTCAGGGCCCTTTTGCATCCTGTGGTGAATCCAGGTAATATACTAGAGCATGAAAGAACTAGTCTTATATATCAAATGTATGCCTGTCAGCAGAGCAGCCACTTGAAGCAGAGAAAGGCTGTGTGCCTATACAGGCAGAGCGGCCGGGGCGCGTGTCCTGTTCAGTGCACCGAAGAGTGGAACGCGAGTGATCTGAAGTGGAAGTTGCAGAGGTCCTGACACTGTCATCTTCGGTCCTCTTTTACCAGTGCAGGCATGCTTGAATGCCCAGTAGCTTCACCCGTAATGCACTGCTGTAGGCACAGGTGCAATGGATTTAAACAGGGAAGAGATGGCATAAGAAAAAGCTAACATCTGCTAAATTATTAAGAAAAATAATTCTTTAAGTGTTTATCCATCAGACTTTTTCCTACTGTGCTAGCCTGAACGTGCAGTTATGAAGTCAGAAAAGCAGAGTAGGGACAAAACAAAAAGCAAGGTTAAGGCCACCGTTTGCACACGCCCCGTTAAAATGTTGCTCTCTCAAAGACTCTAAGCAGCACTAATTGTGGCGCTGCTGAGCCATCCCTAGGTATCAGTGGCCACAGCCTACTCTTCTCTTTACAAATCACTTGCTCCAATTTTGGGCTTCTCCCTGTTGCCCTAGTTTCTTTGCACACGTTGTTTCAAAGAAAACACTTGGGTCAAATCTAACCTTACTGGGCGTCTGAGCACGTGTGAACTTCTAAATGTAGATTTAGAGTGGTTTAATTAGCAGACTTGCAGTGCAGCACAGAGTTGAAGTGAAGAAATAAAAAGCATGACAGATGGGAACTGGAGTGATTTGATTTCAGCGACACCAAGAAGATCATTACACAAGCCATTTATTTGTTAATGGGTTCAATACGTGTCTGGTATTTCCCAGCCACTTACTTCTGAATGTCTCTTGTTGCGGTCTCATAATAACCATACTAATAGTCTGCACATTATATTACTCCCTTCCGTAGTTCAGTAAATGATGGAAAGATCAGCGACTGTTCAGCATACTGCACTAGTATAATCATGTATACTTTGACCTTTTGCATTCTTACATACTTCCTCCTGCATCTGGTCAGATCCATGAAAAACAGAACATTTTGTCAGATTACAGGGTGGGACTGAGGAGAGAGATTTTGAGTTTTGCTGAAGAAGGAAGGAAGGAAGGATTTAGACCCGTGGAGTGTGCTTCAGAGGTGAAAGTGATAGACTTCTGAACGAAGCACCTCCTGCTTCCTCCCTTCCAGGAGTTATGTGCTGCAATAGGACATGAATCTGGTAGTGGGCGAACACCAGCTGATTTACTGGAGGTAATTTAGTTTACACGATGCACCCTTCTGGTATGAATCAGTTCAGAAGTTGCAGAAAGATCTGATTTTATGTTGTTCTGCAAAATAGATTATTTCTGCCCTTTCCAACTGCATTTATCAGTTTGATTTGTTACTGCAGCTTTGGATGCATTGACCTAAGTCTCACTGGATGCTCTTGGGGGGCCTTCTGTAATGGATTAAAAAAAGAGCACATTATGTTCTAGCCATTTTTTGTGTGTATTTGACTGTTGTTTAGTCAGAGCGCCATTTATACTTGGCACAATCTTGATATAAAAAAATATAGTTTTCACCTGGTGGGCAGGGTAGAAGGAACAGGAATGCTGCCAGGCTGAATCCTGTCCAGTATCCAACTAGTCCAACACTCAGGACCATGGAAGCTACAAGAATCCTGTAGTGCACGGGCATGAAATCCTCTAGGTCAAATTTGGTATGTCTGCAATACTGCCTGATGAGGCATAAAGAGAAAAGAACCAGGGTTTGGTTTTCTGTGCTTTGTTATGTTTCCAGGACTGCTTGTCCACATCATGACTTTACTGAGCATAATATTTTCACCTGTTGCCCTTTCTCAGTGTGCAGTGGATAGGTGTAGGGGGCTAGCTGTTGAAAAAACTTGTGCCCATGTTGCAAGTGGGGTGCTTGATGATTGGAAGTCATTGCAGAAGGGAAGTAATTTTGGGCTCACCAATTGTATGCTTGGATGTGTACCAGAAACCACTACATAAAGATGCAAGTCAAATCTGCACCAAAAAAGAAGTCTCATGCAATAAATCAGTAAGGTAGGCTCACCTAGCAGCAGTTGCTTAAGTCATGGATTGGCATCCTATTTGATTTTTTTATTGCTGCATGTTTTAGAAATTCTGGATATTCCTGATTGCCATCTGTCATCTTTTTTTAGTCTTATTAAATTCTTGGCCTTTCTGTGTCCTTACAGTAACAAATCTTGCCCTTTATTTAGGCCTTGGAAGAAAAAAATCCTTGCTTTCGTCAATTTTGAATTTACTATTGCTCAATTTCGTTGTCTTCTCCCATGTTCCAGGATTAATGGAGGCAGAGATTAGAAGCTCTTGATCTTCTATCTCTGTACCAGTTAGCATTGCTTATAGTTTTACCATGTTTCTTTTTACTCATGTTCTTCTAAGGTGCTTTAAAGCATCTACAAACATCAAGTGACTCTGATCTGGATCTCCTCTCTCACAATTTTTAATACAAAATCAGATTCTTCTTGAAGGCATAAGCTAGCATTTTCAGAACCTCTGATATCCTTCAGTACTCATGAGTTGAGGAAGTTTTGTGTGTTTATATAACAATACAGGAAGAGAGAGGAATTTGAGTGTGGATGATAAGCACATGGTTTTGTGTGCAATTGCAGCTGAGGTAGAACACTTTTGAAGCAGGAATGGTATTAATTAGCTGGGAAATATGAATCAGATGAGATGAGATGTAGCGATTTAACAAGGGGTTGAGGCTGATTGTATAAGGTTCAGCAAGGCTGAGCGCTGGGTCGTGCAGTTGGTCACAACAACCCCATGCAATGCTACAGTAGGCTTGGGGAAGAGTGGCTGGAAAGCTGCCCTGCGAAAAGGACCTGGAGGTGTTGGTTGACAGCTGGCTGAACGTGAGCCGGCATTGTTCCCAGGTGGCCAAGAAGGCCAACAGCATCCTAGCTTGTGTCAGAAACAGTGTGGCCAGGAGTGGGGAATTGATCGTCCCCCTCTACCCAGCACTGGTGAGGCAGCAGCTCGAATACTGTGTTCAGTTTTGGGCCCCTCACTACAAGAAAGACATTGAGGTGCTGGTGCTCGTCCAAAGAAGGGTAATGAAGCTGGTGAAGGGTCTGGAGCTTATGAAGAGCAGCTGAGGGAACTGGGGTTGTTTAGTCTGGAGAAGAGGAGGAGGCTGAGGAGAGACCTTATGGCTCTCTGCAACTGCCTGGCAGGAGGCTGTAGTGAGGTGCAGGTCAGTCTCTTCTCCAGAGTAACAAGTAACAAGGTTGAGAGGAAAGAGCCTCAAGTTGTGCGGGGGAGGTTTAGATGGGATATTAGGAAAAATTTCTTCACTGAAAGGCTTGTCAAGCATTGGAACAGGCTGCCCAGGGAAGTGGTGGAGTCACCGTCCCTGGAGGTATTTAAAAGATGTGTAGATGTGGTGCTTAGGCACATGGTTTAGTGGTGGACTTGGCAGTGTTAGGTTAACGGTTGGACTCGATGATCTTAACACTCTTTTCCAACCAAAATGATTCTATGAATTGCTGTGTGTGTTAGACTCCATGACCCAGAAAGTAATTTCCAGTCCAATATTTCTGGGAGATCATTGCATTTTCATCAAAATAAGAAGCCTGCGTTCTGGTGGTTGTTAAGATCATACTGACACTTTTTCGAGAATAGCTGAATTAATGCATGAATTGTAATTGTTGAAATTCTAATTTGGGTAATTATGATCCATCTTTAGTACCTGAAATTTCAAATCAGTTTAGCTTTTTTTCATGTCTTGTCTGGCTTTGTTATATAGCACTGCTCTTATACATCTTTTATTTCATCTCAGACGTGGCTGTCAATGTGTTACCTCTCAGGTATATGCTAAGAATGAATGTTTTCTCAAAGGGTTAGAAATTCTCAAATGGAAGTTGTTGTCACAGTCTTTAATCTGCTATTAATTCTTATTAGCTGATGACACAAAGCAGGGGACATAGAATAAGCATTAGCCGTGCTGAAGACTGCAGTGGCCAGGTTTCTGACTGTTGTGTCCATCCAGGAAAATTAGCATACTGAGCCATTGTCAATAGATAAGAATAAAAAAGAGGCTGCTTACATTGAGGAAGGAATGCAAATATTAGCTGATATACAACTGTTTGTGTGCATACTTCTTCCAAAGAAGTTGAGTAAATTTTAAAAGGTATACAGGGGAAAACATGAATTCACTGCTTATTCAAAGCAATGAGTAAAATCCCAAATGACTCTTTAAGAGCTTACAATAAACAAGGCAAAATAACCAGATGGAGCTGGGGCAGTGAAAGAACCTGTTTTGTAAAACTCTTGCAATGCTTCTGTGGTGATATGAAAATAGGACATCAGGAAAACTTGGTAAATACAGCAGAATTACCAGTTATGGGTTTATTTTTAAAATACCCGTGATGTTTGTAAGAGATCAGTGATTTCTAAAGCGTTAGGACGTCAAAGCCTCACCTTATTTCTTGAAGATGGTGTTTTGTGTAACAGTACCTGCTGCTGGGTCTCAGACACGCTGCTAAGCGAAAAGGGAAGAGGAAGCTGAATCTGCGGGGAGGCATGCTTTAACAGGCGTGGCTACGGTTTTAAAGTCTGTTAGTGTAGATCATGGTAAACTGAAAGTCAGATCCACTGAAGTAATAGAGATCTTCCTCCTGGTTCAGTGGGTCTTTCTCTCAAAGCCTAGGTGCACTATTGCACAAATACAGGCTAGATACAATTCGGTTGTCATTTACGTTGTGCTGCTTTGCCTGGCCATTTTAAATTACTTATTTTGCTGTAAGACGTGACACTTTGGATAGCTGCTTTGGAGTATAATGCAAATAGTTTATAAGAGTTGAGTAAAATGTATATTTATTTATTTTTTGCAGAGAGGAGCATGGAAACTTATCTGGCGTTTCGCTCTGGGGAATCTTGATGCACTGACCACGCTGCCCTGTGCTCTGTGGTTGCTGTCAAAGCTGTAGCCTGCAGGTTTACAGATGTGAGGAAAATGTTTAGGACACACAGATGAGAAATGAACTGAATATATCAGTGGTGAATTTGCTGTGCAAAAGCAAAGTATAATTTTACAAAGCTTCGATGTGTAGTTGAGAACGATGAGAAATTCTTGGGTAGATGTACAGATTAGAAAGTCTCTGAACTACCCACAAATGAAATGCAGGTTTTATTGGAATTGCATATTCCTAAGCTAAAGTGTGCGGCATTCACAGTGGCCAGGTGGAAAGCCGACACAGTGGGAGGAGAGCTTGGAAATCGGTACAAGTCCTCTCTTGTGTCTGCGCATCCATATTGCTCGTGTCTGAATACAGACCAGGGTTTGAACTTAAGCTGAGGTGGGCAATTGTGTGCCCAAACTCTCGCTCAGCAACTTTCAGCAAATTTTGTCAGCTGGCATTCCCTAGCACATCTGTTTTCAAGCACTGGGAGTTCTTTACCTCAGAGCAGCAGACAGATACAAATTGGTAAAGAATGAGGTTGTGAAACTTGAAAAGCCAGGTCTGCAGCCTGCGCTGAACCTCTCTGTGTGCAATCCTACAATGAAGTTTCACATCTACTGGAGCCAATAGATGCCATTGACTTTAGTCCTGATTGAATTTTCAATAACCAAGGATTCTCCAGCTCCCAGTGTAAAGGAGAAAAATAACTTTTCTTGAAATGTCTTTCTTTTCTTTCCTTATCTGTTTTCCCTAGTCCTGGAAAGAAGGGAGGACGGGATGAAGATCCGGGGAGACAAGAACATTATTGCAATTTCACAATGCATGACCCTTTATAAAAATAACCAGTACTTAAAATCCTTCCAGAAATAACCCAGACCCTCAGATAACCTATTTAAAATCAGCACACGTGACTGCAGAGATGACTCTGGGGTGAACTTACATACATTTATAATTTGTGGATTTGTAGGTCATTTTGAACATTTGTGGCATAACTCACAGGTTATTTCAGTGGAAATACCTGACGTAGGTGAAAGAAGAGCAGGTGGTGACTGAAAGCTAAAAAGTTTTTCAACAACCCAGCACGCATCAGTGCCCACAGATACCTGCCTTTCAAGTGTAGTGTGCACGAATGTTCTTGTGTGTATATGTCCATTTGCACGTGCGTGCAAGCCCTGTCATGAGCATGTCATCCCTACCACCTAGCTGCATTATTTTTTTGCTTCTCGTGTTTTCTACTCTTAGTTTTCAATTGTGTGTTTCCCTTTTTTTTTTGGCCCATGAGGCAGCTCTTAGGTTTACGCTTTATCTGAATCTGGAATATATCTTGGATTGCCTGTATTTAACTTCTCACAAAACTCAGGTGATCCAAAAATACATCTATAATGTTATATTGGGAAAAGGTTATGATCAGAGACAGCTAAAAAAAGAAAGAAGCATTATAATTTATATTCATCAAGAGGCAGACTTAATGCTTCACCGTTATCTTTTAGGTTTGCATTTCCTGGTTTCTAAGAGCTCCACAGGATAATCATGTTCCCTTACCATAGATTTGCTGATGGAATAGTTATATAATATTGCATACTTTTCTAAATCCTTTTTGCTATAATTATTACTTGTATGGAAGATTAGGAATGAAAGAGGTTCAAGCAGGGAAGTCGATGTAGGTCAGTATGTTATATATCAGTAGATGTGCGTAAGAATATTTTTTAAATAGAATTTTGAACCCTTTGTTCATTTTTAATCCTTGAATCTCCTGAGAAACATTTTCCACTTCTGTTAAATATCTGGGGTTTTTTTCCCAGCTAGCTAGCTGAGTTCTCAGACAAGCACATTTCCATCCATACTGAAAGCGTGCAGCCCCTTCTCATTTAATATCTTCAGTTTAAAAGCAGGCTTAAATTCTTACATTGGTAAAGTCTGATAGAAAACAACTCAACTGTCCTTACACAGTTTCCTTTTTAACTCAACAGGTCTGATTTTTATTTATGCTGTGGCCCTTTTTGCCCTTATGGCAACACAGTAGGACTTTATGGTGAACATAAGTATAAACCACATTAATTAGACCATATGTTGATATTCTTAGCAAAGGACCACCAGCATCAGTCATACTACCTAAGAAACCCTGGGTATTGTTAAAGTTTAGTTCACAAAATGTGTAATGGACTGTATTTCAGGTACCAACACATTTATGACCTTTGTCTAGCAGACTAGGACTGTATTATGACTGTGATTCCAGAGGTGAAGTATTTGAGGGCAACCAATATCTGTTACCATAGTGCTGATTCAGCTATATGGGAATAGTTAAGCCTGATACCGGAGAAGTCTGGAGGTGCCACTTGTTGTCAGGAAGCTCTGGTTTTGACAGCGGCCTATTTATTTCTCTCATTTTTCTCAAAAGAATCTAACTTACCTTCACCAGCAGGCAAGTTTGAAAGCTGCTGCCATCAGATTTGAGTTCTAACAAAGCTTTACTGATCATTGTTGAGGGTTTTTGGTGTGGGGTTTTTGAGATGTGTCTGAAAGGGAGGGAGGGAATTTTAGGATGTGGAAAATCTGGATTTTTATAAATAAATTGCTTTTATTAATTAATTTCCTTATAGCATCCTCCACTACTCTTTGTTTTCTACTCTTCTTCTATAAAACCTTGCTTTTCTCCTTTCCTCTTTTGCTCTTTTCTTTCTACATTTTTTCTTTCCTTTTCTAGTTAATGCCTTTCACATTTTTGTTGGCTGCTTCCTTTCACAGTTTGGAAGAGCTTATTGATTAGGAGGTCCAGGCTGCCTGAAAAGCATGCTGAGCTCTGCCCCTGACCAGCTGTTAGGACCACTTGGCTGCCTCTCAGACAGCTGGCTGATAGTGGTCAGTGTGAGCCTCAAAGTGGAGTGATCAAACCTGCCAGGCACAGCCAGGCATGTGAGATGCCTCCTGCTTTGCTGCGAGGGTGAGCTGTGGCTATGCCTGAGGCTCAGCTTGCAGGTCTGCTGGTTTTGCAGCTGCCTCCCTGCACTACGCAGTAGCACTGTGAGACTTCATGCTTTTTGGAGCCGCTACCACTAAGAGGGTGCTCAGAGTTTGCACATTTGTTTTTCAGTTGTGCCTTTGAGAGTGAGGAACAGAGGGGGAAACTTCCAAGTCTGTCTCGTGATGTCCTCACTTTCTACTGTGAGTGATGTATCATTGATGGGGGGGGGGGTCAGCACAGGCTTCTTCAGTGTCCTGCAGTTCAGGGATAAATAATGCCGCTGCAGCAGAAAAGAATAAAATATTAATGCCATGAAGTCAGTGGCCAAACTCTTACTGCTTTCAGAGGAGTCAAAATTGATGATTCCAGATTCAACAGTGATCCTTGGTGTCTCACTGTAGACTGGCAGCCTGAGATGGGAGGGGAAAAGTTGTGTCTCTTCTTCTTCTCTTTCCAACTGAGTAAGGGGACATGGTCCAAGGAGGTGGCTTGGATAAGACCTGCTTCCCTGTAGCCCAAAGTTTTGGATGCCGACCCAGAAAGTTTTGGTCCTGCTACTGTGGGAAAGAGGAGAAGAGCAGAGTGAGAGCTGCTGCTGGAAGGGCAGCCTTGTGGCAGAGCACCAGCCTCAGCTCGCCATGGCTTCTGGCAGCAGCAACAGCCTGGCTCTGCTCTCCTCTCCTTGCCCATCACTGCTCATTCAGCTGCAGATGAACGAGTGTGGGGCTGCCTGTGCAGGGAAGGAAGGAAGGAAGGAAGGAACTGTTTGCTGGGCAGAGGGCAGGAGTGTTCCTGGTGGGTATGAGGGGGGAGATGTTCTGTGCAGAAGATGCGTGCTTTCATGTGAGCATGTTTGGCGAGGGGAGGGGAATCTGAAGAGCAGGGGACACGGAATTTGTGTGGGGGTGGAAGCCACTTCTCTTCCGTATGTGTACTAGATGAGGACCATGTGGGTGGTGCGTGTAGTGTAGGATAGTGTAGGATATGAACCTCTGTGTTGCCTTGCTCTGTTCCACAGAACAGTTTCCCAAAGTTGACTGAAGTGTTTGAGATGAGTTCTGCACTGATTTCCATCAAAACTGTCACATGCAACAAAAAACACCTCTGTTGCTGATAAGATATGATTTAGTTATAAAGATCTACAAGAATTATATCATTATACACACTGTAGCTAGTGATTTCTCTGCAGTGACAGCACTCCTGTATTTAGCTGACATCCTTTTCCCCTCCTGTCCTATTTAATGACTTAATGTTCAGAAGTCCAATATGCATCCAATATGCAGCAGGCCAAATCCTTCGCAAGGCTTTCTGTGATGCCCAAATTGCTGTATTGAATTCAGCTGTTATTGGAGACTGGATTTCATCAATGCTGCTTGCTCCCAGAAGTTTTTGCCATACCTCAACTTCGCTGTAACCCCCCACAGTCGATTTCAGGATGGGTCTGGCCCCTATTTTCTTCATTGTTCAGGCTCGTCACTGACGTTACATATGAGGAACGGCACAGATAGAGCTGGATTTGTTCATACTTAAGATAAGTCTTAGGTGGGATGTTTGTTACTGATGCCTTTAACCTACCTGTTGGGAAGGTGTAGGGAAGAAGGTGGCAGACTCTTCTCACAGTGCATGGTGAAATGACAGCAGGCCATAGACACAAGGTGCAACAAGGGAAATTCTGATTAGACCTCAGGAATATTTTTTTTTTCCTCAGGAGAGTAGTCAAATACTAGAACAAGTTGCCTAGAGAACTTGTGGTATCTCCATCCTCGGAGATATGCAAAAATCAACTGGACAGAGCCCTGAATAGTCTGCTCTATGTTGGTTCTGCTTTGACTGAAGGGTCAGATGACTTCAGGAGATTGCTTCCAGCTTTACTTATTCTATTGCAGTGTGATTGCAATCAGAATTCCCACAACACTGGAGACAGCTGTTGACTTTTTAAAGCCTGATACTTTAGAAAGCAGCAAAATAAGAAAAACAAAACAGTGAATGCTGTAGCCAGCAGTAGCCAAATAGGAAGGCAAAAGCAATTCTAAAAAAAACCCAAAAGTAAAAAAAAACCCAAACGCATAAATAAACAAAAAAACCCCATGGGTTTACTGAGATAGGATAAGCAGTTTCTGTTGGGTCTGATGGATCTCCGAAAAGATACACAGGACAAACACTGAGTATAAATGAAGCTGCATTAACTGAGTGACCATAGATACTGTAAAAGGAGAAGTTGGGGGATTTTTTTCTCAGCTTGGAGCTTTCTGTGTCATTATAGCTGAAAAAGTGTTCTGTGGAATGCAAATGTTGTATTAGTAATTCAGGTAGATTGAGGGACATTTGAAGTAGCAGAGATATTTCTGTACATTTTAAATCAATCTCCGCAGTCGCCTCATTTCTGCCTGAGGTAGGATCCAAGGTTGAAAGTACAGGGTGCGTAACTCACTTCTGGAAATAAGGTATTCATAATGAATTGATATTTGGGGTATTGAATTGATATTTCATTTAGAAGAATGGGCATTGTTCGCTGCCTCGCTGCAGCTTTTATGGTGTAAAGGGTCATTGACTTGATTCACTTGTCCAGACTGTTTGACAGCAAGACTAATGCATTGAGCCATTCTTCAAATACAGCTTAGCTGAAGGACATGGTTGTCTCTCACATGCGTGAGCATTACTCTTGTACGTACTTGATCCAACCAAACTACAGTAGAGGAGTGAGTAGTTTCTGAAGCTCTAATGAAGGCTGCTTGCAAACACAAACTGCTAACGCAGTTTCTTGCCTTGCAGAGACCGTGGATTTGTCACTTTAAGAGTATTTCCACTATGTATGCCCTACTTTTTGATCACTCCCATTGTGAAGAGAAACTCTAGTAGTGTGAAGACAAAAGGTGTTAAACAGCAATTGTTTAGTTCTCCGTACAAACAAAATGTTTCATTGAAAAGTTTTAATTTCTTGGAAAGCCTAGGGGGGCAAATTTTATGCAGAATTACAGGATCCAAATACTGCCCAATGGGCCTGTCAAAGGCAGAGATCCCAGTTGTTTCAGTGGGTCTAAGGCCTTGTTTAGCTGCTCCTAAGAGGATAATATTTACAAGTGGTTCTTGCTGTCAGAGTGCTTAAGCACATTGATACTCAGTGTATGGACCTGTCATGTTTACAAGACCAGTCCTGTCCTGCATTAGGCAGCTGCCTGATGTAAATCTGATCATAAACACAGGTTTTCTTAGAGGTTCTTTTCCTGGATGATGGTAGCTCTGGGATGCACAAAGCTGTTCAGCAGCTGCAAGGAGCCTTCTTCCCTGCTAACTTGACCAGAGTTTGTTTTGCACATTTGGACTGTGGACTACTGTCACCCTTTGGACCACTTTAAACTTGCTGAGAGACTTGTTAGCACTCAAAGGCTCACTGGCATCAAATAGCATGCAGTGTTAGAGCCAACATGAGCACTTGGTGAGGTATGCTGAAGAAAGCAGTCTTCCCAGAAGTTTGCTTCATATAAAGAAAAAATGGCTGCATCTTAAATATAGTCCAGTCATTGATCCAGAAAGCACAACCCAAGCTTATCCACATGCGTGTGTGATTGTGTTTAAGCATCTGAAAATCTGAGGGATTATTTAAATGAAGTTTCAAAGTGTGAAGGAAGATCAGAATCTCTAATCAAAGCTTCTCCTCTGCTGCCAAAGGATAGCTGAAGTTTATTAGGCAGAACTGTCGAAACAATGAAAAAGCTGAATCTAATAAAATTTTGGAAGAAAAAGATACTGGACTCTGTGGGAGGTACTGATTTGTTGCCTCAGTCCTCAATTTTAATTTAAAATGGTTGCTCTTAGCATCCTATTCTAGCTGCTGATTATGCTGAAACAGCATTCTACCCACATTGGGGAGGTTGAGGATTATGAAATACCTTCATGCCAGCATGGAGACCTCGTGCACTTGCTATGTACTGTCATTGAATATCCCTTTGTCATAAGCTTGTTGATAGCTGCCTTCTGGAGGACTTCTGGTGATACTAAACGGCAATGTTTTCTGGTAATTTAGTTCGGCTTCTGTAGGAGACCAACTGAAAGACAAAGAATCTAACACTGGGGCTAACTTGTAACCCCCTGGGACAAAGAACTGTTTTGCTCACGGGACGGAGACTCCCCTAAGCTTCTCTGAGGAACGTCTCAAACACTCGCAAGTGAGGCAAGATTTACGCTTGAAGAGGAGCTGAGGACTGATAAGAGGAAACATCCTGCCTCAGAAGGTGCCACAGGCTGGATGATTTCCCAGGAAGCAATGAAGTCAGCAAGAATCTGCAGTAACTGGGGGAGAGGTAACTGCAGCAGGGGGAGATCGCGACCACCAACTCAATTCAAGACCAAGAACACTTGCTGCCCCCCACCTGTAAGGAGCATGCCTGCTAATTTACATAGCAAGTGAGACTAATTAACCAATGCTGAATTCCGCCCAGAAACAAAACTTTATGAGGAGGCAATCCACATTGGGGATGAGAATAAAAGGGGACAGAAAATAGAATAGGGGGAACTTCTGGATGAGTGCTGCTACAGAGCAGAGACTCCCGTTGGCTGGACCAATGCTGGAATGTGGATTGGTGATCTCTTTCTCTCTCTCTTCCCCTCCCCCTCTCTCTTCTTCTCTCTCTTTTTATTCCCTTTTTCTCTAGTGAATAATGCACGACTCAAACCTCACATATGTGGCGAATAACTGCAAGGCTTACTTTAACTGTCCATAAGGCTGTACGTTATGGAATGCCAAAGTATATGGGGCAATTGTACTTTTCTCATTAAAACTGCACAAGCATGGACCTTGAGTAATTGTTTTACCTTAATCCGCCCTGAGAGGATCTGAGAACCTGAGTCACCTGTCCCCTCCTCTGTGATGAGACATGACAGCTTGCAGGGTTCATTGTCTAGAATCTGCTGAAAGAATTTGTGACATTTTCAAGGGGAAAAAAATCTGTTTACTCAGTTGCTTGCTACCTTTTTTGAGGGTTTCTAGGAGAGAAGTTTTTGGAATGAAAAACTTCTGCTTCTTGGGAATAAGTGAAGTAATCAATAAACACTGCTGCAAGATGAGGCAAAAGGAGCTTTCTGCAGACAGAGGGCAGTTGCCATATGCCCGCAAAAGGAAAATTCTCTCCTGAATTAGAGAATGGCATTGAGAAGCTGTTGTTTTACAAGCCTAGAACGACAATGACTGTGACACATGGAGAGGACTCCGCTTGTGTGTGGTCGCAGCCCTTCAGGGTTGCAAGCCGGCTGCAGAGTGCCCGGCAGGGAGTTAGGCTGCTGCTGGAGAAACTGGCTGCTCTTTCGAAGCACCTGATAGAAAAATGCTATGGTGCCAGCACAGTGGCTTAACAAGCTAACAGGATAAGTGGAATATACTGCATTCAAGAGCTGGATAATTCTGTTAACACAGTGAGGGTTGTAGCTGAAGCACTGCCACTAATTAGGGCTAGATTTTCAAAGTGGTGCCTGGGATTATAGCCATAATTCTGTCAGTGTCAGTCATGAAGCTCAGGTCTTCATTTACTCCTTTCACAATTTGCCCCTTATGTCCCAGTGCACCCTGTGTTCCCAAGATGTGGAAAAAGTCAAGTGATGGAGAGAAAGTAAGCACTTATTAAGTCTGTGTTTATTTAGTAATTTTTTTCCAAAACTATTTATTTTTAAATTCAGCACTAGGAGGAAATGGTAGTATTCACCCATTTGCAGACCTACTGAGGACTATTCCCCCTCTGAAGAGGATGGCACAATATGAAGCATGAACTTGGCAAGATGTCTTACATTCTTTTCATGTGAAAAGACCCTTCACTGCTGAGCTGTGAAAAATGTAAGCCATTTGCCACTTGCTTAGAGCATTGTCCTAATGTTTGGAGATCAGTGAAATACTGTGGGCAACAGTAGAAGCCTACAGAACTAGGTTAGGAGAGAATAATTTTTTGAGGAGCTGCTCTTGACACCTGTGCTGTGTACACACAGGTCTGCTAAAACAGTAGCTCAAAACTGATTAAACTGGTATCAGCAAAGCTGCGCAGAGTGGAAACTGGCACTCTGCCCCTTGTGTCGGGGTGGGACGTTTTGGACCTGTCTTACAGCTCAGATAAATTGAGGGATGCAAACAGGTGAAAAGAGGTAGAGGACAAAGCATCGACTGCTTCTTTTGCTCCTGATCATTGAATTCAGGCTATTAACTTTATTTATTTTATTTTAAATGTGCAGGCAAGTTTAGCACTCTTGAAAAACAGAGAACAGAGAAGGGGAGATTGAAGCAAGCATAGTGCAGGCAGTTACTGGATAGTCTGGCTTTTCCCCCAGCTCTACAACAACATCTCTTTAGTTCTGACACATCTAGCAATATTTTTTCTGTTTGCTGATGCACAATTTGAGACTGAATTGTGGCTCTTTTTCGCTTGTGGTTTGAATCAAGCACGGGTCACAGCTTTCTCTTTTGCAGTGCTCTCGTCTACTGCTTTTCATTCTCTGAACCAATGTATACAAACAGAAAATACTTTGCTGCTTTACTCTTGTAGTTTCTAGTTCTCTGTCATTGTAGACTTCCATCTTCCATACAGGTTTGGACAGTACTACTTGGGAGCATGAGCCCCTCTGAATACTTTGTGTTCTTAG
Source organism: Steatornis caripensis (assembly GCA_013398225.1). Classification (NCBI taxonomy): domain Eukaryota; kingdom Metazoa; phylum Chordata; class Aves; order Caprimulgiformes; family Steatornithidae; genus Steatornis; species Steatornis caripensis. Next base: position 24,360 of record VZSC01007068.1, on the reverse strand, counting down.
ATCTGTTCTTTTAAAGAGAAGCTCACATGAATAGATAGTATGGTCCAGGCTAGAGCTTTGCTAGTTTATGGTACATGAGTATTTAATCTGCATTAAATATTACTGTAGTTACAATCCATGCTGTCAGTTTAAAATATTCTAGGTTTTAATTAGCAACTTTTAAAATTGGAACTTGATTGGATTGAGCATTAGGTCACATCCACGTTCACCATTTAAAGTAAACAAATAGAAACAGCTAGTGCAGCACTATTTCTAATATCACTGCAGTTTTGTCTGTTTAAAATGTAAGAAATATTGGCCGATGTGAGATAATTTGTATCAGTTACACTCATTAAACGTTATTGTTCTTTTGCAGCAGAAGCTAGTGATACAGAAGTGCTTTAGCTGTCAGTGAAGAACAAAATTTCTTAAACCAGATGTTTCTTCTACTTATGGGAAAAGAAAATTTGGTTAGCTTTGTATTTCTTCGTTTGGTCACAGGGATCAAAAATGCGCTTCTGGAGAAGAAAGTGTGTTACATAACGTTAAGACTAAGGCATAACTGTTTTTCTGTGCTACATGTCAGAAAAGGAGTGAGTGCTTGTATTTGCTAATCCTGTTTCATATCAGCAGGACTTTAAAAATAATTAAGTTGGGCTGCACAATATACAAAATGTGCTAATAGTGTCTTAGTGGTGCAAAACACACTTTGCCAGCACACTGCACTCCTTGAGGGAGTCCCAAGGGCTCCATTTGCTAGTGTGAAGACTGCCTCCTTTCTCATTCAGGGTCATGTAACTTCCCTCCAGCAATTGCAGAAACTACTCACAAGGAAAAGTGATACTAGGACAAGACTGTATTATTTTTAGCTTTCAGTCATCTCCTCCTGTCTTTTTTCTCTCTATGGAACAAATGAAAAGCGCTACCAAATGTGGACCTTCTCCTGAGTTCACCAAGTCCTGAGAGGCTTGGATCTGGCCTGAAGTACCTCCTCACGTTTCAAAGATAGCCGTCAGAGGCTCTGGCAGTTGTCTTTTGCATGCTTCAGAGGCTGGGAAACTCTGTAGCAGACCAGAAGATTTTACAGTGTGTGTTTACTGGAGAATATTTTAAAAGGAAGTACCGATACTTGTCTAACTGCTTGGTAATGGCACTGGCTCTGATTACAAGCAAGGGAAGCGAAGGAAGGTTTGAATCTGGTTCAGGAAGCCTTTGGTTTTCTGAGAGATTCAGCTAGGCTTGAAGTTGCAGCTCACATCCCATCTCTTCATGTCTAGATGTGACAGAAGCATGTAATAAAAACATATTTATCTTGTTTCATATCAGCAGGACTTTGTACAGTAATTAGGCCAGACTGCACAATGTGCAAACATGACATTATAAACTAAAAATATTAAGCTAATTCAGACTGAGCTCTCACTTCAAGGGCATAAAAGCACCAAAGTTATTGAGGGAAAATCACATTTATTCCTTCTCATACTGAGGACTTCCAAGTCCATAGAATGTCAGGTGACAAGATGAATGTTGTCCTTCTGTCAACTAACTATGCTTTAAGTGCAGTTGAGAAGATAGAGGGTTTTTTACCTCCCAGTGACTAAATTCAAAGTTTACTTACAGTGACAAAACTCCCAATGTAATCATTTTGTAGTGGCTAAAATCAATTCGGATTTCTTTCATGATAAATGGCAAGCAGGATGAGTATGACCTGTGCACTTTCCCGTCCTAGGACTCAAGACACTATGAACCTCAGTCGGCACGGTGGCTGGCAAGCACTGGTGACCATGGACCCTCCTTTGTCTTGCCCTGCACCAAGTGCTCTTAGCCTTGTCCTCGCTACTGGGGACATTCTGGTGTTGCATTAGAAAATGGTGAATCCAAACTGCAGCAAATAGGTGTTTTCTTTTCAGAAAATCAGACTTTGTCAGGAGATTTTTCTCCTTGTTTTTAAGTCCATGTGATGTTTGATTTTGTCCCAAAAATTTGCCTTCAGCCTGACAGCAGGGCAAACTTAATGACCTCAGCTGGTCAGAGCGCTGAGGGTAGAAGCCTCATGTGCTCTGCTTGCTTAGCACAGCGGTGCTCCTGGTGTAACTTCCCTTCCCCTCCCACTGTTCCTTCTGACTCCTTGAAATTCTAACATTAAAGTAAAATCACTTTCCCAGCCTTCCTCATATGCTGCCCTGGGTATGTCGATGCATAATCACTCCTTCCTTTGGCAGAGGACATCTGCCTGCTCAAGACCCCCTCTGGCACTTGTCCTGCCACATCTGAGGACCTGTATCATGGGTGAGAAGGTGCAGCATACGTGTGGGAAGAGCAATAGACCAGTGCTGCCAAACCACTGGAGGATGAGGAGCAGGGGATTGGGATATACAGGAGGCATTCGGCTCAGCTGTACAATGAAGTTTCTAATGGCTCATCTATTCATTTGCGTTGTGCATCCATCTCCCCCCAGCCTTTCTGCCATCTGTTCCCTCTGTTGGCTGCCTGGCTGGGGGGAAAATCAGCTATGTTTCAAGCAAGTAGTGTGTTTCACATTACTAAGGTTAAGTGCTAGGGGTGGGATAAACTACTGCATAGATAATTTGTTTATGCAGCAGGGCTGGTTTTTAGGCCCTACTTCTATATTGCAACTTCAGACCTTGGCCATGCAGCAAGCACTTGCTGCTGCAAGCAGCTGCCTGCCAGGTGCACCCCACCGGTGTCTGCAGGGGTAATTTGGGGTGCAAAACTCCTTTCACCACGAGGGGCTTGTAAGGCTTGGTTTGCCTTTATGATACTGTCTGACTTTTTGGCCTCTGAAAAAGTCCTTAAGGGTTTCGCAGGTAAATCTCTTGTTTTGTGCAAATAAGAGCTAGATGAGAGGCTGGGGCTGCCGCATACCAGACAGAGCCAGTCCCAGCTGCTCCAGCAGCCTTTTGGTCTTCATGGGGATGAATCTCTGTCAGGGAAGATGTGGGCACATCCTCCTGAAACCTCTGACTGAATTGGGATCAGGAAATCTGGGATTAGGAAAATTATGTTGAAATCTCCAAAGCACCAAATCACCTGAGAGCTGTTTTCCATTTAAAGCTGGGGGGGAACATTTATTAACAACCAGGTCATTTAAGAACCTGACCCTGATATAACACACCAATGCTGTGCCTATGAAGCAGAAACATTTCCCAGCTCCTGGGTGCAGATGTGCACCCCAGCCTTCTCTCAGCTTATCGTTGGGCTGAGACCTGGGATGTGCCATGCTTTTTCACCTCATTCGAGCCTCCGCTCTGCCTTGATTTCCATGGGAAAGCACAGGGCAAGTAAATGGAGGGAGCACTTCCAGTCGCCCTGTGATTGTGTGACTTGAGGAGTGAGCACGTGACAGCACGGTGTGGGGTACACCTGCTCTGCATAATAGATGGATCCTTTAGGAGCAAATAATTTTTGTTGTTGTTTCACTTATGGGGCTGGATGTGTTATTACTGTCTTTGTGTAATGCCAAGCTTTGCCAGCGCAGGTTTGGCCATACCAGGTATGCGTTGCCTAAATCAAGATTCACAATAATAGCCTAGTATAACTGTCTCGATAACAATTTCACTAACGTGGATACGGTGTAAAAAGGGTCATTTAATAGCAACATGTTTTAAAGTTTCGAACAGGCTGGTATTTGCAGGACCCCATCAGATCCATCCTAGTCTGTTCAAAGCATAGACTGTTAAACTATTCACGCTGATTTGTGGCAGATCTAAAAATCCTAGAGAAATGTTTAAGGACTGGAAAAAAGCACACGTTTTGCAAATGTGCGCATATCTAGGTTGGTTCGCCCAGTTACTGTTCTGAACAAAATAATGAAAAGACCATAAGTAGTAAGCATTAAAGGATAGCGCGTAATAAATGTCAGGCAGTGAAGTAGTATGAAAAATACATCTTGACAAGGAAATGTCATCGTTTCTTGGTGGGATCACAACTTTGGCTGGTAAAGCTTACTGAGTTCTTGTCATAAAATTCTCATCATCACACATAATATTCTCACTTAAACATGTCTATATCCAGAAATCAGTGGTGGCTTTGATAAATATATCCTTATGCGCTACTTTTATTTCCTGTTTGATAAGAAATTCCTTTTGGAGTGAGGAACTGCTATATTAAAATTACAGTACTAAATTTTTGTATCATTCTGTTTTCTTAAGGAAAAGCCTCCTGGAAGGGATGACTTAGGCCACTAGTGGTTTTTATTATCTGGATAAAAACATTGTTTTGATTAATGGCCATGTAATTGATTCTTACTTGTTAAACTAAGAATCTGTAAAAAGACAGTTACTAAGCAGTTTGTCTGTTCAAGAGTTATTGGAGACTCTCTCATCATTATTTTTCTTCCAGCAGATTTTTAAAAGCATCACCAATGAAGATTCAATCCAGGGACAAGGAAGTCGGAGACTGATAAGCTTTTCATTATCGGGTAAGTCACTGCTTATCTGAGAGTTTTAATCCCAGAAAGTAGGAAGCTGAAGTTACTAAAATCTTCCATGTATATTTGTATGTATGTATATGTTCATATGTACATATTTATGCATGTTTTCTTTGCCTGTTGCTCTAGAATTGACACTGAGACAGACAATTAATATCTATGATTATTGCCATACTCTCTTCCTTCAACAAGAGTTACATGCTGAAGTGCCTGTTCAAGTAGAGTTTTGGGGCCACGTTAGGTTTTCCTGTTTACAATTAAATGTAGTGCTTGTATGTGTAGGTCAGGGAAAACAAGATCAAAGGCGTGCACTTTACTTACAGAGCAAAATGAGATTTGTGGTAGTCCTCTGTTTCTTGGAGAAGCACATTCCACAGTCTCAGTCTGGACCTGAGGTAGATCAATGCACCATGGTGCACAAGCTTGTCTTTGTTGTTCAGCAGTGACTCTCAGAATTTTTCAGCCAGAAGACTGCTCAGTCCTCTAAATTTTCTGAAGAATGTTCAGCCTCATTACTTGGCATTTCACTGCAGGTTTTAAAGGCTTAGTATGGTTCCCTGAAACAGCTGTGGGCCATTTTGATCTGGCTTCAGTTAAAAAAAAAAAAATCTGTAAATCACTTCTGTAGAAAAAATCAGTTTGTCCAAAGATAGTAGTTGTGAGCAAGGTTCTCACTTTGGAGTTTTATGCTTACTGTTTGGTTTCCACGTTTCTTAGCTCTTGGAAGACAAACAGGAAGATCTTGAACTTGACTTGGAGATTCTTTGATGAAATAGTACAGAGGAAAAAGAGTTACCCTAGTTCAAAATTTTCACAAGCCTTTCTGTATGAAGTCCTACACTCAGACAAGCATCATATTACATGATTGTTTTGGCCATATGATTTATTTCAATCTTCCTTCTAAGTTGTGTTAAAGTCAACTAGGACTTCTTTATCTTTTCAGTATTAAGCGTGCAAGTCAGTGCTTCTTCAAATTAGGTGGCCAGTGTGGTTCTTGAGAGGTTACATATGCTATATGGCAGATTAGACTGACATGAGATCAGTCTGATAGTCTTACACTTTTTTTTTTTATTGCAACTAAATCAACCATAATTTGGAAACCTAACACATCACTTATTTTTGCCAGGTTGGACACTGGGCACCTGCCCAGTCACATTAATTTGATAAAACCATAGGTTTAGCTCAACAGAAATCAAGAAGTACAGGGCTACAAGTAAGATTAGAACCCTGGACTTCAAGAAAGCTAACTTTGCCCTCTTCAAAGACCTACTGGGAGGAATCCCTTGGGTTAGGGCTCTAGAAGTCAGGGGGGCCAAAGAGAGCTGGTTA
>VZSC01007068.1:0-17118 GCA_013398225.1 Steatornis caripensis | reverse complement strand
GTCTCCTTCTCTGGAGATATTCAAAACCCGCCTGGATGCATTCCAGTGCAACCTGCTCTAGGCTAACCTGCTTTAGCAGGGGGGTTGGACTAGATGATCTCTAGAGGTCCCTTCCAACCCCTACCATTCTATGATTCTATGATTAAGTAGACTTAATATTTTTCAGTGTTCTTAAATAATCTTGCACAGAAAATGTTGCCCAGAATTAGTAACGTTTTTTCATTCTCAGAGTCTTTGGCCTAGTAGACCAAGAGATTTCAAGAGTAATAATTTGTGAGACTGTTTAATAATGGTGTCTCAGTGGACTCTTTTATAGGCTAAACTATCTAATTTACTGCTTGATTCAAAGTGTACAAAGACCATACGTGTAATACATTTGGAATACCTTGTTCTAGTGATTCACAAGCAATTCATTTGCATTTATATCACATCCATGTTAACAGCATCAGCACAGACAGGTATTTGAACGGCTTTGAGCTCACAATTATTTTGTCAAAAATCTTTGGTATCAAAATAGCTCAATTTTAGTCTTTCTGAAATTAACAGATTAACACATCACAAGGATTTATTTATTACCTTCTTACTTAGTCAACAACAACAAAAAAATGTTGTTTCTTTCAAAGTAAAATTATTGCTATTCCTGTAACTGTTATGCTGGGTAATAAAATGCAAATCAAGCAGGCCTTCCAGAGACGTTGGAAGGAACTGGGATTCCTTTCTGTTTGCACTACCATCGCAGCAATAACCTCTCTATTGTCACAAGTCCTTTCAGCTCATATAGACTTAACCTTTTCAATATCTGTATTTTTGTATACTGTCACCTTCAGTGTCACTGCGTTAAAAGTTAGGTTTCCATATTATGGTTGATTCAGTTGCAATTAAAAAAAAATGTAAGAACATTAGTCTGACTGAGAACCATTGCATTAGGCGCTGCACCAACACAGAGCAATGGTGCCCTAAGCAGTTTATCAGCTAAAGAATGTGGGAAGACCTATGCCTTCTACCATATCAATTTTTAAAAAGGAAAAATTAGTAGAATGGGAGAGAGAAACCTTGAAGTAGGCCAAATCTCAAGAAGTGCTGAACAACATCAGTCCATTTCAGCAGGCTTGTATTACTTGCTCTACTGCATAGACACTTCAGTGAGACCCTATGTCAAAATGAACTGTGCAGAAACAGTTTCTTTCTAAAAGCTGGTGATAAAGTGCTTTATCTTTTCTATAGTTTTATTGAGTACTTGCCTGGACAAAATCCAACTGGTTTCACTGGAAGTTTTGCCTGAGAAAAGATTTCTGGAATGAATAAATATGTCACAGAAAAAAAGTATAAACTGAAGCTTCAGGGCAAAAGGAGATGGCTCGCCTCTTGAGAATAGAAATAGCTGAAATTTTACTTTGCATTACATCAGTAGGAGGTTTGTTTTCTTTGTATTTGCTGCTTTGGAGACTGGAAGTTGGTCCTGTGAAAGGTTAGCTCAGATTAATAGGTTCATTAGCAACACTGATCTCAAAGAAGATAATTTCCCATGATTAAGTTTCTTAATCATTTATATGATGACTGTATTATTATAGCTTTCATTATTTAAAATACCAAGAGAAATATTATAAGCCTAATATGGCTAGATTAAATACAGTCTTTAAAGAAAGCTATGCAGTCACTTTGCATTTACTTTCCGACATGACTTTCCTGCTGTTACCCGTGAATGTCACACTTCTGATAGGGCGGCTGAAAGTGTTGGAGCGCTCTCGCATGAAGTACAGAAAGAAGGAATGTGCTAAGCTTCCCAAGATGTACCAACCACTTCTCTGAAGGTTCATGGCTTAGCAGCAGTGTAACGCATTTGCTGAAAGCCCTTGAAACCATTCTGTTGGCTGGTATATTTAGAAAGTGTTATCATGAGGTTTGCATCATATGCCTGCTAGCTATGTGTTGTATAAGATAGCTTTTTTCAAGCCTTAATATTTTGCATATCTCATGTTGGCCCACTCTTTATTTGTAAGTGTTCTTGTGGAACAAATGAACAGAAGATCTGAATATTTCACAAATATTCAGGCATTTATCCTCATCACAGCTCTCTGAGAAATGTTGTTAGTTATTTTCATGTGGCTTTCAGACCAGACATTCAGGTAAAATGAGTTGTCCGTTCATGGAAGTCGGAGTATAAATCACAGCTGAAAATAGTATTAGGTCCACTAAGGGTCATTTTGGCAATAGTAGTTACCGTGAAATGCTTGATCAAAATGCAGATATTCAATACACTTTATCTTCCAACCATTTTTTGAAATCCTAGTGACTGACTTTATAAAAGGAGCTCTAGCCACTAGATTTTGTTTGTTTAATATTGCTATAAACCTGCCTCTTCTTCTGCCATCCCCAGCTCAAGCTAACTTGCCCAGATTTATTCTTTATAAACCTGAGTTACTAATCACTCCACTTTTTATTACCCATCTGAGCTTGTGCAAAGCTAGGCTGACTTCCTACTGCCTCCAGTACACCTGGGCCTACAAAGTCCTGCAGTGCTCTAGACTCACAGATTTAAAGGCCTCAAAATGCTTTGAATTCAACTACTCCATTATCCTATATAACGCAGACCACCTCGCTCCATGCTCTAGAGCTTTGTGTGAGTTTGGCTCAGATGTATCTTACAGTCAGGTGTGTAGTCTGGATCTGAGGATACCAAGAGATGGTACTTTGCTCCAGTGGTTAATTGCTTGGAGTGATAAAAACTTTCCCTAGCTGTGTTAAGCTGCTCACATTAGCTGTTCAGACTTTTTCTGTGTTTTCATTCTTGATGAAGACAATTTAAGAAGAAGCTTGTCTTTTAGCCATTTTTTAATAATTGTTTTCTCCACTCCATTTATTAATAGGCCTATATTCTTCCTGATACCTCTGCTGCCGCTTCCTTACACAAATGAGATTTCTCTTTTCTCTTGTAGCATTTCCAGCTAGAAAAATTCTTTTCTCTCCTTTTCTACTGTCTTTAATATTTTGCTTGGGAGCCTCATGTGACAGAAATAATTTGGCTTATCTGTTCCACTTAGTTGGTTTTTTTTTTTAATCACAGTTCTTTGAACACCACCTTATGCAACTACACCAGCCAATTCTTTCTTTCTTACATACTTTTTAAAAAGGAAAATGGAGTCTGTCTACAGAGCTTTAGATTTCTGAGAGCAGAAAGAACCGCTTTATTTATCTGATCTAACCTCTTGCATAGGTTGCAAAACCTCATAGTTGCAGAACCTCGTTCAGTAGCTGATCAACTCAGTAATCTATTGTACATTATATAGTATCTTTCTCAATTCCCCTGCATTATTTTACTGTGTTGGACTTCAAGACTTCCTATCACTGCACATTACTGTTTGATTTCTAAAATTCCTTAATATTTGCTCCTTGAAATCTAATACCAGATGCAATACTTCTGTGCTCGCTTTTCTTAGGATAAATTTTAGTATCATGTGCTGCTGCATGAATCAATTTGGCATTTCCAAGCCAATGCGATATTGCTGTGCTCTTACTGTTGAAAGGTTATTATACTGCTAGTAGCTATAATAGTTTCTATTGCTTTAAAAGCACGTACCTGAGAGGCAGTACCTATGTGCCTCCTCTTGACTCCTGAGAAAGTAGAGTTTTGTTGTTCCTTCCTTTGAAGCCATGGCTATGTCTTGGATAGCTCAGCTCAGACTATGTACTGCTACCCTCTAAGATAGGTTATACTTGTTCTGGTCAAGCTCTGCAAAGCGCACTCTGCAAAAGAAGCACTGACGTACTAGCACCCTAGCAATTACTTTACCTCATTGATAGTCAACCCAGATACCATCCTGTTCAAGTACGTTTATTCAGTGTCAGAACCCAAAGACTTGACAGCTCTTTGGGAACTTACAAAGGAAAAGTGAAGGGAAACGTTGGAGCTGTCCATTGACATCCTAATTAGCAACTCTGTTGTGGTGATGGATCACAAAGATGGTTTGTTGTGCCTTGATGCATGAACTATTAGGATGTCAGTAAGATGACAGTACTTTTACTTCCTGCCATTAATGAGCAGATCATAGGGAGAATACATTCCATTTTGGTATTCATCAAGCTAAATCACAATCTAAATTGACTGTGGTCTTTCCAGTGACTCTTCGGTCTTTCCAATCTCCTGGCAACTTTGCAGTAGAATCGTGGAAACACAGAATGGTTTGGGTTGGAGGGGACCTTAAAGATCATGTAGTTGCAACCCCTTGGCATGGGCAGGACGCCTTCCACTAGACCAGGTTTCTCAAAGCCCCATCTAACCTGACCTTGAACAGTTCCAGGGAGGGGCATCCACATCTCCTCTGGGCAACTTGTCCCAGTGTTTCACCATCCTCATGGTAAAGAATTTCTTTCTAATATCTAATCTAAGTCTACCCTCTTTCACTTAAAAACTGTTACCTCTCATTAGTTATGCTTTTTGATGTGTTCTGAGCAAGTTTGGCCTAACTGAAGATATCATCATCTTCTCAGAGGGTCAGGTGACTCATGAGGAATATGTATCCTTTCCTGGTTCTGAAAAGACGTGGCTAGTCTGCTAAATAAGAAGAATGTGAATTCAATGAGTTTACCACAGAGTTGCTGGAGCTTAGTGATGTCCCACAAGTGTCAGTATAGCTAGCTGCAAGTTATCTATCGAAATCAGTTGGATGGTGCTTGGAAACACGAAGGACATAAGTACTCGTCCTCTGTTGGAAGGAATTTACCAACTGTATTAGAATATCAATACAAGTTTCTCAAAACTCATAGCTCCACTACTCATTGGTGTTTGACCCTTCTGCTGTTTTGTAGACTCTGTCTGCTTCAGTGAAGTAAAACATGCACCATCAAGAGACTAGGTGGACTCAATCTTCTTGGGACGTATTTGTAAACTACACAGAATAGCCCAGTTGATTATTTTAGGAAAATTCTTCCACAGCTGTTGGCAAAAGCTTCTCATCCCTTGGGGAGAACAGATTTTAAATTCTTTAACTGAGAACTGACAGATTGATGACCAGACTAAACAGAATTCATTTAGAAACCAGACTGCTCCAGACTCTGGTTCTCATCTGTTCATCCTTTTCTGTCATGCTTCTACAAGCATGGTTCTGGACCAGTACCTCCCTATGTCTGCAGGGAACTGAAATACCATCTTCACGATAGCTTTGCTGATTATTACCATCGGAGAATCTCCTTGCTGCATGTGACAAAATGTGACTTGCAAATCCAGATCATACCTCTTCCCTGACGTTTTGAAAGCTTAGTCGCTTGTGTTGAGGCAAATCAAACATGGTAAAAAACGGATGTGTTCAAGCTGTGTTTGTCAGAATTGATATCCCCACCTGGTTCCATGTTTTGCCAATAAATACAGGCTAGTTTCCAGACTGCCACAAAAATAGAACCTCCATTGCTATCCAGTCATTAGTGCCCTAAAGTTTGTGATGCTGCATGGAAAATGGATTTGCAGAATGATCCTTTACAAGGCAGACTGGGAAGTCTATGGCCCACCTTAGAGACAGAGGCTACATGCATGCAAGCGACTTAGAGCAAAGCTTCCCTAGGTCTTATCCAGGCACCCAGAGATCAGCATATATGGAAGGGAAGCCCTGAAGTTGGAACAAATTCATAATTCACTTGGGGGCAGCAGCAGGCAGCAGCTAGTGTAAGCCATTTTTCTACAATGGAGTAAGCCCTGCTGGATTAGGATACATGTGCTCACAATTATTGAAAGTCATTGTTTCATGCTCTTTCATGCTAAAGTGTGATTTATGAGTAAATGGGAAAGTGACGTGTGGTATATTAATAACTTTTTTCTTAAGAGACTGGATGAATATACACCTTTGCAAAGCATAGATGAATTATTTTGGTAGCACTTCCTCATATACTTCCAAGAAATACACTGTAAAACTACAGTGTACAGCAAGGCACACCAAAACCTTATGCAATTCACTGGTTTCACCAAACACGTAAGTTCAGTTAACCTTAAACCATCACTTCAATATTTAGTAAATTCAGAACCTTTTTCTGAAGACAATACAGATAAGAGAAATATTTTCATCTAGGGAACCAGAATAGCTGGGATTCTTCTGTTGGAATGTTACACAGCAGTGGTAAGAGAGTACCTGAGCCTTTGGTTACAACAACTTAGAACACCCATAGACTCCACTTCAAATGAAATGGACTGCTGCTGGATATCTGCATGTGCCCATGTAGCTTTATTCAGAGCTTTTGTATTTTTGATGCTGTTTTTCATGGTGCTCAGAATTTGCGGTGAAATATGTAAGTATAATCAGGATATTTGTCCTTGAGAAAACTATTTTTGCTATCCCTGTGCACACTTCGGGCATTAAAAATTGAAGTTTCTAACTGCTGTTTTTACAAAATCTGTTGTATTATGCAATTTAAGCAAGAAAATGATACAAGTAAAATTTCATGTTATCTGCTTAGCTAAATTATTTTCCTCATATAAATACAAAAATTGGACTACTAACTGAGGTTAGGAGTACCTTCACCTTCCTGACTGTGCTTAATTCCCATAACTGGAAAGAGGCTGGTAGGTCATAATAATATCTATGTTCTTTATGATACATAATATATAAGTATACATAATTGAATGTTAGTTATTTTCTTTTCTGTCTATCAAGAAACCATTTCTTTGCACAGTGGTACCCAAAGATAGCGCGGTCTCTCTTTGAAGGAAAAAAAAATCAGAAAAATATACAGCAATAAATATTTCAGTTTCAGAATCTTTTGAGGAAACATCAGAAGAGAAAGAAAACAAGATCCCAGAGGTCTTTCTCTCCTATCATATGGTAGCAGCCTGACACTATTACACTTGCTGGACCTTGTCATTCATGATGCTTTTGCAATCTTGGTTTCTATTTCTGGAATGTATTTCTAACAGTACAACTTCCAAAGCAAAAGAGTTTGTCATACAGGATTTCAGCAGGGCTGACAGATGAGATACGTGCTGGTTATATAGAAATTGTACACTCAGAATAAAAATTCACTGTTACCGGTTTGAATCGGATAATTTTCTTTGTGTAATACTGTTGCTAGGACCGTGGTAGTACATACTGTCAGCAAAGTACTTTCAAATACGCTATTAGTACTGATATCCCCTGGTTTTGCTTAATTGTTAGAGAACATCACAAGAATGAGATTCGTAAAATTCGAGACCATATGTCCAACTGCTTTTGGATATCTCCAACATGAGTTGTGTGCTGGAATAGATGATTAAACCAACCAGAACAAAACTGGTGCTTTTTAACTTGCACATTTTGTTGTGTTGGCTATTACCATATGTTAAGGAAGCAAAATACAACTGGGCGGATCTTACCACTGTCCTTGATATAGCTGTTTTCTGGAAAAAATGCTGATGTTGCTATCAAAATTGTACGACTTTCAGATTCATCCAAAATATCTGTCTGGAGGGTTTTAAATGCTCTCCGACAACCTGCCAGAATAATTGGGGGTTTAATCAGAAGAGAATTAAAAGACTGTGAAAATTAATGTTTTCAGAATTTGCATAAAAGAAAAAATACACGTTTAATTTGAATGTTTAGGTATACATCTAAGCAGTTTTGTAAACTATCTTGTACCTCTTCAACACAGCAAAGTAAAGTAGCCAGAATACAGTTCAGTGCTTATAGCCTTATGTGAAATAAAGCTTTAAACAGAGGAGAATCTCTGTGCAAAGAGTGGTGGAAAATAAATTAGCTACTGAACTCATTAATAGGAATAAGTGCTTATATTTTCCCAAGAAAACTTAGAAATGTGCCTGGAAACAGGGAAGGCCAGAGGCTTTAGTTTGCAGCTGTTTAGCCAAAATTAATGATAGATCTATAGATTGGTGTTTCATGGGGACAAATCATAATAGACTTTGTGTCTTTCTTTAGAATATTACAAGTAAATTTTGAAATAAGTGCCTGAAGATTTTTCGTCTGCACGACTCATATTACACTTCCTGGGAGTTCTGCAGCTAGAAAGCCCTGCTTAAAATTTGGACATCATATACAAGAGTTTTCCGGAGTTACTACAGATAAAGTTGTCCCATGCAGGAAAGGAAACGTTTTAAAGTAGAAAAAAATTAAAATAACTTTTCATGTAGAAAAAAGTGATCTAAAAACTAAGACTCATAGAGGGAGAAAATTCATACCTAGGAGAAGTGATATATGCTGGGTACCGAATGCCCTGTCTATGTGATTAAATGAACCGATATGTTTCTCAGAGAAGACCTGCCACTGGAGTCAGGCTGAGCAAGTGCTTAGCTCCTTAGAAAAATCAGCAGATAACTTAATTTACGTTGAATAAATACTGATTTAGAAGCCAGATCGCTCTGCACAATCAGGTTGTAAAATTTGCAGTTTCCTTATATAATCATTTGTAAATTCTAAATCTTAAGATCATTATGGTTTGGCTTTACATCACCCTCAAGAAACGTAGTGAGGTTTTTTCATATTCCTGATGTATTATTTGAATTCCTTACCAGTTTCCTGTATACTTCTCCTAACATCCCAGAGAGCTACCTGGAATGTGAAGAATAATCAGGTTATTTACCTTCTTTCAGATTTCCAGGCTTTTGGTCTGAAGAAAGGAATGTTCTTCAATCCAGATCCTTATCTGAAGATTTCCATCCAGCCTGGAAAACATAGCATCTTCCCAGCTCTTCCTCATCATGGACAGGAGAAGAGATCTAAGATCATCTGTAATACTGTTAACCCAATCTGGCAAGGAGAGGTAAGCAGTTGGAGTGTTGAGCTGAGACTTTGGACTTTTCTTAAAACACGNAGCCTGGAAAACATAGCATCTTCCCAGCTCTTCCTCATCATGGACAGGAGAAGAGATCTAAGATCATCTGTAATACTGTTAACCCAATCTGGCAAGGAGAGGTAAGCAGTTGGAGTGTTGAGCTGAGACTGGACTTTTCTTAAAACACGGAAATTAGTCTAACACTACCTCTTTTTTTTTTTTTCCTAATTCCTTTCTGGGCTAAATAGTTGTTGACCTAACTGTGCTTGATGTATTTCATGACTTCTTGTCTTAAGGCAAAAGGCTTAATTAGCTACAAAGAAGAGTGATACGTTAAAACTTTCAGTACGGGTTGTACTTTGTGGATGTAATTTATGAAGTTGTTAATTACTGAAGGCAGGCATAACCCAGAACTGAAAAATAAACTTGAACAGTGTGAAAGAGTGCTGCTAGATTGTCTTAGTGTTCTTACGCAGAGAGGAGACATTATATAAAGCAGAACAAGTATAGCATACAAATAAAAAGAATCTGTGTGATTGAAAAGTGTCATTTGCAATATAAATTAAAGACAACTTTGGCACATTTGCCCATCACCTTGAAGAAATACTCCCCAGTCTGCTGCTGCTTGTTGGAAGGCTTTAGTAAGTATTAATGAGATCTGAGAGTTCAATTGCTGCCTGCTGTTTCTAAATTACGTGTGAAATGGCAACAGACAGCAAAGAATAAGGAATCTTTTTTTGGAATTAAAGGAGCCTGACATAATGGGTGTGATTTACTGGTTTTTCCTTTCAGACAAATATCTCCACTGCAGGGAAGAGTAGAAGTGAATAAATAGACTAAATAGGTTTATTCAAATTAAAATGCAAAGTTTAAAGTAGTTTAGGGATAATTAGGTCAAACTGTATAGACTTGAAAGTGAGTGGGGGAAAAAAGGCAGCAAAAATGTCACTGAATACTCCTACCTGGATGAGGATGGTCAAGAAACTAGGTACCACATCAGGTTATGCAGCAGGTGAGCTTATGTGGGAGAGGTTATATGGCAGGGGCAGTGGGGGATGACCTTGAAACTAGTCTGAGAAAAACACCTTCTAACAGGACTTAATTAAGTGGAAGGCCCTGTCACGAGGCATGCTCCATACATCGGATGTATCTGGCAGAGGGGTCCCAGGTCAAGCTGAGAAGCTGAAACTGTCATGGAGGATTGGGGAGTTTGCAGAGATCTTTCAGTAAAGTGCATAAGGCATGGGCGGGCAGGCAGGCATGAAGGGGAAACTTGCTGTGTGTGTACATCACGCTCAGTACGTGTGTTTCTGGGAGCTGGCAACAAGTGTGGATGCCAGGAGCTTGCACTTGAAGGAGGACCCAGGATATGGCTGTGGTCCCAGTGCTCTGTATCAGCCACAGTTAACTGCTGAGGTGGCACACAGACTGTCCTTATCCAAAGAGGGTTGTAGCAGCTGTGCTGATGAAGGTGGAAAATAGGCTTTTTAGAAGAACCCAATGCTGGTCAGAAGCCTTCTCTTGACAAAGGCAACCCTCAGCCAGTGTAATTTGTTCTCATGTCAAGGTCTTTTGCACTGCTGAAGGATAAAATAATCAAAGAGTAAGAATGTGGCCGTGATAAAATGTGAAGCATGTCTTCTCCTTAGGCCATGCAGGATGGCTGAGTTTATGGGCTGACGTTTATTTTCCAGTGGAATTTGGCAGCTGGAAAAGGAGAAACAATGAGATGGCTTAATTATGGACATCAGAAAGCCAAACAGCACAGCTGGCTTCCAGTTTCTCAGTTCAGCCCCTTGGTTTTTTTGATTGCATGCAAGCATACTGCCTCTCCCCCTTCTGTTGTTAGCCTGTTAGTGGCTAAGGAGTCTAAAACAGCTGAGCTGTCATTCAACATGTTCTCCTTCTGCATTCTCTTTGGGTGATACTGAGATGATTAACTGCATGTGTTTGTGTTGCAGTCTGTGCACATCTGCTGGTCTGAAATCTTTGTTTTGGTACTGAAAACCCGTGTTGGTTTCTATTACACAGAAGACCCTAGACCTTATTTTGTTCAACTTTGTCCTTTTACTGGACAAGGGGAGAACAAAAACTACAAACTGTTGCTAAATCATGGTGGTAGCCATTCTTCTGTCTGCCCTTTTCACCTGTGGATGTGAATATATGAATCAAAAAATGTTGAGGAATCATAGTCATGTCATTAAATGGATCAGTCACTAGTTGTTTTCCCAAAAAAGTGTTTTAGGCAATGTAGTATTTCAGAAGGGTGATTCTTTCCTAAGGTTCTCTGTCAGTACATGTAAATAGAAGACAGATGTTTGGTTCCTTTTTCAGTTGAATGACGTATCTAATTTGTTTTGGCTGCTAAACTTGAAAAAATCTGGAATAGGGAAATAAACTTATAGAAATAGCTGCAGACTTGGACCTTTATATATGCTCTTGATTACCCGTGAGCAAATTCAGAAGTGAAAGAGTTGATTCAGTTTAGTAGGGCCTCAACACCAGAATAAAGTCTTACAGACTGAGAGATGATTCATTTACTTATGTTAATTCATTCTGGTATTTCTCCTCATATACTTACCAGGTTGTTCTATTTGTGTAGTAACAACTTGCGTTACAAGAACACTCTGGGAGCATCATAGTACCTCAGACAATTTTTCATCTGTCATGTAATATTGATGATCATTTCACAGACTGTTCAAACACTGTTCAGCACGAGATATCCTGACTTAAAGCTATTCTTCCACTGCTCTGTTTTGCAGTACTTTGTACAAGATGACATAAGGAAATGGAAATTTTTCACTGAGGGAGAAGAGCAGCATGCAACGTTTTGACACTTGCAGCAGGGCTCTGCGCGAGGTGAAAGAGCCCTCACACTGAGAATTGTTCTCTGAGACAGGTTAAAGCCCAGGTGGTATCTTCTGCTAGTAGAGAGGGGTCATTTTGTGATGTTTCTATACGTTTTCACGTGCTCACAAAAGCATAAGATCAGATTCTGCGAAGCTGAAGTGCTGAATATTGCTGTGTGTAATAATGACAAGTGAGAAGTACTTTAGGGGAGATCCAGACAAACTACTGCTGGTGTCTAGGCCTCTACAGGGTCAATGAGGAGAAGCAGGCAGCTGCAGAAAATAAAAACAAAAACAAGCATCTTCAGACAGGGAATTGTTACTGAATCAGGATTATGAAGAACGCACCAGTTTGAAAGTAGAGCCAGGTGCATTCTTCAGCAACATCTGTACTGTTAAGTGAAATAAATGAGTTCCTGGAAACCATGTGCCGCTGGACAGCTTGACTTACAGGTTAAGCAGACACCGAGCTAGCAGTCCACGCAGTTGAAAGAGCATAGTGGGCGAGTTGTCCTACCATGCTGATTTGAGGTAAAATGCAAAGGAAATCTCAGAAGGAAGTGCTCACATCCCAAATCTTACACACAACGCGTAGAATTGACAAGGGTGAATGTTGATTGTATCTCTCCTAATATTGGTATTAGGCAAATAATGACACTGTTCCCATATTGTTTTATATTGACACAATGTGTTTGCTGTCACATTCTTTGGAAAAAGCTCCTTTAAGATTTAATTTGTCAGCAAGTGGTAGAGTGATAGATAGTTCAGACAAGCAATAGACGTCATTGGGGATCGTAAGTGACAAAGCAACGTGGTTTAAAAAGTAGCTCCATACCTCGAGCTGGTTAGCAAATTCTCTTGATGCAGGTAAAGTACTTCAGGCCTCTGCACTTGCCCTTACGCATATTTTCGGTATTTCTTTCTTAACTGTGGCAGTTTAAGTAACTGCTTCTTCAGTTTTTGTGCACTTACTAGTGAGTGGATAGAGACCCTCAAGGAATGGGCAGTGAGATGACTATAAAAATTGACTGTTGCAACCATCCAGCATATTTAAAGTAGTAGGAAGCGTCGTCTGTTAAATGACGCATTGAATTTCAACTCTGATAATTCTAGCTTTAGGAGAGTAGATTGCCTTAAAGTGGGAGTTCAGTACTAGGATAAAAACTACCTCAACTCCCTGCAGCTTTGCTGTTTGTTCCTTTGTCTCAGCCTGCACAAATGTTGTTAAATTATAGCTGAGACACACAACAGTGTTTTGGGTGGCTGCTTTATCCTTCTGAAGATACCTGCATTTCACTGGTGAATTAATTGATGTGTATAAGCAGAGGTGTTCAGTACTCTGTTGAAAGAGCACTTAACAAATAGTAGTTAATGTGTCAGATCTGATAAACAGAATTACACTATTTTCAGCTGTGTAACTTGTACTCTCTGCACTTCACATAACCCACAACCTTTCAAAAAGACTGCACTTGAATAAATTTTCACGTAACTTGTCTCTTCAGATTACTAACAAAAATCAGCAGAAAGAAACAGTCAGGGGCTTGAATGCCAGAGGGGGATGGTCTGAGGAGAGAGGGCTTCTGTAGTGCTGCCGTCGTCAGTGATAGAATTGCAAGAATGCCAGGATTACATGAATGCACCTGAGTGCTGGCTTGTAACTGCTTTTCTTATGATGCAGATTTATAACTCAGGTGATTCTGTGATCATGAATGCTGGACTGGTGTATGATGGCCACCCAGCAGTACTGGGACTGAAAGATACTGTCAAAGTATCCAGATCATGCAATATGGGGTTTTGTTAACTCTCTGCTTCTCTTGAGGCTTTGTGTTGGCTGATATGATGGATGCTACCTGATGTAGCACAAACCTGAAGTGATGCAAGCAGGGGATACTTGATCAAAGGTGAATCTTTCCAGAACAAAGTTAAACCATGAAAACTGCTTTAATATAGTTGAATCAACAGTATGAATTTAAACTAAAGCAAGTTATATTTGATCTGATTAGCTCTCTGAATATTAGATCAAAGATGCTGACACTCCTACCGTGGCCTCACAGAATCATTGCGTGATTTCACCAGAAGTCCAAAATGAAAAAAGCAACAGGAACATCACACTGATTGCACTACTTATTTGTTGTTTAACTTAGATAACCTTTTCCCCTTCTACTGGCAAATACAAAGAATCTGCTGCAGAAACTTGGAGGCCTTTACATCAATATAGGTGCAGTGAAATCCAGATCCTGAATTGAGTATGAGTTTTGCCAGAGGCGTCATCGGGACTGAGGGTGTGGGTGGTAGGTTCACTGTATAACATTTGTGCACAAATGGCCAGGTAAAGTGTAAAACATAGTTTGACTACACAGAAAAGCGGTGATTTTACAGCTGCAGTTTTTTGAATATCTGGTGATGACTGAAGTGTAAAAGCTCAAGACAACTTCAGTTTCCTCAGGAATGAGTTACAGTGTGGAAAAAATTGTATAGTTTTTTTTTAATAAGTTATTCTTCTAGAAATGCATTTTAATTGCAACTTCTGCATCTAGAAGGCTATCAGTCTTACTAATCTTGTCTGTTAGTGCTCATGAGAGTCCTCAAATATTTTCAGTCTATGCTGTGCTAATCCATTTGTAGACAATGTGTGAGAGATTAAGAAAAACCCTGACTTTTAAGCAGTGTTTGCACTTGATTTAATCAGAAGTTCTTCTAAATTTCTAATGTCTTACGGCTGAAATTTCCCTTTAATAAGGTAAGATAGTTGCAAAGCTATTTAAGCCATCAGGGGGGATTCATGATGAGCCTATTAACTAGTAACTCTGAATGTTGTGGAATACATGAAATAGATGAGGACTTCTTTAATTCGTTGTTTCCAATACAGAGAGATAGTGAATCTGAGAGAGAAACCTAGGAAGCCAATTTGCTGAAGGCGCTATCCGACTTTGAAGGAGTTCAGTAGAAAGGATTGAATCTGACCGTAGAACAGCAACACATATTTATGTGCACCCCTTTTACTGTAGGGGGAAAAAACAGATTGTACCATGCCAGAATAAGGTACCACATTAGATCTGGCACCCTGTGATCTCTGCTGAATTCCAGGACTTCTTGGAGTACAGGTAGGCATGTCCCAGCATTTGGCAGCAGTGGAGCTCTGTGCTTGACACTACTGACTACAGTATTTTGTGTTGTCATTGAGGAGTACTGTAGTAAGTTTAAGAAACTGGAATTCTCTATCAGCTTGTCCGGTTGTTCATATGAGTCGTGTTGTGTGGGATAGTAGTGATACGTAGAGGAAGCTTTTGAATGGGGAGCAGAATAGTACAGATGGAGAGTGGCAAGTGCATTAAGAGTGTAATTGTTTCACTGGAGTATTTGAAATGAAAAACACACTAATGAAATATTCAGCTAAAAGACTAAATCCATCTTCATCCATCAAATGTAATTTACAGCCTTTTAAGATTTAATTCTGCTTGTATTGTCCCTGTGGCATGATGGATATCACAAATACATTTCCTTTTTAATTGTATTTCTTATTCAACTCCAAATCAAGAGCCTGATTCTTCCTGTCACCAATGTATTAATTTACCTACCTTTCACCAGTTATTATACTGACTGTTTTCAAAGAACTTGGTTTGCACTTTACTTGTCTAATTGGTGCTAATGGACGTGTTCTGTTCTTTTCAAAAACTTCCTTATAGCATTATTGAGAGCTGATCACTGTGGTCTATCCGTATTCAGGGACAGAAATAATAAAACATGGGAATTAATCATCATCATTAGTTGGCTTTCTATGAAAACTATTCTCAAGCTCTGGAAATGGTTCTGTTATCTTGTAAATGGATACAGATGTATTCTGCCAGGTCAGCACTGGCATTTGCCTTCCTTCTTTGCCATATGTAAGTCAGGCATTAAACCCCCACAAGATCTGTTCACGTTAGGAAGATTAATCATCTGTGCATGTAAAACTATTGTTGGGTCTGGAAGCAAATAGGTACTGAAAAGTAGATTACTGTCTGAAACTCTTTCAATGGTGTTTACTACAGTGTTTTCAGGTCTTGCTTGAAGACGGCAGCAATAATGTGTAAGTGTATGAATGTGTCAGCTGATCCTAGGTAGCTTTGATTCTGATTTGTGTCTTTGTGAGAATGAATCTGCAGGAGGCGGTTGTGTAAAATCTGTGTAAATGAGAGGAGAATCCTAATGACTTACTACTGACCAGAGTCAAAACTGTTAATACACTGCTTAGCCCAAGAAGAGTTAATATCTTGATGTGGTTCTCTCTATCACGTCACTTTTGTTCTTCCCTCTCCCTCACTTCTCAGTATTTCTGCAGAAATAATTAATTATGGCTTGCTGATTTTTGATGCCTGAGAAAATATCAACTAAAGCTTTTCCTTTGTCTGGGACGTTTTAAGACTGTGCCTGGTACAGCTTGTCCAGTGTCTTATAAGATGTGCTGCAGCTTTTCTCTTAGTGAGGAATTAATAGAATCTCTCTCTCCTATCCTAATTCCTCTTTTCATTAAATATGTAGGAACGAAGCAATCGTTGGATCTCCTGTCACTTGTTAAAGTGGGACAGGCATTGACAAATGACTGAAGAAGTAGGGAAAGTAGAGAGACTCAATGGCTTTACTTCTAGAGCAAGTCTGTTTTCTCCTAGCCATCATAATTCCAGAGGGATGCAAGAACATCCTAAAAATGAAGTAATTTAAGAAGACACTGAGAAAATAATAAAAATACTAACTTGTTCTATAGATCATGGTTCTTAACCGTTCATTGTGTCCATCTACAATAGTATTTTCGTTCCATTCAGGAGAGCAGTTTCAAAGCAAATCTCCAGATCTCCCCACTAAAGAGATGGATTGACAGTCTTAAAGTGCATGAAACTAAATTACTCTCAGCAGAAAGTAAGCCAAGAGATGTGCTTCAGAGTGCACCTAACACTTTTCAGATGATAATGGGAGTTCAACCCAGGCCACCAGCCTGGAGTTACTTTGTGGTAAAACCAACACGTCTGAATGCGGTCTTCAGGTGCACAGGACCAGCTGCTTTGCTTTCCAGATCTGCTTCTGTAGTACCACACATCTTCCTAATGCAGACATGGCCAATGTATTCCAGGCACCAGGAAACGTCAGTCTCCACAAGGCCTACCTACCACTGCTTCTGACACATGCTATTTTTCCCCAATATCCATGGGATTTTCAGTCATTCCTTACGTTCAGACTTTCTGCACACAGCTTCCTTTTAGGAATACAACTGTCAGATAACCATTTCTTGTAACAGTCCTAATACATTTCTAGAGGAAAATAAAAAGATCTTCTCCCCTTCTGGAGCTCAGCACTCAGAGCTTCCCTGCACTCTCTTCCAAAGGCCCTAACTCTGGGGGTTTTCTAGTCTGGGATTCTTTCAGACCAGACACAGGAGCAGCTGGTTGACCACGTCATCATTCCAGTGGTGCTCCTCACTCTGAGGATGTCCATGATCTCCATTCACAGAAACACATAGTCACAGAATGGTAGGGGTTGGAAGGGACCT
>VZSC01007064.1:0-80605 GCA_013398225.1 Steatornis caripensis | reverse complement strand
GAAGAAAATTAACTCTATCTCAGCCAAAACCAGCATACTTTAACTCTGAAAATGAGATCCAAAAAAAGGTTGAAAAAATGAAAGAAAAATTTTTTGTGATGAAATATCACCAGAATTCTTTTTTTTAAAGAAAATAGCTAAGTATAGGAGAAGTACAAAGCATAAACACCTTCTGAAGAAGGAAAATACAGAATGTATTTTTTCTAATCAGAAGAGGAGAGCATCACAAAAGGTAAGGGTGGAGAGCTGAAGGCAGGTGAATTCAAAAGGTTTCATGATGATGATTTGTTAATACAGCAGTGACATAAGCCACTGGACAAAATAGGGAAATCTTCAGTGTCTTGATCTCCTCACATAGGACTAGATGCCATTTCAAAACCTGTAGCGGTAGTAGTCAGTTATTCATTGCATGTCTGTGTAAATCTGCTCCTCTCTGTGGTGCTTAGGGTGATAGAGAGCTTGCTTCAAACCTCTCACCATTTTCTTCTCCCTCTCTGTCACGCACTATGACAGTTGTGAACAGGCAAATCCGTCCCTCTCTTTTGGCTTGAGTTCCAGGCAGAGGAATTAAGCAGGAAACAATTTTTGTGTATCACTGAACTACACCAGTATTGGGAGTTAACCCCGGTAGGCCACCACACAGCTGCTCGCTCACTTCCCCACACACCACCTCCCCCTGCAGTGGGATGAGGGAAGAGGAAAGGAAGAATAAAAGCAAAAAACATTNTTGTGTATCACTGAACTACACCAGTATTGGGAGTTAACCCCGGTAGGCCACCACACAGCTGCTCGCTCACTTCCCCACACACCACCTCCCCCTGCAGTGGGATGAGGGAAGAGGAAAGGAAGAATAAAAGCAAAAAACATTTGTGTGTTGAGATAAAACATCTAATAAGTGAAGGAGAAGTGGAAGAAGAGAGAAGGAAAACAAAATAAAACAATCGATGCAAAGGCAATCACTCACTACCTCCCACAGGGAGACCAATACCCAGCCAGTTCTCAAGCAAAAGATGGCTAACTCCCCTGAACTCCCTCCTTTCCTCTTTTTTGCTGAGCATAACGTTACGTGGCAGGGCACATCTCTTTGGTTAGTTTGGGTCATCTGCCTGGTTGTGTCACCTCTCAACCTCTTGCACACCCTCCAGTCTATTCGCTGGGGGAAGTAGAGTGAAAAGTAGAGGCCTTGATGCTGCGCAACCACTGGTCTGCAATAGCTAGGACTTTAGTGTGTTACAGCATTATTTTGGTCACAATCCTAAAACACAGCACCATAGAAGCTGCTGTAAAGAAAATTCACTCCATTCCAGACATACTCAGTACAGCTAGGCCAAAAAAAAAAAAAAAAGAGCATATGAAGGGTAGTTGATTTTTCATTTTTTTCAGAGAAGTAGTGCAGGTGAGAAATTTGAATGGCTGTTATCATAGCAGTCCAGTAAATCCAATGTCCTGCAGGAAGTTTAGGTGAGCTACAGTAGGTAAAAATCAGTAGAGTACAATGGTCACTGAGCCTGGAATGTCCATTAGTTTATTGTTCTTAATATGGGAGTCCTGGATCCAAGAGATTCATCTGGAAACTCCTCAAACCCTGGTGGTACCTCATTAATTGCTCATGTGATGAAAGTTCTCTTCTAAGCTTGAAAAAAATATCCTGGGAAAAAAAGTCCAATGAAACTGATGTGTTCCTGATGGAGAGAGTGGTGGTGGTGTTTGTTTATTGAGCGTTCTCGGGTGTAAAATGACGTAGTCAAACCAACTTCACTTGTTGCAATAAAAGGTTCTGCTAGACGACCTATGTCAACACAAAGGTGGTATTCCTGCAACACTTCTTGCACCCTTTTATTCCGTTACTACGGTCTTTAGGTTTTGGGGGGTTTTTAATCTCTACGGATCATAACCTTTTTTCATCTTTATGTATAAGGGACAGACACCCACACGTCTGTATCCCCTATATCATATATCGGCCTACAGTCAGCAGGAGATCCTGTTTTCATAAGAGTTCCTGAAGGTGTCAGCATGAGGAACGAAATTTATTTTTCTACAGCTAGTACGGAAGACAGCTCATGTCACTGTTTCTAGTGATACACACAGACACACACACATTTATACGTAATCATAACTTCAATGAAATTTGACCATAATGGCCATAGGAAATGTAATTCTGGAAACATTTTTCACAGGGCTCCAGGAGACAAGGAGCCTCCTGAATCTGGGTGATTGAAGAGACTACTTATGTCTGAAGTAAAATTTCCTAATCTCCTTTAATCGGTATAAAAACTAGCCTTATCAGCATTTTTGGTACCCACCGAATTTCAAGATGAAAACTTAATATATTTCCTAAATGACGTATATGAACAAAAAATGCCTGTACTTTTGTGGAAAGTTCATATTTTTTAAGTTGAAAATTCTCATATAGTAATGTGATATAAATGGAAGGCTGTTATTACTCATAAAGAAACACAGGAGTTAAGAAGGCTTGAGTATAAAGCCCAGGAGATTACTTTTAAAGTTGTTTTAATTATGAAATAGAAAGCATACTGCATAATGAAGGGAATTTGCTGGAAATGCTGTAGACTTCAAAGGCATAATGTTTTTCTCCAGTAAGCTATTTGTAAATTTTATTTAAGAAGTCCATCAGATTTTTACTCGGGAAAATGGATGTTGAGTAATGTCATTATTGTGAGGCTTCTGGAAGGTAGGCGTGGAACTGACCTCGCTCAGACCAGTGGAGAACAGGCTTGAAGGGCTTTAGTGAGACTGCAGGGTGGAACAGTACTGCAGGGAAAGGACTGCTGCCACACTGACTAGTTCTTGATTTTTAGCGCCTAGGAAGCCTGACTGCTATTCTGGCTTTGCTTTAGACTTCCCAGGCAATCAGTTGTTGGATGATGCATGTGGGCAGTCCAAGGAAAAGGGATTGGGGCAACGTCTTTCATGTGAGTTGCCAAGTATGAAGTTGCACTCCATCTGGTTTGTAAACCTTGATTTATTTTCACTGTACTACACCTCCTAGCTCCTTATTCAGCATGCTCATTGGGGCATTTTTCCCTTGGTAGGTATAGAGGTAAGCCCCCCTCTAGCAGAGGAGCAAGAATGAGCCGAGAGCCACCCTTTCCTTGCTGTGAATTCTCAACATTAGGTTACTGCTTACCCAAGGGGAGCAAGGACAGCATCGCTGCAGCCTCTTTCACTCTTTGCTGTGTTTCTTTGCTATGAAATCAGAAGAGTGAACATTACATAGTCTTGGGTAAACACAGAGCGGGTAGGTGCCTTACAAGGAGAGTGCCGTGCCTGGTAGACTATGTCATTTCAAGGTGCCTCACATTATGGAAGCTGCAGCGTGACAAGGATTGACGCTTTTTTCAGTGTACTTCTGCTGATGAACTTTTGTCAGTTTGTCAGGTCAATCTGCAGACTTCAGGGTGTTTCTTGCTCACTTTGTAATGTCAGTGGAATCAGGAGATCTGCTCATTTCCAGGATGGGGTACCCTGAATGCTATTTGTGCTCTGTGATGCAGTCATTGGAAAGTTAGATTAAAGATGTGCAAGTCCTTTATTAGATTTGATCCCTCCTTCCCAGAGGAAGAAGTGCATAGCCCTTCACTTTGTTTTGCTCTCTCTTTGCTGTATCCCACAGCTACTGATGAACATTCAGCTCATCGCTGGTTAAAAGAATGTGAAGGAAAATGCCTTAAAGCAAAATGTATTGATTCACAGTACAAGAAAGAAATGCATGATAACAGAGCATGCAACTTTTTTTTTTGTCTTGGAGTCAGAATTACACACAGAGGGAAGGATTCAAATCAGTGATTAGAAAAAGGAATTTATGGTAGACGAAACGAAGGTATACTGAACTATACTGAGAAACAAATACACAGAGGTTTCAAATTATGAGTGGGTTGCAGTATTTCATCTCTGGATGAACAGGATGCCCGAAGGCAAATGCAGAGGCCAAATCCATAGTCACTTTAAAAGGAATGGAAGATGAATGGCAGAATTGCAGTCCTTTTCCTTTAAAATATTCAAGCCAGTCTTTTTAAATAATAGTGTCAGTGGGAGAAGCTGGGAGCACCTTACCCAAGCCTATGAAATAGCCAATGGGGGATACAGCTTCAACTTCCTCTGATCGAAAGGGGAGAACCCGAGTTTCATATTCTGTGCAAGCCCCCTACCTATTGGCAGTGGGAAACAGCACCAACCGACGTCATCTGTGACAGTTAGGCAATCAAACCTCAAACACTGTAATCTAGTTTCAAAGTATCACGTGAATATGGCTTCAGTTAGCAGCCCATTTCAGAAGAGAAAAAAATTTTCTACAAACAATCTAATTGATGAAAAGCACTCATGTTTCCCTAGGTTCCATAGTCCTCAGTGAATGAGAGTAGACATAACCTGGCTAACACTGTGTGCCCTCTTGTCCAGGTTCTTAGAGGGGCTGGGTATGAAGCTGGAAGCTAATGGGACTAATCCTCTGTGGTGTCTGAATGATAGGCAACCCTTGGTAAGGAGCCTGCAAGAGGTCTGTGCACTTCGGTATTCTTTAAATTTTATTTTGAAGACTTCGCTGGGACTTAGATTATACACGGAGAGTTGCAGCTCTGCCTGCTCCTTTTAAAGAACTAGACCTCCTGTGTCCACCCAATTTGAATGGCCTTGGCAGGATTTGTGTGGAGTGGATAAGTTACCCAAATGTTGAGACCTCAGAAGCTTATATGAGGAAATGTGGTACTTCAAAGGTTTGAAACGGTCTCTTTTTGTAACTGGCATTTGAGGGTCATTTTTTTGCCTCTTCCTAGCTCTCAGCTAAACAGTAGTGATGCAATTCCAGACATGCCGTGTAACTGTTTTTCTCTAAGCAAAAAGAAGTATTGTGAAACCTTGGAAGAATAGAAGATTAATTATTTTTTCCTCAGCTGTAGTGCCTTGAACATTGTTTTGTTCTTAGTAGATCAGTCCAAGACAATGGAGTGCCTCCGTGCCAATAAAGATCAGCTGTTTTTCTCCTTTCTGCTTAAGACATATGGAGTCTGAAAGGAGCTCTATACAGGGATCAATAGTGGACCATTAAGAAGAAGAAAATACGGTCTAGAAGTGACAGCAATGGATTGGGACTTGCAAATCTCTTTTCTGCTCCTGGGTCTGCTTGTGGCTGGACAATTTACTTACTGTCTCTCTGCCTTAGTTCCATCACAGGTAAAATGACTATATTGGTGCTTTTGCAACAAGAATGACTATTAAGGTTATTCCTATGGTTGTGAAGTGCAGAGAGAAGTAGTGTGTTGTTTCATACCCATCTTTAAAGCAGCCCAGGCAGTGCAGCTTCTTGCCTGCAGCTAAGCTAGATACCACATCCAGGACCAGGGGCTGCCATTTCTGTGTAGAAATTGCTGACCTGCTCAGGGTAGACTGGTGTATGTCCATGTGGTACTGCATTGAAAGGGAAACATTGGACAGGATGTACAGGTTATTAGTAAGTGTATAAACACCTTCCTCCCTCTTCCAGATCAGTGTATAAGGCATTTAATTTCCAGAGAGAGATTTGTATTTTTAGTGAATATCAATAGGTAAAGCTCAGTGGAGCTCAGGTGTTTACAAAAGCTGAATATTTGGCCCCATATTTTCTTCTGCCTAATCCTAATTAAATGTAAAGCAGTGCTTTGATTCTGTGTGCTCACTGAATGCTGACTGATGCTGCAGTGCCTTATCTCTGATTTTATTGCTACTGGCTGTTTCTGCCAGCAGCTCTTTTCCAGATAAATGTGGGGAATTTTTATTGACAGCTTATTTTAACAGATCTTATGATGAAGGATGTTTCTGTTGCAGAGGTAGAAAGCAGCTGTGAGATGGGTTTTACTGGCTATGATCCAATTTATCTAAGTTGTCTGCCTTGCTGTGACTCATCAAGTACTATAAAAAGTAGATGTGAAACAGGCAGGGGAAAAAACCCAACAGACCCACCTCAGAGTAAAAAGGCACTTTATGTCATGGTGCCATGTATTAAAGCAGGCCAAGAAGAGCAGACTCATGCTACCAGTATTGCTTCTCTTTTACATAAAGCTGTGTGTGGTGAAGTTCCTGTGTAAAACAGCAGATGAATTACCGCGTTGACTTCAGATGTGGGTCTTGAAAATGGATTGCAGTCACAAAATCAAAGAAAGACAGCATTCGGAGCACTTGTCCTATCTAGGTAATAGTTAGTTTACATGTGTACTGCATCTTCCTGCGTAGAAAATGTCACAGCACAGGTTTGGGCCAGTTGCCTCATTTTACATAGAGAGTTCACGTGAAGAGACCGACTCACCGGCTGTATCTGATGGCAGGAGTCAATGCTTTGCCCTCCTGCCCTTTGCCTTCTCCTCAGCTGCATGAAGGGGGTTATTTAAAGCCGCCTATAGAAGAGCCATGGATTTGCATTTGTGATAGATAAAGCATGGAAAAGCGAGGAACAGAAACAGGCCATTTTGGAAACTACAGCCTTTGTAAATATGTGTGCATTGAAGCTGTTGTGGTGTTACAGGCAGGAGTAAACAGTAGAAGAAAAATGGTTGAGGAGTAACAGTTTCACAGAGGTATTTTGCTAGCTGAGTTATAACTAAATGATACTTTCAGCTGCACAGTCTTCTTAAGAAACAGTAAGTAGATGATAGTACATACAATGAGCACGTATAAATTTTTTCATGTGCATGCAGGTGCATATCTAAAATGTTATATAAATTCTATATGAAAGTATTACTGTTATATTCAGCCTATTTAATTTCTTAAGGGGTTTTTTATTCTGTGTGGGTGGATGCTACCAATGTTTATGAACTGTGCAGAATACCCAATGACTCATTTCTGACTGAGGTGAAATCCTACAATTTAACATTTCCAAAGGAATCAACCCAAGGTCTATTGGCATCATGAGAAAACATGAACTTATATGGGTTTCGTCTCTATCTCTAATCTATTAAATTGAGTCTTTGCTTTCTAGCTCGAGAAGATTGCTCTAGTGGAGGCAAAAACCCCAGATGAATAGTGTTTCAATGCATTCTATTTGCTATAGAATGGCTAACTTTAAATAGCTCCTTTCTAAGATCTGCTGATTTTTTTAATGCTTTAAAAACTAGAGCTGCTCCTCTTGTTATTTGACCTAATGTTGTTTTCTTATCTCCTTTTTGCATTAGAGGCAAACATGGTAGGAATCTGGAACGACAATAGGTTTTTGATGAATTTCAAAAATGTAAAAGTACTCAACTGTTCAGATTTTACTTTAATTACATCCTAATCACTCATTTTAGGTGTTAGTTCAAAGCCTATTCATTTTACTTCAGGCAAATCTTTAGTGACTGTGGTTATGAAAAAATATTTATCAAATATCTTAAAATTTCTCCTGTTACTTTTAAAAAATGCAGTACAAGTAGCTTAAAACTTTCTTCTGTTTCTTCCATTTTTTTTGTTTTCTTCAACCCAAAAGCTGTTCGCTTCCCACAGCATTATCTGATGTCCCAACGTGAAGTGAAAACTGAAAAATTTATCAAGCCTCAAAAAAAGATGCACACAAACCCCAATAAGCAGAGCAGTAATTTCTTTTGGATTTTTATTTTTCATTTTAATATCTTCTGGAGTGTGTTAGCTCCGTACGTAGGATTTTGAAGTTAACACCAGTGATTAACATCTTTTCTGGTTTTATTGTGCCAATTTTAGTAGCTTTTGGAAAGAAACAATGAGTTCTGTTAGTTCTGAAACAGGAATAAAATAATTTTAAAGTCCTAAGGTTGTCATTAATTTCTAGAGACTTCTGTTCACATCATGCTCTTGAGGTTTCAGGCAGGTTTTTCTGCTACAAAGTGTTAAATATGAGCAAAACATAAAGGGCAGGTCAAGTTTCAGTCATTTCTTAAATCTCTCAGTAATGCACCTTTCATTATTTTAGTCACAATCGGGTTTTTTTGTCGTCATGATTGCACCGTTAAACAGGACTGTTTCACATAGCAACACTCTTCTAGGGTAATTAAACTAAGCTAAGCTGTCTCTATAATTATTTTTTTTTAACTTGTAGAGACTGTTCACCTGGAAACTGTACGCTGTTTAAAGGTGCTTTGCTACACTTGATCCTTTTTTGTTTGTCACAGATAAGCTAAAGTAGGTAATGTTGAACGTACTTAATTTTATGAAATCATAGTAAGGGTTTCTGATTAGTAATGTGCAAGAAATAACCTATTGAGGACAGAGAGTGGTGGTAACAGCCACTGTTTTATTTGTTGTTTGAAAGGTATGAAGTTGTTTCTGCTGTGGAGGCAGAAATTCTTCGTAAGTTGATAGCTGGGACCTGACTTAGTGTCCTTGAGAGATTTACAAACTGGGGAAAGAAGTAATTGTCCTTTTCAGATGTTTGGAGAGATGACCCTTGAATTTGCAGGGTTTGTGGAGAAGTTGCTTAAACATTGCTATATGACTGATTAATCCCCCAATTAATAACATTTATACTGAAATGACTTCTTATGTTGGTAACGGCACCAAATGACCTTGACATATTTATGCATAAAACAACTTACTATATATAGTGACGATATTAAGCAGTTTTTGTAATTCGCAATTAAATAGCTTAGAGACTTGTACCCTTATTGACTGTTTAAGCATCAAAGATATTCTACTGCATATTTTCCTACTTTCAGCAGTTATCCTTGAATTTACGTGTTCAGACTGCATGAAACACAGAGTAGGCTTCAATTAAAATATTCCTAGAATTCTCTGAATTAGAGTTACATAAAAGTTTTCCCTAAGAAATAAAAGAGGTTCCTGGTTTGTTTTTCTGGCCTTGAAAAATCATGTGTGATGTATTGATTTCTGTAATCATCACTGAGAAAAAGCTTTGTTCCGGAAGATTCCTATACCTGCTTTTTTACAGTATGGAAGCAGAATTCTTTTAGGAGCCTCTTTGGTTAGCCAGAACACATACCTCATGGAAGAAAGCTGTCCAATAAAAGTAGAAGTCCTTTAAAGTGTATTTTGAAATTTGGTAAGGGTACTGACAAGTTTTTAGTATCTAATACTGCAAAATATTCATTATAAGAACAGTTTAGTTGCCTTGTTCCTGTTGATGCTGATGTTTGTATCTACTATGGGACAAGATGTAAAATGTAGGTATTAGCAGCAGAACCTGGACCTGAGAGAATAAAAAGCCTTACAAAACAGCACTTAGTAGAGGGGTAAATTGATGGTACTTTTCTTCTATAGTACTTGACTTTCAGTATAAAGAAAAATACAGGTATAGGGCAGCTAAGTGTTTCACAAATGTAACGTGTCAACCTGCAAGCTTTTTTTTTTTTTCTGGAGTGGGGATTTTTAGTCTCACAATATTGCTTCCACTCGATTGACTATGAAATACTGCAATTCCTCAAAATCAGATCCACAGTTCAGACTGACCCATAGCAAGAGGGCTACACTGGCTATTAAACTAGGCTTCAGTTCGGGTAAGCTATCGACATGGTTACGGGTTCAGTGTAGAGGATTCCTTAGAGGATTCAAATCACGAGTTCCGTTTGCTCGGTTGGGGTAACAGAGCTCTGCCATTTTGACTGATGATATCATAGCATTTTTTAACCTACTGAGTGGTTGTTTTAGCTTTGAGTTTTATTTTGAATAAAACTTTAAAGGAATTGAAGGAGAGAGAAAGGACCAGAGAAGTGAAGATTTCCTCCTGTTGCAGACTGTCTTTTTGGGGACTCCTGAGGTTCCAAGAAGTGTCAGGCTTCCTTTTCTTCAGCCATCCCTTCAGTATCTAGAACTAGTACATAGAAGTGTACAGAACTAGAACTAGTACGTAGAAATGGGTTGCTTACAATCCTCTTCCATTCAGACAACCTGTTACCCATTGTATTCCATCAAATGTGTTCAGTGTTACTCTCACAACTCCAACATTTTTAAAAAATATGCTTTTAATATCACAAAGTACACATTCCGCTATTAAGTGAACTTCCAGGGAGTGAACAGATTTATTTCAGGTAATTAGAGGATTAGGAACTCGCCAGAAGTAGATTTTGTTTGTTTGCCTGGTTGTTTATTTATAGGAGCCTAAGACTGTTCAGATAGGCTGCAGTTCCAGCCTTGGCAAATGTCAACTTTTTAATTATTCTTCTCTTAAGTAAAGTCTTAGTCCCCTTTTGTGGTTCTGTATTCTTTCATGGTTGTAGAAACCTTGCCATTTTTTCCTACGCATAGTCTGTTTTTTCACCTTTCTCAGAATACCATAAAATTCCATTGGATGTTAATGAACAGTTTGGACTGGTTTCATAAAAGCGATAAATTATGCATGAATCATTAATAAAGGACTTTCAGTCTTTCCCTCCCTCCTCGTCTTGGGAATAGTCCATGCTTTTTCTTGTAAATTAAATGATCTACCTATCCATTCATAGTAAACTTAGAAGGGTATATGGACAGAATGGAAAAGGTGACTAACACTGCTGATAAAGTCTACAAGAATAAACGCAAATGACAGCTAATCCTTTTATAAAAACCAAGCCCAACCAACTGTATCAGAAGGCTGTTAAAAGCAATCAAACCTTTCCTGCCTTGATGTCTCAAAATACAATATAACAGATTAAATGCATGATATTGGTTAATACACACCTGACTGGGAGATTTCAAAAGACAGGAGTTAGGATCCTGGGTGTCTCTGTCTGACTTCAAAATCGCAATTCTTTCCCTCCGTTTCTCATCTGAAATTGCGAAGGAAAATATGTCCTTGCTTATTAAAGTTCTCCTAGAATTAACTAATATTTGCGCAGTATTTTCACAGTACAAAACACTATTTTAGACTCAAATATTATTGGCATTTCATATTGTCTTTTGATTCTTATTGTTTTTCATACTTTCACACCTCTGAGAATACAAAAATACAGCTTCCGTCACATACTGAAATTTCAGTCTGTATAGATCTGCTGACGGCATTGCAAGATGAGACAAAGCATTACTTTTAGTCCAGGTTCCATTGTCACAGGAAGAAGCACAGTTAATACTCACTTGGATAAAATATCAGGATCTTAAGTTATTTTGCTAGTATTCAAATGCCTAGTTATTTTATATTCTAATGTTGGACTGTGGCAAATACGTTGTTGTGCCATTAGGATTCTTGTGTTAACAGAGAAGGGTGCGTGCACAGCACACACCTGCTCAGCGGCGGGCAGTCTCAAGAGGGTTTACAATCACACGTTTGCACCAAGCTCTTACTGTTGAGCCCCTACAACCCGGGGAAGTGGAGAGTGGTTAGAGGGAATACGGTAAAACATGTGTTTATTATTTTGTTAGTTTTTCTTCTTTTCTGAGTTCTTCAGCAAGTCGAGTATCTTCTGGAACCAAGACCCAGGTTAGGTATAAATCTTTAGCATGTTATAAGAAGATTGGAACAATCCTTAAGTTTTGTGTACTGGGGTTAATACTTGAGTCTGCATGTGCCTGAATTATATTCAAGCTTCTTTCACTCAGGTTGTCAGGAGCTACTGTGGGCCAATGTAACAAGGATTTCTTCTCCCCAAGGAAACATTGATTAGTGAAACCAGGGAAACACGCATGCTTCTCCACATGCAGTTTGTCTGTTTTGTCTTGGATCGCAGCTGCTGGATCACAGCTTCACAGGTTATTTTTCCACAGAATTTTTGTTTTCACTTCTGTTTGGTCACTGACATGATCATTGCTTACAGAACAAGGAGCACACGGTGTCTTTTCTGTAAATAAGCAGTTCACGTCCTTCTCTGTCACTCTGGGAGGAAAATTCTGTCTGCCCGTGCACCTTCCAGGCAGATTTCCTCTTATATACCCACTCTTGTCCCTTGTTGTTGGGCGGAGATGGACGTGATTGTGGGCTGAGTTTTCGTCCCCTTCACTTCTCCAAGGACTGGTTCTTGAAAGATTTCTGAAACTGGCGGTGACTCTGGGACCAAGGAGTCACTTTCCTGGTACACGATCATGGTGATCAGCTTCAAGCAGAGGAGAAATCAGTGTTGTGCTTTTTCTCCTGATTCAGTTCTCCATTCTTGAGCGCATGTGGGTGTTGTTTTGTTTTGTTTCTTTTTACTCTCAAAAAGGGTTTTTGAATACATAATCATGCGTCATCTCCCCCCCAAGCATTGGAGGACAAATTAGGTCTCTGTAGCCCCTGTGATTTTAGCAGTTACTGAGAGGCATGGTGGTTAATTGGAGATGATTGGAGCAATTTCCCTCTGTGTGACATTTTGCTTTGCTGTGCACTGATAGGAAAGGGAAGGTTTCATAGGAATTTCAACAAAATGGAGATAGGAAGGTGCAACCAGGTTAAATAAAACACCGTTTTTACAAAATACTGTCCACTAGTTCAAAGGACAATTGTTTTGTCATTGAGATGCATAAGAATGCATTATAGATGCAGTGAGGGGGACAACTGGGACTGCCGAGAACAGAGATCCTCTTCTGTGAAGCATCTTATTTATTAGTATGCAGATATTTTAATCTGAGGGCATCCAGAGGTTGCTTTAGCCATGATGAAATGGGTAAAAAGAAAAGGTTTCTCTCTGCTGAGAGTTTGCTTCTTCTGTGGCCTTTGGCCCTCGTTCTTAAAAAATATAACATGCTTAGCAAATTTTCTTTTGCCATTAAGACAACATGCACCTACGGTTAAGTATGCAATTAGGTCTTCTCTAATAAATGTGCCCTTTGTCAATGCATCCTTTTACTCTCTGGAATCTAATAGAAGTATGTACTTTCCTAAAATTTTCGATAAATGACCTTTAACAGTTCAATAGGTCAAATGATACTGCCTCCTCCGCCTGGGTTCAAAGCCAGTTAAACACAATGTTTTCAGTCAGCAAACGACCGGCTGCATAGCCATTTAGACCCTCAAAAGCATAACCTGTTACAAGAGATTCTGTGTTGTTCCTGCTCTTTCTGCAAGATAAAGGAGGTAATGGGCTGGATCTCCTACCTTCAGGAGGGCCAGGAGTCCCAGCTCAGGTGAAACAATGGGGACTACACTCATTTGCAGAAGCAGTGGGGCTTTCTCTCTGTCTCTGACCTCTTTGTAACGTGGCTTTTGCTGAAGTTTCCAGATCTTGCACTCAAAATCCAACTTAATTTCAAATCTTTGTATCTCCAATATTGTTCAGTTGTCTTCTGTGACGATGTTCTCCCGGGTATTTTATGTGTAATATGCTAAGGGGCGGGGGGGGAGAGGGTTGTGGTTTGTGACTCAGGATCTGCTTGTTCACTCTGACTTGCAGCTGAATGGGACACCATATAATGATGCCAGTGTTTGCATTCAGTGTGTGCTGTGTGAAATCCATGATACCTGATACACGTTGTATGCAACATTTGGTATTCTGTGGTTTACTCCCTGCTAAAGACCAAATATCGTTTGTTTCCCTCTGATTTAATTTGTTGTCCAATGCCTATGTGTTTTTGCACCTTTTTATTTGTTAGGTGTGTTGCGTGTGTCAATTAATACAGTGACATGCTCCAAGGTACTGTACGTGAGGCTATTTGTTTACGCATTCAAAAGACAATTAGTCTTCTGTCTTTTCAGTTGTTTCCTTGGAACATCTGTGGAATAGTCTTACTTAAAGTTAGCAAAGTACTCTTTCCTTAAGAAATGATGAGCAAAAATAAGCAGAAAAAATTACAAGGATTCTTTTGAAATCAGTGTGAAAGTCCAGTCTCTTACTGCCTGTGATTTAAAACAGGAATGTGTGTTCCTGAAACAGAGCATTCTGGTTTGTGTATTTCTTCAGCTGCTAGCAGAGGAAAAAAGAAAAAAAAATCAAGCCCTTATGACTTCTGTTTTGCAATAAATACAAACCTGTGGATTCTAAAATGGTGAGGTATCCCCATATTGCACCAGTGCATGTTCTCTCTAGAAGCAAGATACTTTTAAAAGAATAGTGAGGCTCAGGTTTCCACGTTCAACTTGTAGGTATTTCTATTTGAAGTTTTAGCTTTTAATTTGTTCATTTTAGTGGGTACTGGAGAAACTGAAATGTAAAAGTGCATTTCTGGGATCACTGGCAGCAATGTGAATTGGTCTTAAACAGAATATGTGCATACACATAAGTTCAACTGCTTTTAATGATGATATTAAAGGTCAATATCTAGGTTAGGCACTAGGCAGAAAAGTACTGTGAAATAAATTGTGAAAGAGATTGAGTACACCTTTGTGTTTTGTCAAAAATAAAAAAGTCTTTGTATGAAAGCATGAAAGGTTGCTGTGGTTGATACATCTCAAAAACGGTAATTATAGATAATTAGTCCCTTGAATATTTAGCACCAAGGGAGTTAACAAAAAGGTCCTAGTGTTTTGCAATGCCAGTAAAGGGTCTTAAATAAATCTGTTGTATCCTAATAGGCTCTCTGTGGGTGCAGTGAAAAGGTCGTGTTGTGATTGCTAATCCAAACTGCATTTCTTGCAGGCAAAGGGGCTAGACTCTGACGTGCTTCTTCTGAAGAAATTCATCTTCTGAGCTGATGCCACATGACTGCAGATAGTAAAGCACTAGATCTTAAAGATAGATAAGACCACGCCGTGCTCTTGCATGAGGTTATGATTCCCTAGCTGCACTCATTTCATTATAGCCTGGAGAAAGGGAAAGCAGTGTGACAAAGCATGGCATCTTTCTAAACAACTACATCAGTAGAAACCCCCTGCAGAATTTTAAGTCATTCATCATCTTCCCACCCTCATCCCTCCTCACTGTGCTGATAAAATACTTTGCATCCATTATTAAAACACATCTTTCTGTATTAGAATGGCCCTGCAGCCAAAGCTGTTCTCTGCTTTGTTATGTGAGGCCAGAAACCATACAAACTTCTAATTTAATGTGTTTTCTGACAGTCTGGCATTGTCAGTGTGCTTTTGGCGACTGACTTTCTTTTTTCCATTGTTCTTCTGAATCAAAAGTCTGCAAGTTAAAATGAGGTGTCATATGTGTTTGTGGTTTGCATAAAATTGAACGGAGAGACTTAGCACAAACTTTGTTAAAAGGAAACACAGGACTGTAATAACGGGTGCCCAAAGCAAATCATCTAGTTTTAATTCTAACTCAATGTGAGTTGTAGACTTGGTAAAAATGTTGCCTGTGCCCTGGCATGTTGTATCTGGTATATAACATCACCCTGAATATGTCTTACCTTAGCTCAGTTAGTCTTAAGATTGGGTGCTATTTAAAGTGAGTGCGATGCACAGGATTTATTTAGTTTTTGTGTGAATCTAAACAGAGTGGGCTGTAAAGTGTGACCATCTGTCTGAAGGAAGATGGAAAATTATATTAGAGGTGTTGTATGTATTTTTAATTCTTATTGGAGGCCTCTGATGATATGAAATGACATATTAGATTAATATATGAAGGAATAAATTGAAAGGGAGAGAGTGAGGATGCGACCCTCAAGGACTAACCCATCATTTTCTCACATAAAGGACTTGTTTACATAGCTGCTTTTATGTATTTGAAAACAGCAAAGAGAAGACAAAAAAGGTAAATCTCCAAATACTGCTCAGTTCTTCCCTGGAATGTTATCTGCCTGTGACAACACAGGTTGTTGTACGCTGTTGCAGTAGTAATCTTAGAGCATACATGGGCATTGCAGGACTAACTTTGGCTTCTGCTTTGGCATCTTTCATACACCCTAGCTTTCAATATCTTCCTTTAGTGAGACCAGTTAAAGGTTCATAACCGTCTCCCATGAGCACAGTCAGCCTGCACTTTCCATAAACCTGATGCTGGCAGAGTTGCTTGCGCTGGTATCACAAGTGTGCTTTTCTGATGTAGGGTGGTTCCACCAGTCCTGTTTTGTGTTAAGTGTCAGGAAATCCTATCTGTCACCGCAGGAAACCCTAGGAATTAAAATGGCACATATAAGTTTGTATATTCCCATTTTCAAATATTTCCTTTTATGCTCGGGAAGAAGGAGCAATAGAGATTTAGGAGCATAAATGCTTTTCAAAGGAGGTCTTGAAGTGGGGGCAAAACGACTTAGCTGAAGTTTTACAAGATAAAAACTAGTGCCTTTTGGGTGTTTGAGTACAAAAGGATTAAAAACAACTTGCTATTTAATTCAAAGAAAAGAGCAAATGAAAGACAACAAGCCTACCTACCAGTAAATTCTCAATAGTTTTTAGTAACAAATTTCCAAATCCTTTGTCGCCAGCTGTCACAAGGGTCTGTCCTGCTGCCATAAGTGTGTGGGGAATTCATAGAGCTAATTCCCATAACACTAAGAGGAATTTTTCATGTAAATCTTTCACAAGGAGATTTTATGTGAATTTGAATGAGACATTGCATTTTCTCTTACCAGCAATGTACAGGCTTGACTTTTCCTTAGTATTCTCTGACAGACCATGACAAAACACTTAATAGTGACACAATGGCTCATTCACAGCTGTTATTGCCTATTGTGCTATGTGGCCTAATGGGGGAATGTTTTAATCTGTTGATGCTCCACTCTGAGTAACATGGATTATTGACGTGCCACGCCATGGCAGCACTCGCTACAAGCTAACAGTCAAGCATCTCCAAATGTTCGACAAGCTGCAACTCTGTATTGCACATATGCTATAGAAGTTGTATTATAGCAGCAACTGATAGACAGTAGACAAAAATCTTCACCAAGAATTGTCCAGTGGGTGCTCTTACACACCAGTAACCTCAAAATGTCAGCCTGTAAAGCTCTGTGTCTCATTGGGGGTGCTGCAGAAGAGACACACTCCCCTGAGTTTGCAGCACTTTGCTGAAACAAACAACATCAGTTTTATTTGGATGATGAAGGTCGCCAGGTGTGTTATGCTGCGGAAATATACATTTCCCGTTTGTGATGATTTTGACTCTTATCTGATCTAAAGCCAGACATCTGTGGGTTTGTGAATTGGAAGTAAGATTCAGTGGATTTTATTTATCTTTCCATATGAAGGTATGTAAAGATTCATTTAGCCTAACATGAAGTGGAGGTCATCCTTGACATCTGCCGTACGTTCAGGGAAACAGCAGGTTCCATCACATAATTTACTGTAGATACAGAACAAGTTCTAACTAGTGGAAACCACTGATACTTCCAGCTTATCATTACTAGCTTTTAACTCAGCATATTTAAATATAAATTTAAATAAAGACTTCTCCTCATATAGAAATAAAAGAATTAAGAATGCTATGATAAAAGTACCATGTTGAGTGGCCGGGAGCCCTGTGTAACAAGAGTAAACAAGAGATCCTGTTACTTCAGGAACTTTGAGAATATGGGAGAAGGAAGAGGAGAAACCAACACAGAGCCCTGGGATGCTGATTTTCCCAGGCCTATGGTGCACAAAATTGTTGACAAGTTGCAGGAGAAATATTAAACAGAGACTTGTGCCTCTTATGTGTTAAGCTCCTTAGAGTGTCTTAGCATTGGGAGAGGGCTCCAAAAGTCTCTGGAATACGTGCAGGCAGTTGAGCTCTCAGAAGGAGTTTTCTGGAAAGGTGGAATTCAGACAACAGCTTAGGGGTAAATAATTTAATATATAGAAGCACAAGCAGTGTGGTCATCTAGTTGGTGGTATCATTAGCTTCCAGCATCAGGTGTCTTAGGTAAAAAAACAGCAAAGCAGAGAGGCAAGTGTATTTTGCTGGTGTGTATTTCTGTATTTCCAGATTTGAATAATCTTGACATGAAAAATAAAAATAAACAGTTTGTATGTCTCACACAGGTTTGGAAACTCTGGTGTGCGGCAGCTTTCCAAAGAAGCATGTTAGAAATGGAGAAGCTTATTCAAAGCTTAAGCTGCTGATTGAATCTGCAGTAGGCAGAAATTTCACAAGGACAGCTTGTTTTGCAAAGTGTGTTGCTGCTGCTTTTTTTCTGGGATGAGAATAGCCAAAACTAGATTCTATACAACCCCATCCCCCATCACACACCCCCACCCCCACCCCCATATTTTTGAGCTTCAGATGGAAACAGAGAATGCGAAGGAGTACAGATTTACTTATTCTCTTAGGGTAGTTGGACTTATATGCATCGTAAGAAAGAATATGCACATGGTACGTGTAAACAAATGCTGTTATATGTGAGCCTACAGCATTGGCACTTTTTCCTAGCACCCAGAAATGAATTGTCACAAGCATTCAAAAGTGGCTTGTGTTCAAACTCAACTGTGTATGTTGAGATAGATGTACTTCGTGCTGCATGGTACATATAGAGTCGTAGAAACATTTAGGTTGGAAAAGACCTTGAAGATCATTAAGTCCAATTATATATCTATTGAATAAGTAAAGAACGTTAATAGAGACACTCTCTAGCTCTGTGGACTTTCAGCTTGGGCGTTTCCAAGCTCTGAAACCCTTGCTCTGTCACACCTAACCAGCTATCAGCAGGTGTCTTTGCTAAGAGTCCTCCTTCTCCCTGCCAGAGCTGTGCCCTTCTCCTGAAAAGTCAACTCTTCACTGAGCACACATGAGCCTGGAGGATAGTAATACATTCATCAGCCTGTCCTTCCCTGAAGGATCACAGCTAAACTGATCCAGCACAAGTATTTGCTAAGTTAATTAGACTTCTTTAACCTCAGAGTAATTTGAAGTAAAGTTTGGTTTGAGTCTTGTAATATTTAAATGGATGTGCAGGTTCTTGCTTTTTTTTTTTTTTTTACAGTTTCTAGTTTTGTCATTGCGAAGCCATCTGGTAAAAATTGACTTTTCATTCAATTATTCACTTATTTTACATGTTCCTCTTACAGATTTACGTAGGAACTGTGCTATATTTCTGGAATGACTAAGTAGTTTTGTCTGCCTGAGCCTATGTAGGGTGAATCCCATGGAGCATCTCTATAGTGGAGAAATAGTTATTGGGAATTGTTCATAAATCTTTCACAGTTTCTGTTTCATTTTGGTAGCACCTTCACTGAGCGGGTCAATAACAGAGTCTGTCATTTCTCTTGTGCTTCCTGACCTCTTTAGGAAGATACAATGTTGTCAAAACCACGAAAGAACATACTACATCAACTTATGTCACCCCCAGTGTAGCAGGTTAGAAAATTGAGATCTTTCTCAAAATGATTTTCAGATCATCTCCTAAAGATTACCTCCTTAAAGTTTTCTTAGAGTTTACACTTTCAAACATTTTTATATCTGTGGAAATGAAAGTGAAACATGCTTTTTCCTGTCTCCTTGGAGACCTTGAAATTGAGATGGTGTGTATTTTAACCTGTAACATAAGCAAACTTTAAAAAAACACAAAATCTGTCCCTACTCTGCTGATGGCTCATAACCCTACTCTAGGAATCAGTTCTGTAATAGTCTGGCAAATGGAAAATTGAGGGGTTTTTCCCCCATCCTTTTAGGCTTTTATTGTTATAGAAATATTATCAAGTTTGTTTACTGAGAGTAGTTGATTCCGATATAAGCAGAGTTTTAGGAATAACTATATTTGTGAGAGAATGATAGTGTTACTAGCAAAAGTCAACTTCCTATCTTCTACAGCTCAGTGTTTTTCCATCTCCATTGCCTCCCTCACCTCGCCCAACTTCTTTGGCTGGGAAGAAAGCATATCTGGGTCCAGTGTTCTGCCTTGCTCATAGCTGCGTTAGTTCACAGCCCACTTAAAGTGTTAGTAATGCTAAATGACTGACTGATATTTTTCATACACATGGCTTAACACTGAACACTTTTTTCTCTCTTTAACGAATGTCCTAAATTGGTCCGAAGTGAAAGTCAAAGGTAATTGTCCTGTAAGTGTTTCTGAGCAGACCAGAGCAAAAAATGATCTTTGCATATGAACAAAGTTTTGGATCAAGTTTTTCGGCAATTAACGCTTGTTTAAAGGTACAGGGATATTTCAAATAAAGTATTTCATGACTGCTTAAACATGTGTGTTATCTTCCCTTCTTCCTCCTGCTCATTCTTTCTGCCTTGAGGTGAATTTCTCGCTTGGAAGGTTAATTCATTTGAATTGTAAGTTGCTGATACTGCAAGACGGGAGACCCACCCATCAGATAAACAGTAGTCTTTCTGGAGTTGTGACAGTGCTCCACTTTGTCTTCATATTCATGCAAAATTATGTGATTGCTTCAATGTAATTGTAAAAAAAACCCTAATTTTACTTCAATAGCTATTTCAAAATGAGTTTATTAAATGGACGAGTCCTTATATTTTTCCCCAGCTGGGATTTTCCTTTAAAGTGTCCTGCCTGCTTAGTATCATTATATTGCCATTACCATTAAGATTTCGTTGTTTCCTGTCTTTTGAGAAGAAGACACGCCAAGGTTTTTGTAATGAGACTGGACAAAAGTTGACTTATAGTGAACTGAAGTTGTTCTGTCCTAAACAATAGTCAGACTTTAACTGATTGGCAAATTTCTCCATTCCCTTCCTCTGACACTTTGGGCCTTAATGAGGACAAAAGATATAGACTCTT
This sequence comes from Steatornis caripensis, assembly GCA_013398225.1. Taxonomy (NCBI): domain Eukaryota; kingdom Metazoa; phylum Chordata; class Aves; order Caprimulgiformes; family Steatornithidae; genus Steatornis; species Steatornis caripensis. Next base: position 60,232 of record VZSC01007064.1, on the reverse strand, counting down.
GAGCAAGAATTTGTTTTCTCTTGTGATGTTTAATTTCTAGAACATTGCAAAGATTGTAAAGCTCTGTTAGCATAATAACCATTGGTGAGACTGTCAAGGAAGGCTTGGAATTTGTGACTTAGTACTGAATACATTGGGTTATTTTTTAAACAGAAACATTAATAATATAAACAATATGCTGCGTAGTCCACCATCTGAGAGATATATATACACACACATATTTTGTATATATTAAATATATTTTTCTTGGCAAATCATAGGTGCTATATGTCTCCCTTTACAAGTATATTCAGGCCAATTAGTATTTGTTTTCTCACTTGAGAAAATATACCCAGAAATTTTAGGCGTTTGTAATCATAACCAAGAAAGATTGAAGGCCATACTGGAAACACTATAATTTTCACTTCTTATTTTAGAAGTAGAAACACTTGACGTGGGCAATTTTCAAAGTGCTGAGAGAAATGTCGTATCTTATCGCTTAACAGAATTTGCTGATGGTCTGTATCTCCCAGTTCTCTTTCAAAAATCGTCCTCATCGTGCTGTACAAGTGGAAATATACAGTGGCCTGTATCAGTGGAAAAGTGATTGATTCCAGTTCATAATTATTGATTATTTAACCTGTATAAAAATAACCAGAATGCATCTCTGTCTTGCTCTACAGTATTATTAAATTACTACATGAATTAATGTTTTATTTGGATAATAGAAGAGCTGGGAATCAGCTTCCATTGCAATCTTTGGCAGATCAGCTCACCAGCAGTAGTGCGAATGCGGTCACTTCGCCATCCTCTCTTTCTGGCAATCTGTGCATGACACTGCATGATACCATCTGAGGAGTTTGCTTTTTAAAAATCTGTTATGCTATTTTGCCAAGATTCTTGGCAAAGTATTACTGGACACTAAAAATTCACTTTGGGAATAAAGGTCAAAATTCTTTTCATGATATTACCATATTACCTACAATAACTTACTGTACGTTAGAAATAGAGTGAAAGTCATTTTGATCTGTAAAGATTAATGACTAGTTGTGAATTTTATTCTTTCAAAACCAATTATGCAGATTGAAAAGTTAGCTTTGAATCAACTGTTAGATGCGCCCCCTGTAAAATATGGGCAAATCTGCTGAAATTACCAGACTTACACCGATTAAGTATAAATTATATAAATATTCATACTACTATTAACAGTCATTTACTATTTATAAGGGAAAGTAAAATTTTCAGGAAAGATTGCTGTATGTAGTGTTTGTGTTAATCATCACTGTACACTTTTGATATTAACAGGATTTCTAATGTAGTAATATGGAACCCTGAGTTCTTAATTTCACTTTCCTCTAGGTTTCCATATGTTCATACCTGACAGTGGGTCTTGATTTGAAAAGTCAAATGAGTAAAAGTAATCCACAGACTTTGGTAACTTACTACTGTCTTCAGACTCACGTTAATCTTCAAGCTGCAGCTTGTCATTTAGACGTGTCTTATGAGTATGGGAATTGTCTAGCACAAACCGGCATTAATATATCAGTCTTTTCCTGCAAAATATGACATCGTTGTTTACCTAAGCATGTCTAGTGTCTGCTGTAAATAGCTAAGATTGTGTTGAGGAGCTGGGGATGAAGGAGTGAAGCTGAGCCTGCGAAGAAGGTAAGAGTGGGGGAAGGTGGTTAGTTTTGTCTTTTTCTCACTATCCCAATACATTTTACTTAGCAATACATTCAATTACTTTTCCTCACATTCTGGCTGTTTTGGCCATGATGGTAAACTGGTAAATGACCTTCCTGTCCTCATCTCAACCCACGAGCTTATTCATCTTATTTTCTTCCCTTGCTCTGTTGAGGAGGAGGAGGGAGAGAGCGGCTGTATGGGCATCTGGCCAAAGTAAACCCACCACATACAAAGAAAATGAAGATCTAACATCAAGTTTGAAACAGATTTAACTCCATAGTAAGCCCAGCAAACAGACTTTTCTGCAGAGGGCAACATTTGATCTCAAAACAATTTTTCCACCAGTGTATTCGCTGAAGTTCCTCACAGGAGATGAAGGAACAGGAGCCAGTATTCAGAGTGCCCGAGCTTTTCTTTTTCAGTTCTTCACATTCTGTCACTAAATTGACAAGAATAAATTGTTTTTCAAATTGCAAAGTCCATTTAAACCATAGGCTATGTTAAGATAACACTTTTCGTAATTACATTAATTCAACAGTTTACCAAAATGAGAACATGTCCCCTTAATTAATCCACTCTTTATCATGACTGTAACTAGTAACAAATTAATTGCTTACTTGGCCATCAAAACGTTTTTCATTGTCAGCAACATTACATGTATGTGATATTTTTCCTATACAGTAGCTAATATTGTTCCATTTTTCTGGTTATTGTATCAATTTGAGCTGAAACGGAAGATATGGAAATACTGTTTTATCTCCAAGCAGTTATGAGCTTTGAGAGACTGTTCACCTGTAAATGCATTGCAACACGGGAATACTGAACCTAATTCTCCATGTGTATAAGCATTTTCTGGTTTTGTAAGTTTGACCAAATAAAAGCTACCATCTCCAATAATAATCAGCATGGTCAAGCAATTAAAATTTAGAAATGAGAAATGCTGGTTCAGGACAATAATTAAACTGAAGTTTTCTGTCTCAGTTGGTAGTAATTTATGGGCTTATGCTGATCTTGAAACGGATTGGTTGATATTAGCTTTTGGATTTACGAGTTACTGAGACACAGACGTGCTCCTTTTTCTCATATTCAGGAAAATAAATGGCTTGCTTGCAATTTACCTTTTACCTGCCAACTACTGAAAAGTTTCTTGCTTTCTTTTTTTTTTTAAGTTATCTTTTTTAGTTCTACATGTACCGGAAACATTTTTTCCTGTCTCTATGGGTTTACAGGATTGACATCGGCCTGTAGATTTCCCCCTCAACTCTTTGTGATCCTGGCATGCCTAGGGACTGGATTCCAAGGGTGAAAATGAATTCAATTCTTTGTGCTTTATCAAAGCAGCTGAGTTGTGTACAGTCCACTTACTGGTTTCATGTATTTTGTTAGCCACAGGAAATTTCTGATACAAATAGTCTAGCTGGCAACATTTGTCTTCCCCCTGTACTGGATGTCGCTTATTCTGTTTCAGTTTTCAGCTGGTATATTTTAGGCAGGTTAAAGATACTCTTGGTTATTATTCCATCTGCATGGCTAGATCTTTGTACATGAACAGTAAGAATACTAACAGTGTGGAATCCCTAAGAAGTTCATGATCTTTTCGGATCAGCTAGCAAATAATGTTTGCTTACAACTATCACGAGCAGGCTGTAAGTGCATACAAAAGCAAGCTATATCTTGGGTGCCTGAGACCTTTTTCTCCTTTCTGAAGCTGATTAAATAATGTAAATGCACACGTACATACATAATAAGCATCTGCATGGTCAGACTGCCAGAAACAAACACATTTACCACCATTGCTAGGGACTTGTTGTGTCGTACAAATGTGTCATCTAAGTCTGATACAGTGGCAGCCCTGTGACGGATTTAACAAGATTAGATGACCTCCAAAAAAAGCTTTGCAAAGCATTAGAGATAATGCTATGCAAATTGACATGCAGCACAGACAGAACACGTAATAATTACTCCTTCTCCCTTTTAAAACATTTTTCTCCTTTGGAGGTCAAGCCAGGTTAATTTATAGGGTCTGGAAGTGTCTGTTACACACGCTGTCGTCCTTTTCAGAAAATGAAGGAAAAAACCCACCAATAGTTCAAATTAGGAGAAGTGATCAGTGCACATTATATTAACAGGTCTTCCCTGAGCCTCAAAGGTCAGGGAATTTCAGTTCACAGTTGGACAAGCTCCAACAGGACTAGCACTCAGAGTTAATGTGACCCTGCTGGGTTAGAAAATGATTCAAAAAGACTGAAAAACTCCCCAACAAACCATTGAAAAGTAATTGCTCCGGCAGTGATACACTCCTGCGTTGAAGGGTTTCTTCCGGATAAACTCAGTGGCATCTGATTTATGGGTTACAGTTCCCATAGCCCTGTCTCATGAATGCTTTCCGACAGCACAACTTTTCCCATCAAAGCACTTCATCCTATTGAGGCATTTGCAGAATCATGCCCATTGCGTTGAACATGGCTAAAATGTAAAACTTTACTGAAAAATCTAACCCCCCATTGTTGGTCCTACAGATAATGAAGTGACTAACTGTGGGTGGTTTTATTAGGCCTTCCAGCTTCAAATCATTATTTATATTCAAGTTTCAACATTTTTTAGGAACTGCCTTTAATCGTCCACCATAATCCTAAGAGGATCCATACTACAGCAACTACAGATTGTGTAGGTGGACTTGAGCTTGTTTGGTATTTGGTTATACTTCATGAGATCGGTGTAAATTGTAAATCCACTGCAGCATATGGAAAAGTGAAGCGTTTGATTTTTTTTTTTTTTAAAGGGCAAAGGCATGGTTGCATTGTGCAGTGGAGGACAAAGTAAGGAGCCATGCACTGTTGGGTTTTCAGTTTGCATGGGTATTTTGCTTTCAAATCCCATCTTCTAATCATCCCCACTAACCTCCTAGAGTAAGCTTGGAGCACCCTGACTAGATTTCTTTCAAGCATGTTTCAACTGGCAGATCCAGCCCGTTGACTGCAGTGCATGCAGTGCACAGCCCAGCACAGCTCCAAGGTAACTAACCCCTGCCTGAAGCGTGGGAATTGTTGACGCTGTTGATTGTATAACTCCTCAGGTTGACACGTGCTGGGCCTTGCCGCTAGCTAATGTGGGCTATTCTCTGAGATACCTCAGGAGCTGGAAACTGTGCTGTGGAAGAGGTTCCTGTGTGGCCAAGATGCCCTTCTTAGTAAAGGCTTATCAGCGTTATTGCATTGGCCATCTATAAGGCTTTCCAGGGTCAGTCATATGTAGTACTGACCACACTGTAGGCATATCAGATCATGACTTTCTAGACCGTGACTATGTAGGACAGATGAACATGTCAATTTCTAAATGTCTAAGGCAGAAGATTTCTCACCAGCCTGAAAGACTGGCAATAGCCAGCTCAGATTTAAATTTAGTAGTGGTTTGGAACAAGATTCTCCTATGATATTTTGAGAACTTCTCTTGAAGTTTCTTTTGAAAATAAGACACTGATGACTCAGTCATTTGGGCAGTTACGAGAAATGCTGACATGAAAGCGGAATGAGTAATAGAGATGTTGATAAATAAAAAGAGCTACTGGTGTATTTTATGTAAGGCTCTCGAAATCCATTTTGCAGCATTTTCATTAAAGATTAACAGCCCAGGGTCGGAACTACTTTTCCAACTTCACCATAGTAAAAAAAGATGAAAAAAACCCCAAACAAAAAAGTCACGGTCCTTTTGGGAAAGTGAAGAGTTTGATCAAAGATCCTCTAAAGAAGTAGTGTGAGTTGACCACATCAGCATGGGTCTTATTTTGGATTCTGACTCTAGGGCAAAAAGACCTAGTATTACACAAGAGCAGGCTCTCATGGGTTTTTTTCAGGTTAGTGCAGCTTGATAAATAACTTTTTTTTTTATTAAAATCAAAGATCGGTTCCCAGACTGTTGGTATTTTACTGTTATTAATCACAGCCAAACTTTGGAGTCACTACCAAACCACGATGAATGAGTAAAGGGTCAATGGAGAGTAGCAGAGCCTTTGCTGATACTAGTACCACATTGCTCTAGGCAGACATCACACCAAGACATTGCAGGAACATGTAGCTCAAGCAGAAAATGGGAGAAGACATAGGAGCAAGGGGAAGTGTGGTGTTTCATGTCATACAAAAAGCTGATGTTGAAGTAAGACAGAGCCTCCTCGTCTTCTCACTCTAAGGGTACCACCCTAGCCACTTGGCGGTTTTGCTTACTTGCTGTTCGCTTTTATTTGTATGCTTTGGTTGTTTTTTAATGCAAGATCTGAATGGTAAAGGAGGGTAAAGAACTGTCTGTAAAGCACTACATTGATTTTGGTGTTGCGCTGTTCACTTTGCTCCAATATAATCCATTATATCATTTGGAAATCTAGGGATAAGGAACTGTCTGCAAAGTGCAGAAGTCTCAGTGTTAATGTGTTCAGTGTGTTTCAGTATTAATTTATAATAGTGGTTGGAAATGTAATCATTTAGTTAGATGGGTCTTTAACTAGATTGGACTTCTGCCAACTAAACACATAATTCATTGACCAGGTGGCCTCAGCCCTCTCTTCAATTTTGCCTTTTTCTCTGGTTGATTCACCATGGATGTTTTGTAGAATTTTTGCTTCATTCAAACTGATTATCTTGGTAGGGTAAAAAATTAATCTTAGGCAACAAAGAAAAACATTTCTGCTTGCAGGAGCATTATAAATGCTGAGAAATTGTTTTTCAAGGCAAATGATGGATTATGAAACAATAGAATAAAAACTTGAAAGATGAGAACAATCACAAGACCATCAGGCTAAGATAACCAAGAAAGCCTTAAAAGTATTGTTCTTTTCTCCATTCAAGGTGGTATATTGCTGTGTTTGTTTGTTGCCTTGTTAATTATGGATTATTATTTTAATTTTTCTGCCTTGGGTTGTTCGTGTATTATAGAAGAGTGCATCTTGTATTGGGTTCTAGGCCACCGCCACCTCCAAGATAAGTATATTGTTTCTTGTGTGAAAGTGAGAATAAACAATTTGCACATTAGAAAATATAAGCTGATTGATCCAAGAATGATTAAAAAAAAAAAAAAGCTAACCCTCCTCTATGCGCAACACTGCATGGGTTGCTAAATGTGCTATGTTTTTATTTACTGTGTTATAAAAAATCAGCTAGTGGTCACTGCCAGCGGCAACTTGTTGCACTACTTCATTCAATAAACAACCTTTTTTCACAAATCCTCTCTTCCTTTGAGATCAATAGAATGGCAGGACTGCCTTCGGTTTCTGATGTTCTGTAACAGAATGACTCATTTATAAATGTGCATTTTAATCATGTTAAGGGAACTAATAATTTAAAAATTGGTCTTTTCCTCACCTGTGCAAATGTAAGAAGAAAACACCATCTAATAGAATCATTTTAGGGCTAAAACTCAAATAGTTCTCTCATGTCTGAAACTTCAGTGCTCTCAGAAAAAAAAACCCAAACTTTTCAGTTCATGAACCCTAGCAAGCTTTGCAACCATTTACTTCTCCCCATCCCCTGTTAGTCCCTTGATTGGATATCAATTTATAGGAATTTCATCAAAAAGACTACCCAAGGGAAATTAGTCTGTAAAGTCCATTTGAACACTGTAGAGTTCAAATGCTCTCTCTACTGAGCAAACAAGAAGTAATGAATATTAAACAAATCTGTTATCATCATAGCGTAACACCTGACAATGCATAGCTATAATCCACAAGACATTGGCTTTGTAGATCTGTGGCTTTTTCTAATATGAAAGGGTCAGGTCCTCCAGCACATGTGAATTATCATTACTATATATTGACTCTTCTAGATTTATTTTCATGTAAGCTAAATATTACGATTCTTCTTTCACATATAATAGCCATAATTTCAAACAAAAGATCTTCCTCGGTCTTAGTTTTGAAAAGAAAATTTACTGTTATCACACAATTCAGGTCCAGATGTTAACTATAGTCTCCCAATAGTTGTAGTTTATAATAAGATATTATCCTTAACAGAATTAACTAGAATTATCTCAATTATATGTTATTTGACCCAATTACATGTTCAGAATCCTGTAAATGATGACCAAGAACTTAACTTGCGCACAAGTACATTTTGTGCACAAAATGTAGTTACTTCTTTGCGTAACAAATATTCTTGTTGTGCATCTTTTTGCCAATTTATGTAGATACTTAAAGGTTATATAAGTTTAAAAAACATCCAAAGCAATTAGACAAGTTCAAGATGAAGTTAATGGTCCTGCAGGACCATTAACTAAGTGACATGATCTCCGATTTTAGCCAACAGTAGTGGAAGGTTGGGCAAATATGCTAGCAAGTTGTTTACTTGCTAGTTATCCTGTGTCCTGGGCTTTGTCTGGATCTTCAATTTCCTAATTACAGTGTTAGAGTAAGTTTTCAAGTCAGGCAAGGGGCGCTTCAGTTTATAGCAAAAAAATCCATTTAGCAAATCTGCTTCAGTATGATATCATGCATTATCTCAAATACCAGACACTTGGATATGATTCCTGATTGCCTTGTATGCTCAAGAAATAATGAGATTCCATCTGTACTTCGAAGGAAAAAATATTTAACATTCGACTGATAAATTTAACGTAAATATTGATAAGTATCTCTCATGTGATACTTTCATTTTTAAAAATAAAAACCCCAAAGATTCTACAGTTCATTCTCTGCCTTCCCAAGTAATACTGGGATTTCAAATCTTTTAAAAAATGTATTTTATATGTTGTGTCAGACATCAAACTGTTGCTTGTTACTGCTTTGAGGAACGTAGAGTTCAGCAGTGAAAGGTTAACAGAGCTCTTGAGCATAGTGCTAGCATTTCTACAGAATACTGCTGATCAAATAATTAAGAGCAACATAAAGACGTGAAGCATTAACATTAATGTTTGATAGCACAGCACAAATCTTCGTAATTACATTTGATTAATTGTAGGTGGGAAGCAGATTGTTACAGAATATAGCTTTTCTGGCACTGGGTCTGGGGTTTTTTCCTTGTGAATCCCGAGTAGTGTTGCATAGAATTACACAATTAATTCTTCCTACATATTTACAGACTGTAAGGTTTGTTGTGATCGACACACGACTAAGCGCATGCTAGCAATTATTTGTAAGAGTTGCTTTGAAAAGCAAGCACTGCCTGATAGTATTCTCAAACTGCTGAAGACCATGTAAGAAAACAAAATTTGTTGTATTTCGTAAGTCAGTGGTGTACAAATGCAGAGGGGTAAATACATCAGAAAAAAAGCCAAAATTCCCCAGGCTTTTGTAGTTTGATGCATAAACTGATCTGTAGTGAAGCTGAGGGCAGGTGTACAGTTGAGTTGTTAGCATATGGCCAGCTAGACCCTTTGACTTTATTGTGCACATTAAATAATAGTGTTCATGAGTTAATTTCAAACAGATGTGTTTGTAGCATAAAGTGTACATGACTTGGAAAATATGGCCATAAAAGTCTGAAATGCTTGTTTCCAAGACTGCAATGGAATGGTTTGTATTGCTAACTGTTGAAAGCAGGCTGTTCTCGACGTAAATTCATGGAAATGTTTTGGAGAGTTTGCAGTAAGAAGACAATTTTGCATTTTTACTGGCTTCATTAAACACCATCTTCAACTGGGAATCATAAATATTTTCCAGATTGATAGTTCTACTCTCTTTGCAACACAGACTCTCTCAGCTTGCTGTGAAGTCCCCACAATTTTGAACAAGAAACTTGCCTTAACACTAATAAATATTTTTTAGGAAACATTTCTAGTTTGGAAGCTTATTAGACTGGTTAATAGAGGTGGTATCGTTTTGACCGTTAAATCATGGTAGATACTTGCACTGTGCTCTTTTGATTGTGATCTGCAGTTTTGGGGTTCTTTTCTGTGACTGTTTAAGTCCTCATCTTTCTGTTTCCTTGCATCCTCAGCAGTTGTTTACCTGTGCAAAACCTAGTCTCTCGATTAGATGTTTGCACTCATCTGCTACATGTCTCTATGCGCAGAAAGAATTTATTTAATTTTAAAGAAAGGGGAAAGAAGTGGTGTGAGAGCCACATGTTTTCAGCCCACTAGTGCTCTAGAAAGATCTGAAGCCACAAGCAATTTTAGACAGATTTTTGAGCATGCAGGTCATATCAGGGTCCTGGGCAATTCTGGACATCCAGCTCATTTCAGTGTTTAAAAGGTATCCTTTGCAGTGATCTTGGTCACACTCTTTGTCTTTTGGCGCTCTTTTTCTTCATTTTCTCTTCATTCTCTTGCCTTCCTTGCTGCCCTGTCATTTTTATATGGCTGCTTTTTCTAGTTGGAGTTGCTCAGATAAGGCAGGTTTTTTACAGCTGTGTTTCATCTTTTGACAAGTCCATCACTTAAACAGCGACTGGAGCTTGTATTTTGTATCAAACTCTCTTGTGTGCCCAAGCCTTGTGTGGTGCTGGGGAATGCAAGCAAACAGGTATGCAGCTAATGATCACATCAGGTGCTGCATCTTGTCCTTGTCTCCCTCACAGCAAAGAACACCTTCTGTTGCACCAGAACTTAAACTGGCAGCACCTCAACAAAATCTCCAGCAAGCCTTTTTGCTGCCCAGTAATCTGCAACCACCTGGCACTGGAGTGCCTGAGGAATTCAGTTATTCCCAGGCTCATATTTCTAAAAAATATGCTTTATGCTGTCTTATTACAATACATTTTCTAGCAGTGGTAGTTTAAAATACCCATGTGATAGCTCTGGGGTCTGGCTGTCTGTCTCTGTGCCTAAGTAAAACTTCAGTCCTTCTTAGAGTTAGGTGATAGATCTTTCTCTTCACTGATAAGAATTCAAACCTCTGTTTTAGTGAGAAACCAAGCACTTTGAATCTCTTTCATGGCTTCCTCCCCAAGTACTCTGTGATCTTATTTTAAATAAAACAGCTATAATTGTTAATAATAAGAGCTGGAAAAAAGAATATCTTGCCTAAGATGGAAATTGTGATTTATTCTGGCAGTCATGTGCTGAATTCAAGTGAGTAATGCAGACAAACTGGGGGAATGCCTCTGGTCCCTGATCTGTTCTGCTCACCTGACACTGACAGTTCATATATCCTTGTGTAGGTCAGACCAAACTGTCGTGTTAGTAGTAGAGCATATAAACGTAATACAAAAATGTAATAAAAAACAGAAAAGCTCTGAAATTTATTTTGCGCGGCCACTGAAGCTGTGTCCCAGGTGTAACACGGACAATGCATTAAAATCTGCTCACAACCGAGATGAGTAGAGATGACATGCAGCCTGGTTGCTCTCTAGGGAGACAGAGGTGAAAAACCTTAGCTTATTTTCTGTGCTATTCTAAAATGAAATCTTAGGTACCCTTAACATCTGTGGCTAAAAAGCATTTGTGGCTCGTTATGGGTGTTGAAAACAATAGATGCTGTATAGACAACAGTATGTAGTGGCAAAATCTGAAAGCTGAAATTGTTTTTGAGAGAAAATTCAGCAGCTTTTACTGCCACCACTGAAAGATAAATAGCAACTGAAAATAATTGTGTCTTTCTTTTCACGTCTTAGTAATAACAAGGTTTCTAATGCCTTAATAATGCAAAGGTAGCCATACTATATCAATATTTCATCTTGTTTAGCCAGTGCTTAGCGAGTGGGGATGAAGAAAAGTGCTGCAAGAATTTGTAAAGCAAATACTGCTCTTCCTGTAACTGCAGTAAATCTAGTCCCAATAATATCTGATTTATTTGTCTACAGAAGATACCATATTTCAGGATGGAAAAGATGATACAAGGGCTGTGTCCTTTTGAACAATTAACAGTTTCCATGACTGGTTGTACCCTGATTTGACTATCTAAATGCTTCTATTGTAATAAGTGAATTTCATACTTTTGGATACAGTTTTTTAGTGTTGGATTGTCACACAGTATTTTTCGTTAGAAGAAGAATGAAAGCAAGGATTTTTATGCTAGTAAAAGCCAGGATTCTTGGGGGTTTTTTTTCCCTTTCGACTGCTGACAACCTCTTCTGCTTGACAACTGGCACAATCTACACATGCAATGCTGTATTTCTCAGGAATTTTCCATATCATAGGCAGAGGTGTTGGGAGAGAAATATTTATCTCAGTGATGATTTTCAGTCATCATGACTAGCCTGATAGCCTCATTTCTAGGTTTGGGGTTTTTTTGAAGCTGCTGGCAACTAATTACTCATGATTCAATATGCATACAAATATGTGTAACAATGAATGCGGCTGGGAGGATTGCAAAAAAAAAAATCATGCTGGTTATCACTGATTTTGAAGAGTAGAGGGATGAGCTAAGGTTACATGACTGTCCATATTAATTCATTTCTTTATTTTCAGAAGTCTGCATTTATTGAAATATAGTTTTACAGGATGGGATAATGACTGGATAACCATAACTCTCTTAATGAAGTTTTTCTTCTGCCACTATCATCTCATTTACTCCATTTACTTATTTACCTTCTGGGAGAAAATTCCTTCATGTCATACAGGTTAGAATATCAGCTGGGATATATAGATCAAATACTGGGTCTAATCCCAACCAGAAACTTCTAACAGCCAGCCTTCAATATTAGCCAGCAGTGTTCAGACATATAAGTATATTGCAAGACGTTTCTGTGTGCAACTTGTAGTACTACTGAGCAGCAGAAACTTCTGAATCTAATGCAGGTTTCACCTAAAGTAACAGCTTTGGCTTGATACACCTTTACCCATCTGTTCAGAACAGTTTTAGGAGGGTAGAGGTTTGGAGACATTAGTCTGCTAAGATATTTTTCCATTCTTGTGCTTTTCTCTTCTTTCTTCTGCATCTTTCTGTTGCACTTCTGTTCATCTCAAGAAAAAGGCCAAGCTCAAAACCTGACTCAAACATTTCATCAGTGCTTTAAAGGGGACTTCAACAAATCCTAACCAACTCATGACAAATTTTAGTGTTTCTGTGTATAGCCTTAATATTCAAAATAGCTCCAAGAAGGGAGAAGGATCAACGCTTTGCCAAGAGCTCTTGCCGGAAACGGATGTTTTCTCTGTAGATTTGTACACTGTATGTCTAGTGGGGAAGAAGAATCATGGTAGCATAATTAAGCTGCAGAAATTAACATCAGGAAGATTTAAAATCTGGGCCTAAGGAAACCTGAAAGTTGAGGAGACAAAATAACCAGGCCTTATTTTTAGATTTTGAAAGGATAAAGCTTTTAGTACTTTACAAGCGCAATTGCGTTGTGTTTGTGCATCTGAATATAGCTTCTGTTGTAAAGAAAATGTGTAATGATTAGACTATTGTGGGCTGGATTCATTAAAGGAATTAGCTTGTGTTTGGTCATATGTGTTTATGTAGTTATACGCGTGAGATGTGTATATAAATCTATTCTCACACAGAGGACTTCATCAGCTTTAACTTCAGATTGCCAGACTACACAGCCCACCAACACAACCTGTAAGGGATGGGGGGACGGACCCTGTTCTTCCCTGTATTCCTTGCTCTATGTTGTATTCATTAACTGTGTCTTTTAATTATTACTCTATCCATGCCTTATGTAGAAACTTGGAATCTCCTTTCATTCCAGATGATGGGGAAGCAGTTCCGACTTTGACTTGGTTTCCTGAATATATATGGTCATGATTTTTTCTGATGATGGCTGAAGCTGTTGTCAATGATATGATATGTTCTCCCACATGTTATTTTTCATAGTTTGTAAACTTACAGACTTTGTAACTTGCATGCTTTTATGTGAGGCTGGAGTGCAGATGGAGTTTGTGAAAGAAAACCATCTTGGGCTGCAGTGTTTTGGAAATTCCAGTGTATCTTGTTGGTCATCTTTTGTTCTCAATTTGCCTGTATTTATGTCACATTCCACTCTGCTTTTGATACGGTCTGAGGGTATGTAAGCATGATTTATGATAATGATGACATATGGATTGTTTATTTAACATCGGTCAGTGAACTGTGGGACAGCTGATCTTGGTGGGTAGTGACAGTGTGTTACCAGCATAAGTGCTTTGGGCAGCTCTTAATGTGGTGATGCCTCAGGAATCATTCAGTCCAAATATGACTCCCCTTTAAGGATGCTCCCTTCCTATTCTTCCATTTCTACTTTGCTTTGCAGAACATATCCTATAACCTGTGGTTTGCGTTCTCAGAAGCTTATCTTTGCCAGAAGAACACGACCATAGCTATCTATTGAAGGATTGCTCCCTAGTGGCTTATCTAATAAAATGTTTTTATCTGGAAATGTCACATATAAATAAAGGCCAAAGATCATTCAGCATCTCTGCCAGACCCCCTCCATCATGCTATGCTTACTGTCACAAGACATTGAGTTTCATAAGAGAGCAGCTGTGCCAAGTATTCCTAACAAAAAATGAGTACCAGTCAAAACTGCTTTGGCTTTCACTGCGAATTTGGGCCACGATCATAAAAAGCTTGCAAATATGCATCAGAAGTCAGCAGCTGCTATCGCTCCCATGCTGTCTGTGGAATGGATGGGCTTTCCCTCAGGTCACCAGTGCTCTATTCCACGTTACTCTCCTTGCATTTGCCAGAGGTCCTGTGTGGTGGTTTTCTCCGCTACTGGAAATCAGCATGAGGACTTCTGCTACGGCCACAGGCTCCTTTCCTAAAACACGGGAAGGCCAGGAGGCTGCTGCATCTAGGACACAAGGTTTTCTCTAATGAGTGGGACAATTTCTCTTAAGATTATTGGGTCTTATGGAACTACAGAACATGCCAACTGTGGCATCTTGATTTATCTTTTTATTTAAACCGTGATGAGGGAATTTCTTATATTGGTAAAATCTACTCAGTTTGCTTATATTTTCTGTGATGCATGGAAGTACATGTTATCTGGGCTGGAGTAAGTAGGTGTGTCACTTCTGGGTCCTTTTTCTTACTCTCCTGCTTGTACACATACTACATGTCAAGATGGCAGATGAATGTGTTCTTTAGTCTAATGGTCTATTTGCTCTACATAATTTCTCTTGCTCTTTCCCAGTCTCGTATTCCTTTCTCCCCTTGATTAGTAACCATGGTGCTTGTAATGTGCGGCAATTATAGATTGGAACATACCAGCACAGAGTAATTTATGCAAAAGTAATTACTTAAATGACTCTTCATTATATTGCAATCAAATCCTAGATGCTCTGGTATAGATGTTACATATCCAATCTCAGCATGCTACTTAAAGTCTTTGAGTCCGATTCTGAGATGATGTAAATCAGTGCAGTTCATCTACACAGCTCCAGTGCTTTGAGAAGGGCTGCGCAGCCTTGCGCAAAACTGATATACAGCTATAAAAGAGAAGAAATTGAACTTAAAAATCTAACACAGAAAGGTAGATCTGAGTGAGGCTAAAGTATTCGGAGAATAGTCTCAACAGTCCTAACAACGACAGCGATCATATTCTTTCTTCTCTGAAAGTCCTTTGAGATCATTTTCTGCATTGTTACTTTAGCCACTGAGTTAGCCACAAAGTGGTGAGTGATGTTTATGTCAATTTAAACTGCAGCTGGGGTTTTTTGTTGTTTGAGGTGGGGAGGAGGGGTTGCTGGCTGGCTAAAGACCTTAGCAGCGTGGTAGTCCCAGTTCAAGCTTTATAGTAGCAAAGTTGCCTTTGACTGTTCTCTTAGCAATTTTAGGCAAATCTGACTAGTTCGTTTGGAGGACTGCATTGAGAGATGTGTGACTGAGGCTTCAAAACGTCCTAATGAAATTAGCATGTCTAGTTCATGTTGCAGGGTACTGATGAGTGTTTGTAGAGATAGTTGCTTTAATTCGAAATATTATAATTGATTGCACTCTGAGTAATGTGGAAACTCAACCTCATTTCCTCTGTAATTCAGAGTGAAATCTAAAAATGCCCGAATCCTCTGATGATGCACAGAAAGGTGATTATCAACCATGAAGTCTTTGTGCGAGCACTAGTTCTGCATTTATTCTACCTAGCTATGTTTGCTGTGGTTTGAGTGAGTGCAAAGAAAACCCTTTTTGCTGATTCCAGTCTTCATTATATTCAGAGATTTGCATAAAGCACATTTAGTTCAATCAAGTCTTACGGAAGTAACTCCAGGAAAGTCTGAAAATCTCTCAGCTATGGTACTTAATGTGGTCAGCAGGAAATGCCAGTGAGAAACCATCCATCTTTCTGGTTCAACTGCTTTGTCATTAGATAAACAGCATGGCATCTGTGTTTCAGAAAAGTATTTCTTCCAGCAAGAAACTCTTCCCTGCTTCGTATGACACAGTTCGGCGCTAAATGTCTTTATTTCTTTGCAATTCCACCTCCTGCCCTCCTTTCTATTTATTATGAGACAATGGCAAACTGATCTCAATCTGTGTGTGAAGAGGTAATGCCACATGTGAAACATTTTAATGTACACCCTTAGCTAAGGTTGTTTATATTAAAACTGTTACTACCTTGAATTCATTATTTTGTTAGTCAGCTAGTCTGTAGGAGATTACTGAAGCTTTGTTTACATGTAGAAGTGCGTATGAACTTCACTTCTAAGTTATAGTTACACCTTACTCTATGTATAAGTAATACAATTAAACCAGGATGCTGACCAAAACATACTATTCATACAAGTTTACTTTCAATTCATACTTTGAGACTGTCAAAATAGAGGTAAAAAAGAAGTTTGAAGAGACACTTGGCTTATTTCTATTAGGGCACAAAAGAGCGTGCTTTTGTTAAAGATGATATAAAAATACAGCAATTTCATGGTCTTCATTTTGGATATGGGTCCTCTGGTTTTTTGATGATTCAGACCTGCATTTTTCTGTGATGCTCCAGTCTCGTAAACGGGTCGGCTTTCTGTAAATTCCTAATGAAATTAATGAAGGAATTTACCTTAGTCCTGTTTGTATTCCTTTATGTGTCTGTCCAAATACTGAAGAGAGTGTATTGATTGGTCTTTCAGATCTGCTGTGTCACTGTTAGTCCTGTTTGCTTCATGGGCATGATGAAGGTATTCGAGTCTATAACAATAATAATGCTATATATTTAGAATCAGTGACTTTTTATTGACGGTAAAATACAGAAGTAAAAAGATTTTCTGTCCTTATGAGGAAAATCTGAGCTGAGCATTTGTTTGTGAAGTTTGTCGTTTGGGGTTTTTTTGTCTCTAGTTTAAAATTGTTCTCCTTCTGGACTCTTTGTTTTTAATCTTGGCATGGAACAAACCATTGCTTCTTGGGTAAGTATATAATTGCACCGGAGCCTTCAGGAGTTTCATCTATTTACTTACGGAAAGTGTCTGTCATATTAATTTACTCAAGATCACCTTTGGCTGACACAGGGATAGTAATAGTGGACATTTCATCAAGTAAAGCCAAGAGCCTGTGTGGAGGATGAGCTCCTCCATACTGTATTGTGTCAGTTGAATGATTACTTTCTAGAAGTCACCATATTGAATTGGAAAAAGCAATGAACTTCCATTCTTTTTCAGGGATAAAAAGGAGAGGGAAAGAAAATCATTCATGTTATTACAGGCTGTCATTAGTTAGGATAAATTTTGTATTAAGGAACACATTTATGAGTGACATGGTTTGGGTACTTTCAGTATTGGTGAGAAAGATTTTCTGAAATCTGTAACTAATTAAAACTGCATAATTTAATAATTAGATTTAATTAAGGATAATTGTATCCAGTTTTGACAACCTGCAATACAAAGTTCTCCCAAATTACCATTTTTGTGTTTCTTCACTTCAATTCATAAACTGGTAAATTGACTGCAGAAATACTTTACATTGATGTTAGAAACCAGTTAAACGCTACCTGGATTTTCACATTAAACAAAATATATTGATAAACAGCCAAATGATAACACTTAGGCCAAGATTTACATGGATCCATTGATTTTGACAGAGTAAGCACCTAAATTACTTTTTGGATCTGTTCCATAGTTTTTTGCTTTGAAAGTTGTACAGAATTAGCATCTATTTTTATTTCTTACTTGTTAAATAGATTGTGTTAAAGTGCTGAGGTCCTGAAAAGGTCTCCTGAGATCACGTTTTGTGTCATATCCCGTAAATACTAAATTAATCTTGAAGTGTTAGGATTTCAGGTATTATTACAGTAATATATCCTTGTCCTGGAGGACCCATAGTTGTTATGTTATAATGATCCATAATCTTTGTTTTCTATAGATACGATGTCTGCTTAGCCTTCTACTATAGCAATGCGTAATCTACAGAGACAGGAAAAATGAGAAAATATTTGAATGTATTTATCAACATTGACACTAATAATGCAATTTGCCAAGTTATTTTCTGTAGCCCTCAGCTTCACCAGGATTACTAAGATCCACCTTTTCCCTGTTTTGGAATGCATGAGAAGTGTACAAAGCTCTTGAGGATTTTGAGTTACTCCAAGGGTAACAATTATGTCTTGAAAATATGATTCTGCTTATTTCACTTTCAAGTGCTTCATTTCATGACTGCAGAAAGTATTAATCTAATTTGCTCCATGAAGCTGTGTGTCTTATCTTCCAAGGTATTAGAAAAAGATCTGATATTTCATAGCTGTTCTGTTCTTAAATAATATCAGACTTGGCAAAAAATGTCTTTTTCTGGTAGAAGTCACAGACCGTAGTATTTTCCATTTTGCTGATAAACTTACTTTCTGGGGCTAGGACCATCGTAGGCAGAATGTGGCAAGGCTGTTGGTAGCTTTGGAAGAGCCAAGTAACAGCCGTCTTGGCATAAGAAATGAGCTATTGAAGGGAGAGTAAAAAGGCTGGGCCTCTGGTTTGGAGAAGAAAATACTATGGTGAGGATATGAAGGAGATGAACAAAATCATAATGTAGAGCAGGACTGCATACACCAAAACTATGGGAAATCCATTTACGACATAGACGAGAAAGTACTTTTTTTGTTTGTTTTCTTTAACAGTGGTATTGAACTTCTGGAACTTGTTACCAGAGCTGAAAATGCAGACAGACGAGAGTGGGAGGTTCACAGAGGATTAGTCAAACCTGTGGGCAGCAGGTTCATAGCAGACATCATGGAGAAGGGGTAGGGAAGCCTTTTCCATCCAACAGTCCTGAGTGAGTGACTGGAGTTGCCTGGGAAGGAGAAGTGGGAATGGACAGACTTGCAGATATCTGCTCCCAAATAACTTTTCCTACTGCCGTGGACAGAGAGGGTAGATCGACGTACTCAGCTTCATGTGGAGTAGAGCGATCATTCTTCAAAAGAGCAAGCCCAATAGGATATTTCTTATACCCTTAAGTAAATCTGTATTTTAAAAAATAACCATGTAGTACATGGATGTACGTACATGTAGTACATTTACTACATAAATGCAGTAGGAGTTGCTGAATTTGAAACAGAATTTTTGGGGGCTCTTTGCCTGTCTCGTGGTTTTCTTTTGCCATTATCACTTCTAGCATCTGCTCTCTTATTATACATGCAGCAAGAGCAAAATCTCCAGAGGGCTTCATTCACTCTGTCACTTTTCCTCCACGGTTGCCCTGTGTATGTTTACCCAATTTTAGTCCTGTAACATAAAGGCATATGTATTGCATATATATGTATTTGCATCTTGCACAATTCTGAATCACTTCATAATTTTGTGGTAAAAGTCTATGTAGTGTTATTCCAGACAAATCATAAACTCAAGAAGTGCTGCCTGCTGCTGAGCACTGTGACAGGCTGTATCTTGTCCATTTAGCTATGAAATATGGCTGCACTGCAGCTTTGGAGGAAAACCAAACCACATCCTTTTAATGGTGCTTTCCCTTATTATTGCTGTTACTGTTTTCCAATATGAAATGTAGTCTTCAGTTGTAAATGCATGTGGATGTTAGCTATGGTTCTTTGGTGGTGTGATTACAGGAATAAAACTAACAAAAGCTACTCTACTCCTGCACTCCAGTAATCACATGCAGAGTGCAATTAGTGGGCTTCAGCTAGCTGAAAGTCTCTACACAGTTCTCCTTCAACTCTGAAGGAAAGTTCAAATGAACCAAATGCACAGCTTTGGTAGATAAGTAAAAAGATAAAGAATTTGGATTCTTTGTAGGTGCTTTGAGATTTGGGGGATGGTGACTCAAGAAGCGTTATGCAGTTTAGTTTACATTAACAAGTTGCAGAGTATTGATTATCTGTCATACGCATATCCAAAATCATTACTGGTGAGGGCCGAAGAAGTTTAGGATGAAAGGTTCAAGAAAGGTCCTTCTGCAAGATGAAATGTGACACACTCACAGATGAGATAAAGTCAACATTGACACCTGTTGGTAATTCTGAGATCTAGAGAAGAATTTCACATATAGGAGAATAACGGAGAACAAGCAAATAGCTTGAAAGCTAAATTAAAGGAAGATTTCTTGCATCTTTGAGAAACAGAATGTAGTTAGTAAAATACATGATCTTAGAAATTATTCAGTGATCTTAGAAATTATTCAGTGGATAAATGACCAGCTTGCAGCTTTGCTTTGGATAGCCAAGACTGCGTTTGTTTATATAATTTGGTGATGCCCTTACTCCCATCTCTGTACATTTCACAGGAGGGCATAGAGAGAATTGTTTTTCTGAGTTGTTGAGTTAAGCACTTGCTCAATGAAGTTTTCTGATTCAGAACTAATGTAAGAGAGAAGCAAGTTTTGTAGTATATCTTATGTGGCAGTGGGTGAATACTGCGTATGTGTTCCCAGGATGCTAGCGTAGACAGCTGTTCTCGTAGACTAGAATGATAAACTTCTTCCTTCAAAGATTATACAAAGATCGAGGTATGATTTATGTACTGCAGGCACACCCAAAGATTTTGCCAGGAACCTGAAAACATCACCAAGTTCATAAACGAGCATGGTATTAGTATTCCTCTGTCCACTCTAACCAGTATATTTTATGCATAATGACGATCTGTGAAAGAAACTATTAGGCTCATGGTAGTGAAAAATAAAAAAATCAGTAAGCATATGATGTTTCTTTTCAATATGGGATATTGCTTAAGGAGCAGGACCCCGAACTTCTTTGTGTGAGCTCTAATGCTGACACCCCAGAAATTATATAATCTCACCATTGCTTCTGTGTTTTTGTCTCTTTCATCCCCAAGTCCCCATCATCGATGGCATAAATTCAAAACAAAGATTGCACATTGTCAGTATAACATAGCGATGTGAGTACAACTTACATTGTTTTTCTGAGCATAAGCAATGTTGGCTTGGTGTAAGAATTTTGTGAAGCACTCTAATCCAGTTCATTCCCTAGCCTCTCTAGAGAGATTAAAATATTCCCTTACCTTTACATGCTCCCTTTTGTTAGGATTAGATTCACGTTCCTCCAATGGGAAACAATGGTGTCATGTCATTCGTGTTGACATGAACAACAATGTGATACCCAAATAAACCAAGCAGCAAATACTCAGTGCTCTGTAGATGAGCTCTGTATGGAAGTTTATTTCTAAGCAAGTAAAATCCTATTTAAAATGCATTTAGAGAAAATTAAAATAGGATCTAATCCAGAGCCCACTAAAATTAATAGAAGGGTTTGTGCTTACTGCAGTTCTGTGTGGTAATGAATACATTCAGGGAAACTGTGATCTGCTTACAAATATTTTCCTGACGAGATGAATAATATGCATTTGCTTTGAATTACTCACTCTGACCCCAGACTGAATGATTCTCACAAAAAATTTGCGTAAAAATTATTGGTAGATGCTAAAGGCAGATTTTACTGAGAGCTTTCTGGAGAGTTTTTTGAATTCATTAATCTTTCTGTAGAGATTGGCTCTTGCACACCCTCACTGACAAGCTAGAAAGCTTTGACAATGGTCAGAACTTGTTACGGGCGTAAATGCTGATGAATGGCAAGACATTTCACTTATAATTCAAAACATGCTTCATACGTCAGCCTGAATACTTTAACTGTTAAGTAGAGTTTGATAGAGAATTCAATCCCTCCTGTCTGATTCTAGAGAACCGTGAACAGAATCTCTAGAAAGTTCATCACGATGTAATCATTCAATTCCGGTATCTGTAAAATTGTTTTTTGCCTCTCCACAGAGCCCTGCTGTTATATTGTAGGACTATTTCATATGGTATACATCAGCTAGATTTCAAGTAAATGCTTGTTACTGTAATGCAAAAAGGACTGCTATAAAAAGTGAAATCAAGCTATACAAGTAGAAACATTTAAAGTGCTTTAAAATGTGGGGTTTTGTTGTTTCTTTTAATGGGTGAATGCCCCTAAATTTTGGATGAATTTCTAGGCAGTGCCAATCATTTTTAGAAATAATTATGTTTCCTTCGTAAGGAAATGACCTTGGAGAAGGACATATTGCAGAAAGATTGTGCCTCTTGCGAAACCAAACTTTGGCTGATGCTGATAACTCAGACTTTGCGTTGTGTCCTTAAGTACAGTATGTCTCTAATCCATTAAAATAATCCTGTACTGCTTTCTGCTTGTGTACTGGATTATTTAATGGATTAGAGACATAAAAGTTTAAAGGGCCATGAAACCGAGGCCCCAAAATAATGCTACACACACTACAACAGGAAAAGGGAGAGCAGTGCAGACTTTTAACTTAAAAAAATTACTTGTAGGTTATACAGTCTGCATAGAATACTACATGGCAGCAGAAAAAAAGTGGCAAATCTTGGTACGGGCTTGTAATAGACAATCATGCTTGTAATTAATTTTAGATTATTTTGGCACAAATTGAAGAAATAATAAAATTGCATTTGGAGTAATTTGTGTGCTTCCACTGGCCTTATAATAAGGACATTGCTGAGATTAAGTTGCAGCAGAGACCTCGAATTTACAGTCCGCAAGATGTGAAAGATTAGCCAAATTTGATCTGTGAAGCTCTAGGGGGACTAGAGTATGTGGGCTATCATGAAGGTATATAAAACCCTGGGAGAGAGGGGACAGGATTGATGCTAATACGCTATTATTAGAGATAAGTAATTTAAACCGCCAAGATACCTAAGAATTTGTGGAGTGTGAAAAAACTAATTCATAAGAAATTGAATCGCTTTCCCCATGCAGAGAGTAGGTGAAAAACAGACCTAATGTTCTGAGTCAGCATTCAGTAAATTGGTCCAGAAGATTTTGAAAAAGCTAGTTTATGGGCAAATTTGGGTTTGTACAGCTGTGTTTGCTCCTTATCAAGGTTTCTTACAACTAGAGCTGATGTCCAACTGTCACCTTTGCACAACTGACAGAAACAGCAACTTGTCTTTACTCTTACTTGGAGGTGAGGGACAGATACCCACTTACCTAAATACCTTTTCTTTCCCAGCCGAGTCGGTACTGATTTTTGCCCTTTCACAAATGGTGATGGAGACGGAGTGCCTACATGCCTGAAGGGGTTGCAGCGGTCATTAGCCCATTTGCTTGTTCCCAGCTATGTCTGTTGAAGACATCTTTCTGTCAGTGGAAAACAGTGGGTCAAAACAAGCCCAGACAAATTATTTCCTTCTACCGGAGAATATGTGAAGCAGAGAGAGACTCTGCCACATCTTGTTAAAGATCACAGCGCCGTAAACAGCACCCACTCACAGAGTATTCAACGTTTCCTTGTGCCGCTCCCAACTGTTGAAAAATGTAGATGTATGAAGACAATGAATTCTCTAGATGCGGTTAACAGGTAATAAAACTGACAGTAATGCTGTTAGTGGAGGTGTTGCTTTGTCAAAAGGAGCTCTTCTCTCAAAAGGAGCTGTACTAGCCTGTTCTGCAGATCCTGTGGGTGATTAATCTCTAATTCAATTGGCAAACTAGTGATCGGCATGGCAGAGAACGCATCAAGGACTCACCTGCTTTCCTAGACAACTGCAGAGAGATAATAATGAAATGTCATTGGCTTAAGCATCATTACACTTATCTTTGAGATCCCTTTCAGCCTTTATCAATTTTATGGCAGCTGCAGGCTTTTTTTTCTGATTTTTGTCAGGCCTCATTCATTTGTATTATTTTTTCTCATTTGAAAGCTATGTAATTTTTCCCACAGCAGAGCTATGCGTCTTCGAGCACTAATAAAAATCTTGTCTCCTTTCATTGCAACTTGCCTCCAGAGCAGGGCCTTCTGGCATACTCTGCAGCACAAGAGATAAAATAATCAATAATCCTGGATCTGAAAATGAAATGCAACATTTGTTTTGTTACTGAGCCCTACGTGGCCTAAAACAGATGGCTTTGTGATCATGCTTTTAGTGTGCTCATAAGGATTTTTGAGTCATGTATGATTTTTTATTTTGAAAATATAAATTGAATGAATGGCTACTAGCACAATGACTTGACATCTATTATCCCCCTTCACAGATCAAGAACTGTAAGTGATATACAATTAGAGCAATGCTTAATAGAACTCTTGAAATTAAATGGAACTGTAGTACATTGAATGCGTAAAGCTTTCCCACTATTTTATGTTGAAAAATATTTTAGTCTATCTTTGTCATTGCTTGTATGGCTGCTTGCATATATTGGTCTGTGCTTCTCAGCTTATACGGTGGCAGATAGTAAACGTATACGCATCAATATGGTTAGTAAACATTATTTATCTGATGGTGGCAGGCATGAGACAAAATGTGGACTTTTTTGTGTATTTATCCTCTCTGTATTCCTCTGATTAATTTTTTCTTGCCAGAATATAGTAGAATTCAGGTGCTGTCAGATACAGTATGGTAGTTTAAAAACAAGAAGAAAGAGCACCTTCGTACTGCTGCATAACCAAAGAGGTGATGCTTGACTGCGTAAGAGATATCCCTCATCTGGATTGAGATTTGCTCCATTATTCCTGGGCATTCAGGGAGAGTAACGTTGTTATGGCAGTCTTCCAGATAATGTCATTTTTAAGGTGGTTAAGAGGGATAACCAGAATGCTTTAGTGAGTGAGTGCTATTCGATATTCCCAATTGGTAAGAAATTGTATCCACTAAGAGCATCCTTTCCTACATCCATGTGTAACTGCAGTCAAGTCCTGTTGTCTCTCGTTCCGTCGTAGCGCAGCACTTAGCTGTGATGCTGTTAGCACGGGCAGGTGGCCATTGCCCCCTTATTAGAAGGAAACTGACAGAGACAACTGTCAGAAATATAGTGACTGATACACATGTATCAGTCCAGGCAGATCTAAAGCTCTTCTGTTGCCTGAGAGTTCTCTCAAGAAATCTCGCAATATCCTCACTCCACCTCGGGAAGCAGTAATAGTTTAAACGCACATGAAGAATTCATACCTTTTTTGAAATCAGCATGCCCTTGTCACAGACAATTATTATGGCCAAATAAAAAAATACGATCAGCAATCTTGAATATAATTACTATACATAGGATGCAAAGCATTTCAATGAGTCCAGTGAAAACTTGTTGCATTAATAAATGTCAAGGCTTCAAACCAAACCTATTATTCACAATTTTTGTAAAATCTGACAGAGGCAGAGGAACTTTCAGTTTGCCATCTACATAGAATTAATGTAACCTGATTTTTGTTGAATGTAAGTGAAACAATTGGTCTAGAAAACATCCTCAAACCAATAATCTTCTGAAAATGAAAGGCATTTTGTAAAGCCATGGGTCAACTGATCACTCAGTTACCTTCAGGAAGCTGTGGAAGTGCTCTGCTTCCATCTGTTGCCAAGGGTTTCATTTCCTCAAGAGGAAAAGAAGGCCTAATTTTGCAAGCTGTAGGAGATAATGAGTGCTCTAGTATTTGGCCAGCACTAATGATTTGGGATGGATATTCCTTCTAGAGGCACCCAAAAGAGGCCAAAAAAAGCACTTTCAAATGGCTGAATAGCTGCCTTTTAAAAATCCAGTACCCTCAAGAGCTGTCAGTCAGATCATGTTGGGACCTGGAGGAGCAAGAGAGGGATTTGCATCAGGCTAATCACATTTCAGTATTTAGGGATTTTTATTTTTTTTTAACTTCATCTCAACCCAAGCATCAAATCTAGAGTTTCGGCTGACAGTGCAGACAGTGTGCCTTAGAGGTTTAAAAGCAAATAAAACACAAATGGGACAGAGACAATTTGTAGTGAAAAATACAAGTGTGTTATTCCTAATTTGTAAAAATGGCCAACTTCTTCACGTCCTGAAATGAGAAGCAGTTCTTAATATTGCCTACTGTGCCACTGAATTGAGCAATCTCAGGGAATTACACTGAAATGGATTAATTTATGGCAGGGACGCAAAGTAAAAAACGAGAAAACAAAGGCGTCATTCAAATATTTTATATTTGCTTTAAGACTTTTGATGAACATTACGAGGCTTTTATTACAACCATTTCATCGTGAAATATAATTTGCATGCTCAGTGCACTAAAATTTCTTTGACAGGGAGGGATTTTGTTCAAGTTTTACTGCAGAAACATTTCCTAAATATTATTTTTTTGTAACATTACTCCATCTCACTGATCTCAAAGATGTTGTCTGCTGATAGTAATTAATCCTGTGTGCATTCCATAGGTCACTAGCAGTCATTTTTATTACCAATAGAGAATGTATGTAGTCCTAGAAGTAGTACGTGTATCTACAGTAAAAGCATTTTCTGTTCAGAACTGTGATTCCTGAGTTGCACTTGAAAATACTCTAATGGTTCTGCCATTTACTAGAACCTCACAAGATCATGGCTTGGAAATCACAGAAAAGCTGGAAGTTAGACTGTTTAATAGAATAAACACAATGAAACAAATTGTATGTTCCACTGACATCCACTGGAGCAATGTTGGAAATGCACATCCTTTCTGAGTCAGCAGAGGCAGTTGAGACTTGTGGATTCACCTGTGCAAGACGGTGAGTAATAGTCATAGTTTTGCTCGCTTTAAAGGCTTTATCAGAAAAAAAAAAAACAACTAAGATTTTCGAACAACAGAGATCTCAGCAGGACTCTGGGTGGGTTATATGGCCACACTCATTTCTTTGTCCAGCAGAGGCTGTGGAGACTTGCGCTGGTTGAACAAATACAAGATACAAAGCTTTCTTTTCTTTCCAGTAAAAACTTAGGAAAGCAAGAGCCTTAATGTAGAATAGATTCATTATATTTGGTTTTAAGATTTAGAAAAACCAAAAAATTTATTTCCATCGCTACAAGGACAGCTCTTTGATTCTTAGTGGAACTCTATAATTATAAATGCTAAATCTCTGCTGATAAAAACTGTAGCCTTAGCTTAAATAAGCTAAAACTTCAGACACTGAAAATCTTTGAAGTGTTTTCCAACCTTTAGAATATGAGAGCTGTCCTCTTTCATTACGACTTTTGAGGCAAACCCCAAAGGAAAGGTCACCTCCTTGGAACGGAGGGAAAAAAATGATTTGCAGATCAAATGGCACTGCAACTGATTGTGAATCAAGTCATTGAGATTTTCAGGCTGTCAGTCGTCTTTTGTTTCATACCACCACAACTCTTAGTGCTCACCTGACTTGCTAGCTATGAAACAGCATTCCTCAGCAAGCACATTTTCTGCCATTTTTTCACCAGTTCTAATCATATGTGTGTACTAAGCCTATTCAAGCATTAGTGGAAGTGATTTCTGGTTTTGACTGTGAGTATCATTGTTGATCTGTTTTTACAACAGGACACAGAGCTTTCACAGTAATACCCAATCTCTCTGCTAGTCTTTAAATATCTTAGCTAGTCTTTCTAAGACGGTAGAATTAATTTCTCTAGGTTCATCACTTCCAGGAATATTTAGCGTGTCTCCAGAGAGGCTAATTGCAGTCCTTAACAATGGTGTTGGCCATCCTTCACTGGATTCTCCATCTCATAGAAATCTTTAGGAGTTATTGGCAAGAATAAGAATTTGTCTAGAAGGATTTACAGCTTCTTTATATGCCTTGGCTGTCAGGTACAGTGAATTAGCAAAATGCAGCTATGAGAGAATGCCTTTGGCATTCTTGTGGTATCAGTAATCTCGTGCCACTAAGAGAAAAGATGTGTCTTCAGTTATACATCAAGAAATCAATGGACAGCCACAGTGTCACCAATGTGGATCCCATTGCTGTGAGTTCCAACCCTGGGAATTACCTTATTGATGTTGCATCATTATGGAGCTCCTTTATCAATAGCATGTCTTTCAAGAGATATTAAGTCATTCTGTTAGATCCTATAAAGTTGCTGAAATTAAAAAAAAAATTCAATGCCTGATGGAAGCCCGTTTAAAGTGGTTTGGGTTTTGGGTTGGTTTTTTTCTTTTTCAGTAAAACTGCCTAAAAACTTGATTGACTGCGCTGAATAGTATGTCCTTTGCAGCTCTCCTCCTCTCCCCTCCTCCGCCCTCAAACCCATTACTGGTTTCATATGTTAATATATGATAAATTTTTTTTTATGATAATCATACTTTTGAAAAGAGAGAGAATAATAACCTCCTTCTGGTTATCATTTATGACGGAATTGTAGGAGATGGTCTGAAAAACTCTCTGCAGCCACAGGAGAAAACATTTGTTCCTGTCTTCAGTTCATCAAGGCTGATGTTATAAAAAATGTCTTCCAAGAGTCTAGCTTATGCAATGTCAACAAGATCTTTGGATAAATGAAGATGAAACTCCCTTACATTATCTAACTTCTACTTCAGGCAGAACAAAGGCGGTGAAGAATGTACAACTGAGAACTGTCCTTAAATTGTCTTTTTATTTATGCTGCTGATGCTGCAAAATGGGGCTAATGCTGCTGTCTTGATACTTTATCTTCCATTGCAGAAACCATAGAGTTAAAAACAAAACAAAACAAAAAAGCTAGGGAGATTGGTTTTTGCAACAAATTCTTCCAAACTGCCTTCCTGTTCGTATTACCAGAATCTCTGAATTTTCCTGCATCATGACAGACAAGTTTTCTGAACCAAATCCGTTCAGACTTTTATTCTCAACAAATATCTTGAAAGAGATGTTAATGTATACCTAATTAATTATTTTTTTAATTAATTAATTTTGAAAAGTTGGAAACTATTATTTCATAAAAACTTACTTGTAAACTATGGGCAAAAACAACTCTACTGTAACTCTAAAGAAATAGAGTAGCTCAGTGCAAATGGACATAAATCTGCAGAGGCATATCAAAATGAAAAGAAAGGTTTCTCTTGGGATAGGTTCTGCATTGGAGACATAGCCTGACTGCCGTTGTTTACAGTCCATCAGCACAGGTGGTGATTTTCTCAGGTTCTGCATCAGGACTGGGGCTGCATGTTG
Source organism: Steatornis caripensis (assembly GCA_013398225.1). Lineage (NCBI taxonomy): Eukaryota > Metazoa > Chordata > Aves > Caprimulgiformes > Steatornithidae > Steatornis > Steatornis caripensis. Next base: position 31,458 of record VZSC01007064.1, on the reverse strand, counting down.
TATATTAAGTAGGGGGGCACAATTTCTTTAAGGTTTTTCCAAATCTTCTTAATATTTATTTTTAGATTAAATTGAGATGGAATACCATTTTGGTTTTTCATTCCTCTCCCCATAAGCTGATAAAATACCTAAACATTCAAAACAGAACAAAACCAAACACACAAAAGCTTATAAGTATGTCAACAATGGTCTGAAAAACAGCAACAACAAAAAAATATTTTTTAAGGTTATCTTATAACTTTAAAACAGGCAGAGAGGGTGTAAAATTAGAGACTTAATGCAATGCATTATTGGTTTCACAGTTGCTTCACAATTTTATCCAAAATACTGTTCTTGGGAAGCAATAGGGAATGGATGAATAAAAAAGAAACAATGAATATGTGAGCTTTTCCTCACAGACATGCAGCCACTTCTTGGCAGAAGCACAAAAAGCAGTGTGTTAATAGCACATAGCAACAATGTAAAGCTGGAAATAAAGAATAATATCATGCCTAATGAAAACTGCCAATGCAATTTATGCAGGTAGGATGCAATTACCCAAACTGGAATATCGACAGACATGAAAGCATCGTGCTTTCTGTTTCAGAAAATGCAATAGCCACTTACGATGTAACAAGCAGGAATTTTTTTCAAGATATCTGCACATCCAAACTCCAGTACTTTACATGCAAATGTAAGGGATTTGTATATTGCTTGCCTCAACCTTTGATTTATTTTTGTGCTTTCAACATACTTAAGCAGAAGAGCTAGGCAGCTATTCCCCTGAATCTTAAAAAAACAAATTCCAACACTTCTTGTGATATACTGTTCTAGATGTTTTGTTGCTCAAGTTTTAGAAGAACTTATACAGCTTGGGCACATTTTAAATACATGACTTACCAGATTTTCTTTTAAAAAAGGCATTACTGTGGGAGTATGTTCAGATTAAAAAGAGAATGTTTGTTTCATACATAAGTCTTGTTGCAATTTTTTTCTGAAAAACCCAAACACTATATAAACATTGAGTAAATTATTCTAGGACAGTATTTTTCTGAAAGTTGCTGTATTTTATATAGAAGACTATGCCAATACAGTAGTCATTTGAGGCTGAATTTAGAATTGATATGGGAAGTGATGTAGTTCAAGACTTGGACTCCAGTATTACAATGAGTTCCACTTATCAAAATGTCATTTATGTGCCCTTGAGCCATAAAAAAAGAAACCTTAAAGTTATGGTAGAAGGCAGTTCTCCACTCTTCTCATGTGTGCTTTGTCTACGTATTTTAGTCATTTCTAGTGGCTGGATTTTTTTCAGTAGTTTCTTCTGTGGTCCACCCTGTACTACTCTCCATACTGTATACCAGCCCAGGCAAGGGGATCAGATGACCTGCATCATTAACAGGTGAATGTGGACCTGAAACCCAAGTTGATTTCACATATGACTTTGGGCTGGAAAAACACATAAATCATATCTTTTCAGATTCTTTATGTGGACTTACTTGGGCTTGCTTAGATCCACTTCTGAATATTGCTCCATGAGCAAGTGTTAGCACTGGTGCATAAAATTAAAATATCTTCTGTAATCTTAGACTTTCTTGAAAGTTTAACTGAAACCAGTGGGGCCTACACATTGTTGCCTTATGATGGTGCATTCCTAAAATTATGTTTCTATGCCTACACAGATTCCAATAGTGCAGGTTCAGTTTGTATGTTCTTTCAGGCATGTGACTAGTAGGCCAAGAGGAAAGAGACCAAACTAATTTCATTGTTTAGTAAAGATCTACTTTGGGTTGGTTTGACTGAACTTGAGAGGTTGATGGTGAAATGGCACTTTGGAGAAATGCCCTATAAGAATAAATTATTATGAAATAAGCTTAAATTGTTCTTAACTGTGGCACTTTAATCCAATTGCAGAAGACTGATTAGTGTCAATGAATGTTTTGGAACTTTTCAAACTGTGGGTTTCCCCTACTCATCAAACATTAAAAGGTTCACATTCAACTGGCATAATTTTTACGTAACTGGAAGATAATATGGCAAATGTACGTTTTGAATTTTCTTGTATAGCATCCATTCATGATACCATTCAGATGTTGACACTTTCTTTCTGAGACTAATCAAGGTGATTTCATTACCTGTACTCATTTCTGGAAGGAAGAAAAAAAAATTTATCTTAAGTTGTCATTTGAGCCTTCCTGCCGTCCTCAGATGTTTGTTGTCATTATTGTCCTTACTTATGAAGGGTTGGTTCCAAACAGCAGGCAAAACAGGCAGTAGCCCTAAAGACAGTGTCTGACTGGCTATTTTGCTGAAGCCAAAGGAAACAAGTTTTGGATGTTTCAAGTAAGCTACCAACCTGAATGTAGTCTTTGGCTATCCCTTTGCACCTGCCAATGTCCTGTGCAACAATGGAGGGCAGCTTTTCCAAGGAAACCGTAGTCATCTCTTTGTCAGTATCAGCAGGAAGAGAAAGCCCTATTCATCTCACCTCTAGTACTTCTCCGTCCTCTTCTTTCCACTCTTTTTCAGTTTAGCTGTCCTGCCTGTCCTACTGCATCCCAGGAGCAGACCGTCGCCGTTTCCTTTCCCTTTGCCATGCTAGAAAGACATGGATGTGTAAAAGCTGACTTAATGGGAGAAATAAGAAGCAGGGAAGGCAGAAATAATGTCAACATAGACAAAGATGTGAAGGACAATGACGCTGTGTCCCCAGGCACTGAGTCAACTGACATGAATAGCCATCATGTGTTCTAGTGGGTTCACTTTGTCTCCAAAAATCAGAGTGCTGAATAAAAACACCCACTGGGAATGACCCCTGGAACTTCTTGACCTCTGCACAATGACTGGGAATCGCTGCTAGCTGGTATGGGGACTTTTTCACGTCCTAGTGTGGGCATAACCTAAGGGAAGAGGAGTAACACAAAGGTGACTGGGGAAAGAGAGAAAGGGGGAGACACCTCAGGTGAGGGCAGATTAGAAGGGAAAATGACTTTGAAGGGTAGGAGGGGGGGGATTTTTCATTATCCAGGCCTTCCCCAAACCAGTCTCCAAGACACTTTACCCCTAAAATTGACTCCCTGGTGTCAATGACCATTTGAGTAATCCACTGAGTTTGAGTAATCCAAGAAAGCATCCTGACCAGCTGTAAATTTCCTCCTATATAGTTGTGATAACATTTTGTTTGCTTGATTGCAGTTATGAAAGTCTATTTTAAACATTTAAATAATATTTTCTTGAAAAACCTGACAATTTCTTTTTTCATTTTGAAGCACATTTTATTGTTTAACTGCCTAGCTCTCATTTAAATCAAAGGGGATTAGGTATCTAAACACCTTTGAAGATCTGAAGTTACATCTGGAAAGATTATTAAAAATGTAAGCCTCCGGTACTTCAGTATAGGAGATGACAGAAATCAGAGAAGGTGTTTCTGAAAAGAAGAAAAGGATGCTATGTCAGTATATGCTTACTTAGTTGTAGACAGAGTGGTGAGTCCTTGGTGCATGCTTTAAAATAGATTTTCACTTTACTGGAAACGTATTTTCCAAATACTGAAAATGTATAGGCTGGGTAATTAACTTGCATCAGATGAGCATTTTCAGAAATTAGTGTTTTGCCAACAAATGTCTACTTTCAAATACGGATTTGAAACCTTTTCTTTTACTGAACATGCCACTGAATTTGCTGGAGATTTGATAATTATCTTTCATTGTCGTTACATTAATATCAGCTGAGCTGCATTCAGCTTTTCTGACTTCTAAGTCTTGTAATTAACTTTTTTATAAAATATGAATAGAAGACAAAAAACCTGGGAGTTTCTTAGCTCCAGAACTTGGAGAGTGACAATTTAGCAGAAAGAGCTGAAGAGGCTGAAAACTCTACCCACATCCTTAGTGTTATTGATGGAAGTATCATGGGGGAATTGAGGTTATGACACTGCTAGAGCTCCACATGTATAGCAAGACTGACAGGTCTAAAGACTTTCATTCTCTCTCTCTGATATCCTTATGTTCTTCCAAATATAATAAGCATATAATACAATGAAATTTCCTTCACTAAAATTAGTATCTGGAATAAATTTCTAATTATTTTCAGTTTATTCTTTTTTGGTGAAAAAATGTTTACCTTGAAACACTAATGTTCACAAAAAGAATATAGAAGAGTTGAAGGGAATTTGTTGGGGAAAAAAAAATTTGAAAACAGATTTTAAAAAGTAAGGATAGTAATAACTTTGAAAAGAAGGTTTATGGAGGAACAGCAGTGACGATCACTGAGATTATGAAAAACCCTTATGAGATAATGCTCCAGTTCTCTGAAGAAAGCAATTGAATAAAAAGTAGGGTTGGACAGAAATGAAAAGCACAGAAATAATTTGTCCAGGGGTTCAGACAAAGCTGTTATTTTCAAACTTAAGTTCCTTTTTTCCAGTCAGTTTTCTTATGCACAGACTTTTTCATATATCCTGATCATTTTACTTGTAAAGAGATTCATGATCAGTGTGTAGAAAACACAGAGGCTTTCTTTTATGAATTAAAGCTTGTAGTGAAGGTAATTACATAGCAAACCTGTATGAGCCTGTGTCACTGTATTGGACTACAGGAACCCTCTTTGCTTCTCATTGCCTAAAAACTTCTGGCCTTTGGTGTTGCCTTACTTGTGTGCTTGGAAGCCATTACTAAGAAACCTTCAAACCATTCCAGCCACAGATAGTTCCTGCGACAAATTGACACTGTGTTACTGGTTAATGTTGAATCTTTATACTTTCATAAATCTAAGAAAAAGGGATACCTTAGTAGGAGAGACTGGAATCCAGGTTATGCACATACTTACCTGTTGTGGCAAATCAGATCCTTTAGAGAAACAGTAATACACTGTATACAGTGTGTTTTGGGTTCACAGTATGGCAACGCACAAGTTTTAGTCTTAAAAAAGCAGATCGTCTCTATTCTTCTTTACTCTTTCTGTGCAGAATAATTCTTCTGCCACGGATTGTTCATCCATAAAGGTAGATCTTTGTAACTGCTTGAAAATATGGTCAATGGACACTCCAGATGCCTCTGTATTTTGTCTTAATACATGTGCTATAGCTGCACCAGTGATGTTTTTTGCAGACATTCATTTGAAAATATTTTAATAGTCCTTTGGAGTGGAAGCAAAAGAGAGTTCATAGTTGTGTCTAAATCCTAGATTTTCCTCCTCCTCTTTCCGTTTGTAAAACAGTAGTCAAACATTGAAAGAACTGGAAAGTGTTGCTAGCCAAGGCTGATAGAAGCAAAGTAGCTCCAACTAATGAGGAAAAGGCTGCAAATGTATTTCCATAAAGTAGGTATCTGTAGTTGTGCTTCAGATATTGGCACAGACACAGGAAAGCAATCAATAGTGGAAGTTATCTGTAACTGACCTGATGTGTGAATATAAGGTACCTCACTAAAAAGAGGTTAACGTAGCACTAGCAATTATTTATAGCCAGGGGAATTCTGCAGATGTTTAGAAAAAATACCGCAACAGAATTCTGTGTGGACTGCCATATAAACAACACTAGTGGTAAACTCAAACATATTTCAAATATATTTGAAAACAAAACGTATAAACAAACAACAAAAACAGTAGCAGGCCATACTCTCAGACGTTTTGTAGTGTTGTGGGATTTACTAGAGATTTTAGGGGGCCTGACTATAGTCCAGTCTGTCTGCCATGTGTAGTATGGTTCTAGTCCTTGTTGGTTACAGCATACATGTAAAATTATTTATTTTTCAAGTATGAGTTTCAACAATAACAAAAGGCCTAAATTGTTGCTTTGAACTAGCATAAATTGGTGTGATTCTATTAAAATCACTACAGTTACACTGATTTGTATCAGTTCTGCTTCTCAAAGGTTTTTTTTTGATGGTCTGATGAACTTGTTCCTCCAACAACTAAGTGAAAGATGATAGCTATAAGATGATACAGCAGCATCTGATTGCTGCTGCAGAACCGACTCTTCCTGAAGTAATTTTTCAAGTTAATATTTTGCTTCTAACACTCATACAGGTTTCTTCACATGCAGGCTTTTCCTGAAACTCCAAAGCGCTTGGGTATTACTGAGATGTAATGCTAACTGATCAAACTGCTTATGTTTTTAAAATTCAGCATTCACCACAGTATCAGAGACCCTTTCACAGATGCTAAGAACACTCGTGCATTAAGTCATAGAAAAACCTGTTAGGCAGACAGACATTACAATTTACGGATTAGTAACGTGGCACGACCCAGGTTTCTGAGCAAGCTATGTACAACACTTGGTGGGCTCTGTGTTGGGACTGATGAGAATCTCTGCTCTGAGGTGTAAATGGCTCCTGTACGAAGTCATTAAGATCAAAGTTTTGCTATTCTTGGTGAAGTATAAAAGACATTACAGTCCCATATCTTTTCTAAAGAGTAATTCCTAAATTGATTCACAAAATTTCTTTGCATACCTCCCTCAAAGTACTGACGCGTGTCAAAGTGCTAAGCATGTGCAAAATCACAGGATTTCGTTTTCCAAGTGTCCAGTTCACTTTATGTGGCTCTTTCTCCCTAGTTAGTAAATACTGCATGTCAGACCGTGATAGGTGGTGGTGGCAAAATGGACAAGTTCTGTTACTTCCCTGGTGTGTAAATGCAGTTTAGAAAAACGGTGATCACTTTTTGTGCAGCCGCTGCGTTGTGCAGTAGAAACTCTGCATTTCTAATAGGCCTGTGTCTCACACAACTGCACAACAGCCATTTCAGGACAAGCCAAAAGACATATGTATGCCCTAACTGAGGATGTTTGGGCAAGCCTGGAGACAGCCCAAAATACTAATCTTGAGAAGTATAAAATTTTTATATGCATAGTAGTAAGATGTTGATTCCAGAAGTTGGTGTAAGCACCAGAGCATACCGAAAAAAAAATCATGCAAGAAAGGAAACAGGAAAAGTCTATGAAATACAGGATAAGAGGGATGCCTCATATTAAGGGACAAGGAAGAATAGCAACCTCCTGACATGTACATTTTTATTTTGTTTTTTTCTTCTCTTCCTTGTGACATTTTTCATGTTGGAACAGACCTCTTGCCTCATGTGTACTAAGTCCTGTTCATGTAGCACGTGGCTCCTACTTTATAAAGCAGCAGTGACTTCTGTGTAACTTTTAATGGCAACCTTTTTATGGTAACTGGCTTTAATGCTAACTTTTTTTGTGTTGTCCTTCAGACACTTCCTGCTAGTAAAAGTAATCCTGTACATAACCTTCACGTTCTCCTTCGTTTCTTACACGGATGTTGAGGATTATCTGGCTGGGCTGATCTCTCCCATCTCATCACTAATCTCTTTTGTCAGCTTGTCCATTCTTCAGATGTTATCTATTCTTTTGAAGTTCCTCACTTCCGTCCCTCATATTAACTGAAGGAACAATGACAAAAGATCCAGTGAAAATAGCAGCATAATTTACATATTTCAGCTCTTTCTTTAGACTAATGCTAAATGTATAGGGTTGTGGCCGTCCTTGTCTCGTCTACCTATTTTTTCACACCTAGGATTTATTAAGACTGTGTTGATAAATGAGAGATAAAGGCAGATAGCTTGTTGGACTTGTCTGTAGTTGAAAATATTAATATTTGACTCTCAATCATGATGGAGGACTCTGTTCCTTTTACATTTTTTCCCTGTTATTAATTCTCCCACACCAGCTGTCTTCAATACAAAGGCAGGCAGATGTCTGCTGACAGCTGTATTTAGAAATTAAAGTGCTTTCCAGATTTGAATCGTGGATCTAAAATTTTAAGATCAATGCACAGATACTGTGGAGGTGAGAAACTGCTGCTTTCAACTGGGTTTCATCTGAGTGCTACATTGATCTATCGTTCCAATCAGTGTTTCATCATGTTCCTATCCTAGGGAAATAGCAGCAGGCAAAATTGCACTGGTTCACAGAAGCTCAGCAAGCTGATATTTATTTTTTAGAAGATACCATATTTTCGAGAAATACAATACAAATATATCAGGCTGATGATGTAGCAATCCTTATCTCTGAGGAAGTCCACCCAGGAGGAATGTTAAACTGGCTTCATATGTTTTCAGCATTAATTAGCATTCCAGATAGATTACTGGGAGTCTGAGCCCTTAGGTAACACCAACACAGTATCATATTTCAGAGCTGTGTAAGCATAGTGAAATGTCTAATCAAGTGTTTTGTTCCTCTACCTCTGGCTCTTGTAGGCAAATACCTGTCAAACAAGTCAGTCAGAGAAGTTAAATATATTTATAAAGGCCTAAAGTTATTTTCCCAAGTGGAACCATGCACCTTGTGGTGTAGAATTTCGGAATGGGGAAGAGCTTTTCTATTATTATTATCAACCTCTTGCAGTATTTGTGCTGCAGCATCGGAGAGGCATAAGAGAGGCTCCTGCATTTCTTCTGGTGGGTGGCGTTGGGGGGGGTAAGTTGTTCTTGATTGTAATTTCAAGCTGTATTGTGAGCAATAAAACGTTGTTCCTCAGATGAGTTGTCCCCAGCCAGCAGCCAAGCAACAACCCAGCTGTTCACTTACTGCCCTCTGCCACCAGTTAGGGAGAAAACAGAAGAAAGGCGAGAAGACTGAGGGATCGAGATAGAGACGGTTTAGTAAGTGAAACAAAAGCTGTGCATGAAAGCACTCAGAGCTCTCCTTGATGTGGTGACAAGGCTCTTAACTACCCCCAAGTCCAAGTCCGGACTTTGCCTTAAAATTCACTGCTCTACACTGAGTGTATTACTGTTGTACTTTGTGTCACAGCCCATTGAGCCACACAATAATTCTGCATGCATCACCACTTCCTCCCATAGTAAAACTGCTTGGCATCCAGAGATGGCATTATGGTAAAGGTGGAGTGCGTGCTTCAGGAGCAAAGGTCTCTAAAGGCTAAAAAATAGATTAGTAAAAGCTACAAAAAGAGCTGACACGTTATATACATTATATAATACTTTTGTGATGTATTAGAGATTCTCATGGGAAAATTAACCCCTAAACTCATCATATGTCCATTTTTAAAACAATTTTGATTCTGATAGTGAATATATTTTACAATCTATTTAAACAGTTTATGAGATGCCTGTAAAATAAAACAGCTTTATTCATTGGAGGATTTTCTTCCCTCAAACCTACTGAAATTTCAAGTACCAAACATTCCAAGTCCCTGAGCCAAAATTCATAAAGCTTTTGATACAATATTTTCCATAAACAAACAGCCATTATGCCTGATGAACTCATGTTGAATGTATTATATTAAATTCTTAGATTCCCCAGTTGCTCGGATAGGATTCTTCACTTTGCATGGTTGTCTAGTTTTACTTCTTGTGTGATGCTGTGAATGATTAATATACTAATCGTTCCTAGAATATTGTATGTGCTGTTCATCACATTCAGGACTGATCCCCGTCTGAAGAGCTTCCCCCCACTCCTCCTCCGCCTACTGCAAGTGATAAACTCATGCCTTTCCTTTTCAAAAGTAATTGAACCACTTTAAATGTGAAAGTCTAGATTGTCTCTACACTGTCTCTTCAGTTCTCCCACGCTACCGCTTCCTCTCTCCCAGCACTTTCCGATAGCTTCATTGCCTTTTCTTTTCAGTATAACAACCTCTGTTTCTTCTTAATTTTAGCTTGTCTGAATGCCAAATCTTTTCCTTATGCTTTCTTCCTCAAGTTGCTTTGGCTGCTAGGTTTTCAATTGCCGTGATTTCACATGATCTACTCTTCTTCGATCCGTATGCTATATATCTTTTTCTTTGTTTTACAACACTGTCTCCTCTTACTTGGTGTTCAAAGTACGTGTATCTATCTTTGTCTCATTTCTTTCCTGAATTCACTTCCACATCTGTTTTGATCTCACTGTCCTGATAACTTTTTACTCATTTTACCACTGTTCATCCTCTACACTACGTCTTTTTTTTTTCCCCCGGCATCTCTTCCTTCCTTCTGACTTGAGAATGTTTTGGGTGGACCTAAAAGAGGATGCCAAGCAAGAGGAAGGTTCGCTATGCCAACTTCCAAGCCTTATGTGCAAAATGAAGGGGGTTGATTTTTAATTTATTTTCCCTCCTCTAAATAAAAGCAAGGCTTGTTCCATATTAAGAGTCTGGTCATCAACCAAAGTTTTTTAAATACATTTCTCAATTTTGCAGCGGATAAGAGGCATGTCCCTTCTTTTCTTGGTGCTAATGTATTGTTTCATGGCAAATTGTGTGGAAAATTGCTTTCAAGTAAAATAGGAAAAAACTAGATAAGCTCCTTCTTGAATCTGATTACAGCAAGCAAGGAATTTTCCTCGAGAAAAAATAATGACATTAATAACAGATGTTTTGGGCAAATGAGGCCAACATTTGCTTCTGTTTATATCATTATCATTAAATACTCAGTTTATACTGATGAAGGCATAAGCAGGAATTTTGGCTATATGGAAAGCAGGAGAAAAGGTGGATTCACGGAGGATACTTAGTAGAAGCATGCAATACTGGCTGTTTCTTCTGCCAAGTACCTGCCTTGAAACCACTTTTTCTTCTGCTTTATGTATAACCAAAATACCAATTCAACCAATCCTCGGTGGAAAGACAGCTAAAATGACAACGTGCTTTGGTAAGAAAAATTACTTTTCCCAAAACGACAGCAAACCTTTCGCTGCTTTAAGTTCAAACTGACGGCAAGTCTTCCAGGAAGATGCGTCAGAGAGATGGACTCAACATCATCAGTCCTGCACATTCAAACATAGTTGTGGGATGTTTACAAGGAGTGGTTTTTGTTTTTTCCCTCTCCATTGACGTTTAGAGATTTGGTTATAATATACACTTTTCCAGTGTATATTTTCAAGATGCTATCTGCAGGTATTATTTTGAATACTCTCATCTTTCACTTCAAGAAAAAGATGCTGAGACCTGTGTGTGATCCCAGCCTTAAAGAACTACACAGTGTCGAAAAATCTGCGGTAATAAAATCTGGTTGTAAATTTCCTTACACCTCTGATTTTACAGCAATAACAAAGTTGAAATTTAAGCATAATTATGTAGATAACTAAGGGCATATTAGAACACCCACATATCTGTTGAATTGTCCAAACAGTTTGGAGATGTATTTAGATACATCCTGAGCTGTGTTACCTTTTTTAATAGAACTGAATAGCTTTAAATGCAGACTAGTCTACTGAGGCTGCTGGTTAATATGCCTCTGTCATGTTCAACATTTCAAGGATCATATTTCAAAGAGAGTTTATTTTTAAATTGTATTTTAGTCTGCAGTTTAGAAAAAAAACAGCAAATGGGGCTAAGTAAATGCAATCACTTTTATTCTGTCAGTATTAATTTTCTGTACAATATTTGGAATGATTTCGTATTCTGTTTAAATGAAATACATTCATTTCTCTCAGTGAAAAGATAGCACAGCTTTTGAATATATGCATTGCCTGCTTTGCCTCTGTGTACTGGCAATGCCTGCTTGCTTCACAAAGTCGTATCTGAGCATAAAGCCGACTGTGTGTGAGAAGATTTTTGCTTTTAGTTCTTCCACAGTGAGGGCTGGAGAAGCAATAATATCTGTGAGTACTGCAACTCATTCCTGCAGTAACTTTAATTTTGAAAGTGGAAATGGAAAGTATGATCTTCTCTTTGTTACATGAGCTTGTTCAATAAAACAGTTGGATGAATTACATAAATTTCAGTTTGAAAAATAAAAGGAATTAGATTATGCATACTATAATTTCCATAACTAAGGGTGGCATAATTGTTTTCTCGATTCAGGAAACTATCTTCTTATTATGACATTTGTACAGTTGAGTAGTCGGCATCATGGTGGTAACTGTCATGCTTGGAGATTGTTTTATATTCTTCTTCTGAAAGAAGAAAGCAACGAAGCTTCACTTTTTTTTTTTTTTGTGCAACATAAAACGAGGCTGCAGAAAGAGAAATAAAAGCAGACAGATTTTGCTTCTCTTTTAATCAATCAATAAGTGTAAGGAAGGTACTTTAACAAAAAAGCAGGCTCGACTTGTAGGGTCATGCTTCTTGTGGAGTCAGCAATTTATTGAGTAATGCAACTCCCAAAGGCACAGTCGTGGGGAAGCTTCTCGGGTGTTTCTTCGACCTAGCAGCAAGGGAAGCGCTTTCACCCAGCATCTCAGGCTTGTCCAAACCACATCTAGTGTAAAATGGAGTGCATGTCTAACAGGGAAGGAGATCTTGTTTGAGAGTATGATAAATGTCTCTAAGACTCGTTTGCTGTATCTGTAGAAAAGAAACAATTCAAACATGATGTTAGGGGCACTATAAAATGAATGGCATTGCCATCCTCTGCAGGCTGGCTACAGGGAAGAATACTGTTTACATGGGAATATTTATGTATTGTGTTTTCTTTTGCTGCTAGTAGCATTTTCTGATGAGAAAATTCTTCTCTTTCTCCCTTTGCCTTTGTATAACTTAGATGTTTTTAAGAGCTAGAGTTCTATTTTCCCACACACATTATGTCCTGTTTTATATTGAGGAACATCTTTCTTCATATCCTCCTTACGAAGGAGGTCAAACCCTGGAAGAGAGGTTCAGAGAGGTTATGGGATTTCCATCCCTGGATGTTTTCCAAACTCAGCAAGACGATACCCTGAGCAACTGGACCTAATTTTGAAGTTAGCCCTGCTTTGAGCGGGGGGTTGGACTAGGTGACCTTAAAAGGTCTCTTCCAACATACATTTTTCTGCTGTTCTTTGGTTATTAGAAAAGAGCTGCCTTTTTTCAGGATAATTATAAAGATGATACGAGATACCCCTGAGGCTGATGTATTTTGGCATAGTAATAAGCGATGGGAGTATATAATTAATTTCTATAACAAGTTTTTATTACTCTTCTTAAATATATAACCAAGGAATCCAACTTACAGACAAATAGGGAGCTGGGATGATTTAGGGCTACAATAGCATGACTGTAGGTTATGAAGGAGAAGTAGATGTCTCTAGAGACTAGAATTTCTGCCACCTATCATTTATTCTATTTTTGCCAACCCAGTGAAGCTGGTAATGATGACAAGTGTTTAGTTTGTTTTGTTTACAGCCCAGACATGTTAATATATTTTCTGTTCACTTCTGATGTGCAAGTATACAGTATTCCTATAAATAATAGCTTTCAGATAACTGTTTACCAACTACCTCAAAGAACAGTTAATGAATTACTCCTGTCTAAGCTTTCATAATGTCTTTAACAGGTGGTTTACAAAAAGGTTAAGGACACTGTATTGCATTTTTGTAGAGCTGTCTCAAGGATGTGACATGCTAGTTTTGTTGACTAGCAAAAGAGATGGAGGAAATGAACTTTTAGTTAACCTCAAAGAAACGTTAGCTACTGTTGCAAAGAGGTATGTGTACACCATTCACAGTTGGCTTCCTTTTTGTCAACCTAAAAATGCTCTGTAGCTTATTACCAACTAATAAGTGGAGGGGGCATTTAAGAGATCAGTAATATAGTAACATTTATGTTTTAGAGCCTCGCATTGAATACAGCACTTCTAAGCAGTTAAGAAGATCCCTGGTTTTAGGAGTCTCCGGTATGCACATCGCTAAGTTAGAGTTACACCTCCAAGCTTTAAAGCATAAAGCCAGTCCTCCAGACAAGGCACCCCATTGCCACTGTTGATCTCTTGTTTGCACAGAAGACTGCTCCAGGATGGACTTCCTTAATTCACTGTAAGAGCAAAGTAGAGCCTGTATTTCACAGAAGCCTCAGGAACTGCGTTTTATAACAAGGACACCGCATTCAGTGAAGCACGTGGGTGTACCTTTGCTCAGTTTTTCCTTCTTTCCCTCTTTGGCTAGTGCAACCCGTTCTCAAGTTTTTAGTAGGAGAAGTGAAAAGAAGGTATGAACTAGCAAAAAGGGTTGCCTGAGTATGTTGTCCCTGGTTTTCTGGTCCTTTTGCAGAAATGCAGCTCAGTTAGTGGTCTAGTAAATTGTATCACTGAACGCTTTTGCCTAAGTTTGAAGATTCCTTTGTTGTATTCTTTCACGAACTGAGCTACTATATAGAAGATGAAGAACAGAGGAACAAAAAGGATTGTCCATATTAGAAATATGAATATATTTGACAAGGTGAAGGAACTGGGTTTTTTTAACTTAAAAGATTGAAGACAGGAACACTATTCAGTGACATCAAAGATGGCTGGAAGAGTGCAGGAACAAAGGATTCTCCAGATGTACTTAGGGCAAGAAATAACGGAAGTAGATTGCAGCAAGGGAGTCTGAGGTTAGATATTAAGAAACACTTTTAAACTGTAAAGATTGTGAAGCTTTGAAATAATTTGCCTGGGGAGACTGCAGTATTTCCAACTTCTGGAGGTTTTTAAGAGTAGATTAGACAAATGTTTTAGAGGAATCATTTATACATAGTAGATCCTGCTGTGGGGACTTAAATGACCTCTTAAGAGCCATTCCATCTCTCTTTTGCTGATTCTTTGTGAAGAGTATGAATTGTGCAGACTTTTCAAGACGCTTGCTGCAAAACAAATTTTCTGTATTGTCTTTCTGACACAATCGAAAATGCTTTGTGTTCAAAACTGCATTGGATTATGTATTACATTTGGTCATGTTATGTTTGGTTATGTTTGGTATTGGATGGATAACACTAATTCCTGCTAAATACTAACAGTAAAGAAGTTTGATGTAGGGAAAATATTATTTAATATGTCCCAAGAATAGAAAGGAATAGACTGCTTTTGCCAAAAGAAATTTTCAGTGGCAAAAGTTACGGGGAAAAAAATCCGTACACCTCTGATTACATTGTATGCACTTTGAATAAAATTCCCTCAGAAAATATAATGGGAAAATTATGACATTTCAGTTCAAGCAGAATTTCATTTTAATTCCAAGCTTTTTCATTTGTGTGGTGTTTCACGGCATAAGTCAAAGCACAAAATCCGATAATGGTTTTTGACATGTCACAATGTGATTGATATGTCAAAACATGACACAATTGATTTAAAAAAAAAATAAAGAAACGAGTTGTGAAAATCAGTAAAGGCAACTTTTTCCTAGTAGAGGTTCGGACATTTTTTTTTCCTGGTCAGATTGTCTTTTGAAACATTTGGTTGCAATGCAATGACATGATCTTGTTTTAACGTAAGACTATATATGTCTTACAGAAAAGAGCTGTTCACTGAGTTAGGACACTGACTGCTAAGCCTGTTCTTCCCAAATCAGTGTGTCCTTTGCATTTCAACTTCAATGAATGTCATTTCAATTTCACCTTTCAAGCTTTCGCTTTCAAACAAGTCATTCTCTTTAGCCTCTTTGAAAAGCTTAACAGAATAGCCAGTGCTGATGCTACAGGTGGATGGACAAATTAATACTGTAAGTTAGTGAATGTGAACAAACAGAATTTTAACAGTTATTGTTTATTTTATGAGTTTTCACTTATTTTCCACTTTACTAAGAAAATATTCGATTATACATTGAATGTTACAAGTAGAGTGTGAGGGATTTTTCTTACGGGCTCATTAGTTACTTCCCTGTGAATTTTTTTTGTAGATCATTAGTGTTGTTACATGTCAACACCTGACTCTAAACATTATCACCTGGGTTGATCAGGTTCTGGGTTATATCAGGAAACGAAGCAATAGATAAATTGGTTCTTCAAAACTCATTTTGTTTTTGCTGCTTTGAACTAAGGACCTGGGAAGAGCTAGTAGACTTCTGGCTTTCTGATCCATCCATATATGAAAAATTTCCTAGAAGGTAAGCGAGTGTAAGAGTATTGTCAATAGTGCAATAATCAATCTTTACTGTGAATTTTCTGCTGCACAGAAATAGGATTATGAAGAAGCAGGTAATGTAATTGATTTAAGAAAATCCAGAAAGATCTGAGTGTGGGTAAATTAATCTCTTTTTACATATTTAACAAATATGTCTTAGTATGAAGTTTGCAATACAGAGGCGTGGTAAAGAAATAGTTATAATCTGTTAGAGTAATCAAAAGTAGAACATAGAGTTCACTATAGATAATATTTTAAACGAGATTTAAAGTATTAATGTGTTCTGCTTGCTGGAGTTACTGAAGAGAGGTAACTACTGTGGGAGAAAAAAACGCTGTATAATGACGTAACTTAGGGAAGGTTGTTGGATTAGATGAGAATTGACAGGAGACAGATGAAATAAAAACAGTTTAGATCTTTGTATCTGAGATGAGAAAATAGTTTTGAATAAATGTTGAGAAAATAAATAAATTATGATCTATTGTGTCTCACCATGACCAGAATTGACCAATTAATTTGGGCTGTATGAAGCCATTGTGCATTCTGGAAAGAAAAAAAAAGTACTGTCTCTGAGTGTGCAAAGTATGGTGTCGGAGCAGCAAGCGAGGCAGCGGTCTAGGCAGTTACTGGTTTTGTAATGAGTGGAGTTAGCCATTTGGCTCTTCCTGTGTTTTTTGAAGTCTGTGGCAGTGCTGTTCTCCAGGCCAGGAAACTGAAGAGGTCAGCAGCAAGAGTACAGTTGCGTAAGTACCAGGCGCTATACATTCAAATGTTTGCGCTAATGTGTGATTATACGACGTGCAAAGGCACGTGTGTTGCTACATTTGTCTTGCGATGATGGTGGTATGTGTGCAACTGCAGCACTTGACTCTGCAATGTGAGGAACATAAAAGGGAATTTTCTTTTTTTGTTTGGTTCTGTTGTTTTGTTTTTTTTTTTTAAAGTACCATGTGAAGTTGTTGTTGTAATACCTCAGCTGGACATCTCTCTTGTAACTGTTAAACTGTGGCGCAGAGTGTGGTGTAGGTACAATGACTCCCTCACGGGCTTTTAAATCAGCTGGTGGGTGTCTGGGCATTAATTAATGTTGTTGTAAGTAGTGGGGAGGAAAAAAGGTCAGAAGGGGATAATACAGTATAAAAATACACTGTTTATCAGCAGCTGTCTACTTTACCTTTTCTAAGATGTACTATTTTAAAACTGAGTGTAATTAGAAGAGTAGGTCAGAGGGGAAAGAGGAAATGTTTTGCTTGCTGTTTCTGATAAGGCTTTGCTGTGCTTGGTATTTCTTAGAGTCGCGATCCTAGTTGGAGGGCAAAAAGAACACTGTTGTCATTTATATTGGCTTTGTAATGAAATACCTGTGGCAGTCCCAGACAATAAGGAGACCTGTAAAAGCCCATGCTTTAGTGATAGTACAGGTGTGAGGCTCACCGAGTGGTGAAGAGGCAGAAGTTAGCTGGTGTTTTTCATTGCTTCACTCAGAGTAAGGAGCATGGGAAACTCCAGAGAGACGAGTTTTCAGAAACAGAGTACCTGGCACTTTCTGAAGACAAAGCTTCCTTATGAAATCTTGTGTTGGGCAAATGAAAACATTAGATGTGTTTGGTAAAAATATTCTAAAGTTAGCAGTAGTCAAAGAGCAGTTTCACTTGATTTTTGAGAAAAATATTTATATAATACCTGACTTGGTTAAAATCGCTCCTTCATTTTGTTAACAAGCACATATGCAACTTTAAGAGTGTATATAGTTTTTTCTAACAGTTTGAGGACAGGGAAAGTTTACAGTTATAGTGTGACAGTATTTTGAGACTTTTTGCCTTACAAAATGAGGATTTGACCATTCAGTCTGCAAGTGCTGTCTTATATAAATCCTTTCTAATACACAGTTTATTGACATGATAAGGAAGACTGACTCTTCTGAAATGCTTCGTAATAGTTCAATTTAGATACTTGACCTTGGTGAAAATCTCATTGAATTAGAGACTTTAGAATTGTAAAATATTTGGAGAAGGGGGAAAATCCTATTAGATCATAAAATCTGGTTTTCTGCTGTCTCTCAGACAGAGGTTTTATCTGATATTAAACTGTTGCTCAACTTGGTCTTAGCCAAAGGGTTGGAGTGATTTAAGCGTTGTAATAACTCACCTTTTCGAGTTTTCACTGGGGTATGAACATATCATTGTGACCATCTGTAATAATTTCATTACAGGTAGGTTTCTGAATCACAGGTAAGTATCTTCCAACAGTTTTTATTGGAAGAAAATTCTGGGAGAGTATTCTTGTATTGTACATGAAAATGAAAAGGCCATCTGAGAGGATAGATGCCTTTTTTCAAGCTTGATTTTGTTGCCCACGTTTGCAAACCATAAAATAACTGCTTATTCAAACAAATATTGAGACAAAAGTGCAATGACATTGTGGTAACGAGAAAAACAGAGGGAAAAGTGTGCTTTATGGAATGATGTGAAATAAGGTCTCATACAGCACGCATTTGCTAACTGACGAAATGTATGGATTCTAGTGAGTTCCAAATAGTACTTTTCTCCCTGCCCACTCGCCCCCCGCCCTGCTGCTTTGTTAAATTATGCTGTTAAAACCTATTGCCTAATTGCAGTATCAAGACCTGTTGGTTGATACCTTCTGCTTATGTCTTTACATCCCTTGAGGGGGGATGAAGCTGTGCCGTAGCTGAGAAAGACATTCATGTTGTAATAAAATGTAGTGGTGCATACGTGACCTTGTATCCTAAGGTGAAAAGCATGTGCTTGCCTCATTTTCCTATCCCTGTGTACGGCACTTTTGTACTTAATTCCAAGTTGGCTGAGATCCAGGCCTAATATATAGTCATCACAACTGAGAAGCCGATGTTGAACTGTTGGGATCAACCACAGGAGGTGTTCCGAGAGTTTCGGTGTTATTGGAGAAAGAAAAGAAGGTACCCGGGGATATTGTCAGTGTTGTGATAGGAGCATTTAAATACAGTGTAACATCTGGCTGATTGCCAAGCAGCTCATTGGGCAGATGCGGGATTACTCTAGCACTGCAGTTATGCCAGGTTTTATTATTTTTATTTTTATACTCCATTTAACTATCGAACAGGAACACTTTTGAGAACTTTACTAAATTAACTTCGGGGGAGAACACGAATTTCAGGATAGTTTGCAGGTTCTGATCACTTTTACTCTGCAGTGTGTATAGATTTGCAGCGTTACTACTGTGTAGTGTTCCTGGAAAAAAAAGTCACTCTATTTGTGAGTATAGCTGTAAGAAATCCTTTTAAAAAATGAAAAACATAAATGGGAATTTTGTGAGCTTGTATGTCTGTGTGGGTCTACAGTAACACATCTCTCACTGACCTTCCCAAAAAGCAGAGTTCTGCCACAAGCTATGCCTGAGCTTGTGTGTGGCCTCGTAGTCTTCTACAGTAAAAAGGCATGATTATTTCTGATGCAGAGTGGCAGAATCTCGCCACTAGAAATGAGACTAGTATCATCTCCTCTTTGCTTGCTGAGATATTCCCTTTGACATTGATCTTTGCCATTTTTCTGCTGCAGCTGAAGTGTAAAGGCTACAGCAGAAGCAAATGTCCCTCGGCTGCTGTGGAGCAAACCTGGATCTATGACATACGTTTAAGAGCTGAGCTCAGAACTGAGGTGCTCTGTTTCACCCCCTCCAAGGATGTGGTGGCTGGCTGCTTTGCTGAACTACGAATGTCCCCTTAAAACCTGTAGAGAAGGGAGAAGCAGCAACAGCTCCACCAGTGCTAGGGGAAATGAAGTGGTCTGTTCTCCTGTGCTCGGTATTGTGTGACACATAGGGCCAGTTCTCTGCCTGCTTAAAATTATTTGTGAGCATCTATTGATGTATTTCAGATCGCATGGTGATTACAGGAAGACTGAAAATAAGTAATTCTCTAGGGCTTTTACTTTCCTTCTGTCAACACCAACCACTCCACCTCCGGTCTCACAGCCACAGTAGCCAGATGCCTTACTAAACCAAGCTATCAGAATAGCTTTTTTTGAATTTCAAGGGAGTGCTAAGATGAAAGAGCTATAGGCCATTTCTGATGGAAGGAAGGAGCAAAGATTGGCTGTAGCACCATGTTTTCCCAGTCTTTATCTTACCTTTACGTTATCCTTCCCAAACATGCATTGTGCAGCTGGCCTCTTGCAAGATCTGGGGAATATGATGGATGGGATGTCAGTGGCATAGAGGCTATTTCAGGTATGAAAGAGCTGGAGATTTGAAGGGGACTCGCATTGAGATCTAACAAGGTTACAGGAAAACCCTGTAACTCCAATGCTGTAGTAAAAATCTGGCAAGCTGGGTGTTTCAGGACACATTGGCATGTGGCTGATATTGATGGTTGTTTGGGTTTTTTTTCGAAGATAGTTTGAATATTTTTTTAATGCATTATTTTATTAAATGGGCAAGCATGCCCATCGAAGTTTAAGGACTCACGCTGCTTTCTAGCAGGAATCTGACTTCAAAAGAGGACTGGCTGCTAAACAAGAACAGAAGATAGCGAAACAAGTGAGCGCAGATGAGAGATGGATAATTGTATTTAAATTTGTTTGAAAGTCTGTGTCAGTGGTCTAGTCTAAACTGGAGGGCACAAAAATGTCTTGAGCCTTTCTGGTGACTTTCAGCTTGAATGTCAGTCAGTCTATGCAGTGAGCTGATTCCACAAGATTTTTGTTACGTTGAGTTCCATCCGATTTCAAACCCTGTTATTCCTTTCTCGTAAGGCTTCATAAGATCCAAACCAGACAATGTATTTGGAGCCAGGAATTAAAATGTAATGCCATTTCTTTGAAAAATGGAGCAGGACTAAGTGCGATAACTCTTCTTTTAGTCTGGCTCTTGAGGATATTATGTTTCCTTAGCACTTTGAAAGGAAGCTAGTTTTTTAAACTAATTTTCAGTCACTTTTAGCAGCTCTATCTTTAATACCAATAAGAATTTACCTGGAAAACTGCTGCGAAAACTGAAGACGGGAGCTTTGGGCATTTAGTCTGCTTCAGCGAACTACAGATCGCTTTCTACAGCTCATGCCTGCTGAAGGCTGCAGGTAGAGAAGTATGGCAAAAACAATCAGCAATAAATATGAGAGAGGACTCTGGTAAAAAGATTTGACTTGTCTTTGACCTCAGTAACGTAAACCTTAGCTCACTTGTGTTAGTCATTCTATCTGCTTTAAAATCTTTTTCTCAGTATGTATATTCATATTTAACCTGATATTGTTCTGATTTATTGACCGCTTTCAATTAGCTTAACTCATACCTATCCTTCACTATTTGAAAAGTTACCAGTTTTGTTCCCATCACTTTTAATGGTAAGCTGTTGCTATCGTGTTCACCGTTCTACCGTATATGTTTATTTTGGACTGTGTTTTCTTTGTGAAACAGTGAAGGGACACGGGCTGAATACACCAACTTCTTGCTACTAGCCTAAGGTTGACTGTGATTAAAGGAGGAAAGCCTTTTTATAGATAATTCAGTGGAATGTAAAATCCATAGTGGCAGTATACAAATGCAGTTGGGTTCAGCTGAGGCTTTGTGACTTTTCAAACACAACACTGTTAAAAAGATGGTCAGCTGAAATTCAAATTAGCTGAACTCTGCAAATTTTAGGCACCGAGATTTTAAACAGAATAAATTCTTGAGCAGAATACAGTCATGTTGTTGAAAATCATGAGAGGTATAAACAAGATGATTAAAGGATTATTCATTTATTCTCTCACTGATTCTCACAGTACCTGAATGGTGGCTGCATGTTGGGAGAAGTCCATGAAATCATCTCAGAGTGTCTAAAGTAACAAAAGAACAGTCTATAGGCAGTGGGACCCGATGCTCTGGGAACTTTAGTAGGCAACAAGTTCAAGTGAGTTTAAAAACTGAGGCTTTTTTGCGCTCATCTTTGTATACTCCCCACTGCCTGGGAGGGAAAAAGCAGATAAATCTGCCCATTAGGTTGTGAAGTGGGGAGTAAGTTAATGCTTTTATCCAATTTATATGCCATAACCAGATCCAAACTGTCTAGCGTATTTTTCAGAGTAGTGTGCTAATGTCTCTTTAAAATCCATTGAAAAATCTAGTTGGAGACAAATGAGGCATACAAAAAGATGGCAGGCTCTGCAACCAGCTAGTGTGCTGAGTAGATCTTGCATAGTTTGTATGAATTTGAAGGAAGAGTAAGAAGGGGAATTGAGTAATTGGAGGGGTCGTTGTATGTGTCGTGGTACATACATGCATGATGTAGGGTCTGGTCCGTAACCCTTGTTCAGCATAGATGGTGCCTTGCTTTATGAATAGCCTGGTTATCCCTCTGGGGGAAGAGTAATGCTGTTTGTCAGAGTGGCAAAATCTAGTTCCTTGAACCCAAATCGGTGACATATCTTGTTTGCTTTATCACTGTTTCCTTTTGTAATCAATCTGAAAGTTCAGCTGTTGCAGAAAAGTGACAAATGGAAGGTACCCTGTAACTGTGGAAACTATCCGGCAGCCTTTGTAAAGGCTCGTGAGGCTGTAGCTGGTAAAGATGTAATCTCGTGAATGGCAGAGCAACTGCAATCTGAGAGGCAGAATGGAAATCTTAAAAAATAAAAGAAACATAGGACAATGCCTGATGAAATCAGATAAACTGTGATTTCTTTCATATGGAAAAGAATAAGACGCTGACCTTTGTGTTTGGCTGCAGGTTTGCTGAAGCTTTTTCAAACAAACACTGGTTTGGTTTTTTTTTTTTGCCTTGGGGTCTGGTGTTTCTCAAGAGGTGTGTCTGAAATTACTAAAATTAAATGTATTGGATCGTTCCTCCTTACTGCCCTCTTAGAACATTTAGAGGAAAGGTAAATGCAGGTGCAGTAAAGGTCATGTTCTAATTTCATCCTCAGTTCTAGCGCTCTTTTGAGAAATAACATTTTTAAAAATAGGTAATGCTGTATACAATTTAAAATGTTTTGTGAAAAATTTGGTGCTTGGATTTCAAAAATAAAGGAGATGTCAAGAGCAGCTGACCCCAGGCCATGCAGCAGCAGTAAGTAGAAGCATGGTCTTAAATTATATTTAACCAAACTCGTTTAAGCACTAGAAGGATGTTAAAAAAATCAAACAAAAATCTGCTCCCCCAAAACCACACCACCTGCTCCTCCAGCACAAAAAAGCTCTGTATGTTGTTGACAAAAACCATTTCCTCAACCGAGAAAGGAACTCTGGAGAAGCATATCTAAATAATTGTACCTAAGTAGTAAGAAGGCAGGGTTAAAAAGGAAACCTAAGAGACAAAGAAGACAGAAATTAGGGCACCGGTAGGGTGGATGCTCTCTACAAACAGAGCGGTGCTGAAAGTGTTCAGGGAGAGCACAGAAAATGGCCCACAGCTGTGAAGAGTTGCTGTTTGGAGTGTTTCTCTTAGGTTCCCGGCTGGAGCCTTGTTCCCAGCGGAGTATGATGAGAGAGACTGAAAACCTGCGGAGGTTACAGGGGAGAACAGTGGCCATGTAAAGCGAGAGCCCCTCTGCCTTAACAGACAGCACTGAGTGTGGAAGGTCAGGGTCAGTCCCACTAGGCAGTGATGGGCATAAATCCCATTTAAGTGGGCTTTAAACACTTTAAAATCTCTCAGAGGTCTCCTATAGCTTACTTATTTCAACCAAAATTACATGCTGTTTTGTACCTGTGGCATTAGGATAACAGATCATCGTTAATATCTCCCTAGATATTTAGAATTAGCCATTAACTGTTTGAAAATTTCTGATGTATTATGTAGTTAGCATTGCTATCGAAGATGGCACTTTTCTGCTTCTAGTTCCTTTGACTGATGTTACTTAAAACTCTGTTCAGACCAAAATGAAATCCCACGCATTCGAAGAAGACTATGTGGACATTTCAGAATCTTAAAATACAGAATTTAAAATATTTTTTTATTTTTTAAAAATAAAATAATCTACTTAAAAATAAACCTCTCCTCCGTGTAAAACTAAATTAAATTGATAAATCTTTCTACCAGTATAGGGCAAAGAGAAAGCATGTTTTATTCATGTAGCAAGCTGCTATTTTACACTGATGCAAATAAAACTACATGTGAACTAACAGCTGCTCTCAAACAGATTGCTGCATCTCACAATCTGCTAAGGGAGCACAGCTGGAGAAATCTGCAGAACGTTTTTATCTGTAAATCAAACATAAACTAGGAAAGCATTAAGTACTGTACATATAATAGCATCAATGTTTACAAAGGATTTCCCTGTGCTGTACGTAGGGTATGTGACTTCGGTTTTAAGGCTGACTGCTATGAAGTATCTAGCCAATCCGTAATTTCCGAGGTGTTCATTCCTTCCTCAAGCACTTCACTGTCTGTCGATATCATGCAGATGTTTTACTGGGCTTGTGCAGGCTTACGTTTTGTCTGACAGAATATGAGTGTGAATACCATTTGGACTTGAAGTTGCGTTGTGTCCTTCGAGTAAGATGTTGATCTAGGATGGCCAACAGGTACTCAAAGAAAGCCTCAACTCAACCCTAAGAGAAATTATTTCTGACTCAGAGGAGTCATCAAATCTGTCAAGCGAATTTGCTGCTGCTTTTGTTGTTTGAGAAGAAAAACTTTTTTCTTCTTTCCTCTAGTGCTTAGTTCAGACCCTTCAGGCCCTTGNTCTAGGATGGCCAACAGGTACTCAAAGAAAGCCTCAACTCAACCCTAAGAGAAATTATTTCTGACTCAGAGGAGTCATCAAATCTGTCAAGCGGATTTGCTGCTTCTTTTGTTGTTTGAGAAGAAAAAGTTTTTTCTTCTCTCCTCTAGTGCTTAGTTCAGACCCTTGAGGAAAGACATGGTGGAGGCTGGATCTGTTTGTAAAGGAATGAGGAAGACTTAGACCTTAAGGGTTCGTGAAGCTAGAAGTGACATCTTTGGCGTTAACTAACTTACCATATAAATAATACCTGAAAATCACTCAGATGCAAATTGGGAAATACAAGCCTGTAGTATCTATTTTAGTATTTTCTTGCCCCACCCCTCCAAATCACTTCTTGTCTCCAGAGAGAGGTAAAATTGTCATTCATGACCCTTGACCATAGCTCTGTCTTGGCACGACCATTTTGACTGGCAGATGCTAGTTGGTAAGCTGAGCCAAGAGTCAGCATGGGAAATGTGAAAAGGGAACCATCTGTAATGGTTAGTTAATCGAATAAACTTCGGAGGCTGTGAGACTAGTAGGTAAAAGTGAAATCAGTGAATTAAGCCTTGGTACACTGGGGATTTAATGAATAAATGTTTGTGGAGTTGCTGAAGGCAGAATAGACCAAAGCATACAGACATATCAATCCTTTGAAAAAAAAAAAAATTTAGCTGTTTCTCTGAGCTGGAGTCTTCATCATGTTATCCCATAGCAGAAGCACACGGATACATTTGCGTATAAGATATGGTATGAAAGAAATGTGGAGTGGTATATTTGAAGTCTTGTAAAGCACTGTATTATTTACAGCAAAGAACTCTATGTCAGGTAATTGGTTATGCTTAAATATTTACATAACTTCCAGCAGCAGTTAAGAGTTTTGACTGGAGGAAAATGATCTTCCGACTGCTTTCAAAGATTTACCTTTGGTTGTATTTTTTTTTTCTTAATATACCAGGTAACATGTAGCTCTTTATGACTTCAAATGCTTGTTTTTCTTTTATAGATCAGTGCTCTAAGTGACTCTAAGTGCTGAAAGGGCTTGATTCAGCAGAGCATCCTAACGGGTACATATAAGCTTTGCTGCATCAGGAATATTGCATAGAGAACTACAATTCCATTTAGTTCAAGTAGGTCAAAAATTATTATCATGAAGTCCGTGCCTGATGCTCAGGGACAGTTCTGTCCCTTGAACTAGAAATTATTTCTTTTTATGTTCTGGTGTGAAACAATTGCATTTACTCTTTGCAGTTTGCTTAGTGGCCATGGTACTGTAGCGTTTCATTCACTTACTTCTGTATCCTTTCATTGTTTTGGTGTGCCTTAATTACTTATAAATAACACTTCTTTATGTTCATTCCTGGTACCTTCCTGCTATGCTTCTAGGTAAAGTGGAGAGATGCGAAATTCTGCCTTTTCATGGAAATAGCCGTTAACATGAGTCTACTGGTTATGAAGTTTTATATTCTGGAACGTAGCTTTTAGGGAACGGAGATACATCAAGAAATTTTGCAAGCAAAGGAAAACTTACTAATAGGATAAAATTTAAAATGTGTTTTTCTGTGGTGAAGGAGAGTGAGGGGGTTTTTTTTCTTCGTATCTTTGATTTGTTATTAGGGTCTTTATTCTTTTCTAACTTCTTTAGCTTGTAATGCAAGTTTCATTTTTATTGCTTAAATACCGCTCTAATTTCTGGTTAAAACAAAATGAATATAGTTGTAATGAAGCGTTATCTGTGAAGAGTGATTTTGAGTTATAAATTCTTTTTTTTTGGATGCACTACAACTTATTTTTTATATTACTGTGCCATGTTTTTATCTACATTAAAAACAATCCAATCCGTAGTATTTCATATTCACATATTGCTTGCTGAGTAAGAGACTAACTTTGTTATTAAAGAGGACAGCTGAGGTATATAAATAAGAAATCTAGAAAGGCAATCACAGTGGAAAGATGTTAGCAGTTTCTATAGTCACATTAAACAAGATGCAAATAAATTGCTTTGTTTCCCCCCCCATGTAGATTAGAGCTTTATCTTCTGAGGGTATGCAAACACAAGATGAAGCAAAATAGCAATAACTGTGGAGTATACGAAGGCCATTTAAATGCCCCAAACTTGTCGTATGATACTGGCGTGTCCCTAAACTCTTTTACATAAAATAATGCCACCCGACTCTGACTTAAAAAAGCGACCAGAAAAATTTTAAGTGAACTAGACTTGTTAAGCTAGAATTGCTTAAGCGATCTACGTTGCAATAGGCTGTACTTATTGTAGGTCTGAGCTCCCAGATAGAGCAATGAAACCTCGTACTGCTTTACTAGGAGTTCTAATATTGTTACGGCTTGTGTTGATTATCAGTTGTCTTAGTTACCAAGAGTGCAGTATGTTTTCATCCCATTTAATTCTGAGGAAGGAGAAAGGGGCAATGATGTCTGATACAGAAGCAGCTTTCAGCTGTAGGAGAGAAATGAAAGGTGCAATTTTTTGTGTATCAGTCAGATAAGCAGTCGCCAAATGCAGATTTGAATTTGAGTGTTTGGAGTGGGGGTTTTTAATTTGACCTTACAATGAAGTTTATGCTGTTGTGAAGTAATATCACAGTTAGTTGTTAACTAAAACTTTTCAGTACCTTACACACTGTTCTTTTGTACTGGAAAATTGACGGCTGTACTGTCCTCCTTTTACATTTTACAGTCAGAACAATGGATACATTATTTCTAAAACAATCAATTTAATGCAGATGACTCCTGGAGGATAAAGCTAATTTCATGTTGGAATTGCAGAGACATGCTTGATCAGAAAGGAAAAATAGAACAAAATAACTTTGCATCAAACTAGCCTTTGCTTTTAAAGTGACATTTTAATTCAAGAGGAAAAAAAAATGAAGGCTATTAGATTAGAAGAGTAACTGACTTATTTTGGTACTGACAGCGAAAGCAAAACTGTTTCAGAAGTTAAAATTGAGGATATATAACAATTAATGGTGAGATTACTTTTGACATCTTATTCAGGCAAATGTATACTAAAATGCATTTGTTGTAATTATTATTACATTTTGACTTCGTTTTGAAGGATGTTTTTTCTTCACAGCCTACCTCGCATTCTGATACAAGACAGAGAATTCTGATCACATTTTACAAGGGAAAATAGAAGGTTCTTTTGAAAAAACTAGATGGGAACAAATAAACATTTATGTGAGGTTTAAATGAGTGGAAACTACCTGAAAAGGGCACAATATGGTTAAGCCTAAAATAAATTTAAAAAAATATATAGAATGATTCCTCTGTATTTGCCTCACAACCATCCCAATCCACAGAAAGCAAATCATGAATATACATTTTGTATATGTGCATTACTTCCAGCAATATTAAATAATTTTGAGACATTTCTAGGGGAAATTTGCCATAACTAGTAGAAATTAAAGACAGAGATTTGTTCTAAAGGCAGCCCCACATATTGATTTTAAGTTTTCAGAACACAGGAAAATACTCTGATATGAGACATCTTTCACATGTCTTGCGCAAGTAAATAACAAACAAAATGGAAATGATTCTACGCACAGAACTTAAGTTTAACTCCTACATCAGTAGCTAAATGATGTGTGAGTCAGTCTTTTTGAAGAAGACGAAGTGAAGTCTTGGGACTTCGTTGCTTCAAATGAAAACAATAGTGTTTCCGCTTCCTTTTCTCAGACCACGAAACAACTCAGGAGTTTGTGCCTCAAACCAATGGGACCGGGATGCAAAGTGCTGTAAGGGGTTCAGTTTCTAGGTATTGTGTACAAAGGGAATGAGTAAATCGCTAGTCGTTACCATCCAATTGAAGCTTCAGGTGATTTCCAGAAGGCAGTGTGTGATGTGATTCTCTACAGCTTGCTTTTAGTGTAGGTAACTTCTCTGTGCTCCCACAAGGCTGGTTTTAGAGAATGTACAGCAACAGAATGGTAAAAGACACTGTAAGAGCTGGGTGTGCACCACATGTCATGTTCACAAAAGCATAAAACATACAGTGCTAACAGAGGCTTGCAACTAACTGCAAGCGGACCTGATTTAAAATTTGATACCTGGGAAAGAGACATGAGCATCTGGGTTTCATTTTGAAAGAATGTGTTAAGCAGGCGTGAGAGTAAAAAACCAAGGGCAACCACAGCAAACTTTGGATAAAATATATTAGTGTAACTAAAGGACATTAATTTTAAATATACAACATAGTAAACAGTAAGAGAGAAAAAGAACTCATGGGCCCTCCAGAGGCACTGCTGGTACAGACATCATGTTTTATCATGATCATTGTTCTAATGTTCTAGACAGAAAAGAATCGTAGGCAAGAGGTAGGAGAAGGGCAGAGCGTCCCCGTTTATTTTGCGATTACCGATTGTTCCGAGATAGGTGGATTTTATCTTTGCAAATGTCAATAGAGTTTGGACTTCTTGGTTTAGCCTTGCCTCAACAAACCAAACGTGTGTAGACAGGTTTATGCATTACCAGGTTTTCTTAAAATAAAAGCTGAAGATAAAATGAGTCTTCAACCTATTTCACCTTTTCCCCCATCTTCAGCACTCTACTCAGAAACAGGAAACATGACCACATCAAGGAGTCCTTTATA
Source organism: Steatornis caripensis (assembly GCA_013398225.1). Classification (NCBI taxonomy): domain Eukaryota; kingdom Metazoa; phylum Chordata; class Aves; order Caprimulgiformes; family Steatornithidae; genus Steatornis; species Steatornis caripensis. Next base: position 2,443 of record VZSC01007064.1, on the reverse strand, counting down.
GTAATGATATTCTGTGCTTCCTTCATTGGAGAATCATGCCCAATTGGAGAAATTAAGAATGATGTTACAACTCTATATAATTCCCACTTATTCCTTTTTTCCCTCGTTACCATTTAGTCATTCCCTTTAGTTTTCTTTATTTTTTAATATCTGCCTTAATCAAGACAATAGGTGTTCACAAGAGATTGCAATGTTAGATGAATCTGCTAGATTATATTACAGTTCGTTGCTCATATTTACATGAAGTCTTATACCAATGCATGATATTTTTATTTGGAGTAAGTGTCTGACATAAAGCCAGGAAGACATGATGCCAAAACAAGTATCATTCTAATGGGATATCAAATCAATTTCCTCACAGATTGCTTTTCTTTTTCTTGGCTTTTACCTTTCATTTATCTCCTGTTTTGATTCTGTTCTTTTAGTGATGGTTTCTCTGTTGCCTTCTTTGCTGAAAATAAGATAAACATTAAAAATAAACTTTTGAAGACTTCTTGCCACTGTGAGTGTTTAAAAAAGCAAACTGAATTTACAATTCCCAGCAAAAAATACTGTCTATAACTGTAACATAAACCTCATACTATGCTTCATAGGCTTTATGTAGCCAGTGTTTAACAAGCACTTTAAATGTCAAGTTTTGCTTATACCCAAGGGCCTCCTAGTTTCTTAATATGACACAGTTAATTATATGAAGGGTTAGAAAGCACATGATGCTGTTCAAAGACTTCCCTTTTTGTCTTTCTTGCAAGTATGCTCTGTGCTGTACTCAGTTCTCAAATGATTGAAAGAGGAATAAAGACATTATAGGAAAGTAGTCATGTACAGTTAATTGTCAGATCTCAATTTAAAAAGAAGGAGCAAGCTGGTTCTCACTGTTCCCAGTGATATAATTGGGAATGTCTCAGAATGAAATTCACTCGGTAGGGGAACGTGGTGATTTTGTCTTCTCCCAAATGTGTGCGGTGGCATCCTGTGTGATTTACTTTTGTTTCATTAGAACAGATTTATTAGAGTTGCAACATCAGTGGGACATCTCTGATGAGACTGATCTGGCATAATGAGAGTGAATGGAGATGACTGTTGCCTAATTGGGACATGTTAACTAAGAATTCCACTTAATGAAGATGCATTCAACAAGTGCCAAGGGGTAAAAGTGTGATTAACCAAGTCTTAAATAAGCATGAAATTCTAGACTTTAGCCATGTGATGTAGTTTCTAGATAAAGGGTAAAGGAAATAAATTATGATTTTTGTATTTACTATTTTGGTTTTGTTTACTTTCTTGGATGTGTGTATATATGTATGTATGTAAGTGCTTTAAATATCCAGTTGCCTCAGCCAGGACAATGGTTGTCCCCTGAGGATTCTGTCTGAGTTTGAGATTACAAGGTTTCTTATTTATTTATTGAAAACTTTAATTAGTGCTCGATGACTCAAGCATATTTACAATTTGTTGAGTCCCAGCACACTTACCAAAAAACCAAGAGTCACTCATTTACCAAATGCTAGGCAAAATCTCCAGCTGTAGTGAAGCATGTAGAAATAACAAAGTTGGCTATCATTATCGGATACTTTCACTTCTTCAGATCTTTTGTAGTTTATCTAAAGTGTATCTTAACCAGCCCTGTTTGGGGATTTTCAGAAACAATCCGATGTAATTTTTTCCCCCCTTGCTTGGAAAATGTGAGCTAAACTATTTACACTGACCAAGTATGCTAAATATCAAAGTATAGCAAGAACCTTAGCAGAGCAGTGAGCAGCTGGAAGTGCAGGATGTTAGAGCAGTTGTCCTGGAAATCATATAAATAGTTAATATTATATATGTTTATTTGAATATATTCCTTTTCCTGTATTGTGTCAGCACTGCTGAGGGCCATGGTGCTCTTTAGTAAGAGAGAGCCACTACGCAAATGATCTAGGTGTTGAGGTGTACTGGGTTTGCGTGGCAAGGTTTTGGTAGTAGAGGAGCTGCATGGTGGCTTCTGTAAGAAGCCGCTGGAAGCCTCCCCCATGTCTAATGGAGCCAATGCCAGCTGGCTGAGCCCATCAGTGACAGTGGTAGCTCCTCTGTGATAACGTATTTAAGAAGAGGGGGAGGAAACCATTGCAGAACAGCATCTGGAGAGAGGAGTGAGAATATGTAAGAGAAACAGCTCTGCAGACATCAAGGTCAGTGAAGGAGGGGGAGGACATGCTCCAGGAACCACGGCAGGGATTCCTTTGCAGCCCGTGGTGCAGGCCATGGTGAGGTGGGCTGTGTCTCTGCAGCCCACGGAGGTGCACAGCAGAGCAGATCTCCACCTGCAGCCCACGGAGGACCCCAGGCCAGAGCAGTTCGTGAAGAACTGCAGCCTGTGGGAAGGACTCACACTGGAGGAGCTGGTGGAGGACTGTGTGTAGCGACAAGGACCCCCTGCTGGAGCAGGGGCAGTGTGAGGAGCCCT